>WEIU01002609.1:930810-965705 GCA_013389925.1 Aegithalos caudatus | reverse complement strand
CAGGGGCTGCGGGGCAGGGCAGGGGCTCCAGGTGCGCTCGCAGCCCGCCCAGGATCGGGGGCTGTGCCGGAACCGGGGCTCTCTCCTCGCGGCGTCCCGGCTCCTGCGGCAGGGAGGAGCCGCCGTGCTGCGGGAGCCTTTGACAGCCACCTTCCCTTCCCCGGGGACGGCCCAGGGCGCGCAGCGGTCCTGCTGCATCGCACGGGTGCTCGGAGTAGCGATGCGAAAAGTGCAGCCCGGGTGCCGCCGCAAGAGCGGAGTGTTGGCGCTTTTCCTTCTCTTCCCTGAAATTTTCATGTTGGTTAAGAGATCAGTGAAACTGATTATGTCGAATTTTTTTTTTTTTTTTTTTTTTTTTTTTGGGGGGGGGGGGGCGGTGGGGCACGACGACTCTGCGTATGAATACCCTTCTACATATTGCAGACCTCGTAGCTGTTGGGCAGGAAGCCAGGAAATTTTAGAAACAGAAAGCTGCGGGATCTTTGAAGTCTAGAAGAGTTTTACATGTAAATACATAGGTGAGATAGGTAAAAGTCTATTGCCGTTCTCAAAAATACTGTCTTTGGTTACATGGTGGAAGTGTATCTGTAGGATTTACGTGGCATAATTTAATAGTGTTCCTGGAAACAAAGGAGCCCTGCTGCCTCTAGATGATTCTTCTCTGTGATGTGAGACCACAGGCAAGAAGCTGCTGGTGCCTCTTGACATTGGGGTGGGGAAGCAGTAGATTCAGCCCCATGGCAGGTACTTGTTAAAGCAAGGAAGAGTTTTCAATTCCGTTAGAGCTTCTCATAAGGGAAAAATGGGCAAAGCTTAATGAAAAGAGAGCTGATGAAAAGAAAAAAAGATGAGATAATGGAAGCACACCCTGGCAACTGTTCGTGAGAACCTGGAGGGAAAATTCCCTTCCCCTTTCCCACCCTTGTATTTTGGAATGCTTGCCATCTCCGACTTTGGATCTTCTCTAAAGGAATAACAAATCAGTGGTGTGTAAGTGTGTAGCTTGCAAGCATGGTCCTGTTGCCGAGAAGAGAATTTGCTTTGTCTTCTACAGCGCTATGAGAATGTTGTAGGGAATATTGTGCTGCTGTCCCATTGAAGGTGTGTGGCACAGGCTCTGAAATGTAGGTGTGTTGTGACAAAGTAAATTACTGAAAAACGTCTTGTTCCTTCTTTTGGAGAGCTTGTTTGTGGGTATGGTTCTTGAGCAACAGTAACTGCTCTTTGAAACTTTTTCTTCCAGGAATTTATTTTTATTTGTTGAGTAATTAAACATAATAAGAATGTGATTCAAGGCAGTGCTGGCAAATGCAGTTCATAAATAGCTCTCTGTTAACTTGCTTTGACACTTACCATGTTGCCATCTACATTAAGCACCTCATCTTCTCTAGATTACGCTTGACCACAGGGTTATCTTGGTGTGATGTTGCCCAGCAATAACACACTGCACACTTAAATATAATTCTGTGGGTTCCCTGCCTCTTGCCTGGGAAGTTTTGTAGACTTGCTGCTGCATAAGCCATTGTATGAATTGATATAAACTATTGCAATTGTTTGCTCTCTCTCTCTGCAGGAGGTCACAGCCAGTAGCCGCCACTATGTCGATAGATTGTTTGATCTCGATCCCCAAAAAGTCCTGCAAGGTGTCATGTAAGTCATTGAAACACTCTTGGGCTCTTGGTGGTGCATAGGCCAGGTGTACTTGGTCCTACCAGAGGTCAGGGGCAAGAAACTCTTCCTGTGTTTTTTTTGAGAAATGTAGTTGGCAAATCTTTATACAAATATGTCAGTATTGATATAGAGATAGTATTGATATAGACTCTCACTCTGTAGTGCATATGGTTTATAACACAGCCTCCCAGTTGCCAGAAATGAGGTTAAACATTCTGTGAGCACTGAAAATTTTTTTGGATGTATTTCTGCCTTTTGGCCATGTTTTGCTCCTCTTCCAGGTCTGTTGAGACTCTTTTTTCTTACTGCACTGCCAAGTCGGTGTACCTGCCTCTTACTCTTTCCCCTGCTGCCATGTCTGTGTGTTGGCTTTGACTTTTTTAGTGCTTGGCTTCTGTCTCCCCATGGGAACTGCAAGCTGGAAGAGAATGCTCCCACAGAACTGGGGTGTAAGCTGTATTCCAGTACTTCTGTTTCATGCCAGTGGTCAAGGTAGTGACTGAGAGAGTGAGTCAAGGAGCAGGAGTGAAAGAAACTGCTGCAAAGCTCTGCTTGTTCCCTTGCTGTCCTTGGGCCATGAGCTTTCACTAGAATCACTTTTCCAGCAAAGTGGCAAATGAGACCTTGCACAGGACTGGCTTTGGTGGTGAAACCAGACCAGTAGCTTGCTGGCTGTGGCTGTCCAGTAAAATACCAGGAGAAATCAGAGGAACAAGTGGATCAAAAAGCCAAGAACGTTGGTTGTGTTGCTTAGTGTGACCTGGGGTGTTCCCCAGTAGTAGATGAAAACAGTTATTCCAAATGTCCAGGGGCAACATGTTAGTGTCCCTTTAAAATACTTGAAGAACCCAGTCTAGGTAAAACTGTCCTGGGAGTTTTCTTGGTTGGAATAGCCCCCTACCTGTATAAGAACTGCTGTAACTATGACAGGTTATTGCCTCTGCACAACCCGAGTCTGGTTTTGCTTCCACCCCTTGGCCTTTGTAGTCCCCTCCTCATAAGGGTGGTGGGGTGGGACATGTCTCATCCAGTGTCCCAGTGGGGTGACTTAGCCCCTCTCTTCTCCCTGGCAGCTGCTCTGAGCCATGGCTGGTGCTCCATCCCTGCTTTCCTTCCTTTTCAAAGGGAGCCCACAACCCTTGATAATCCCTTCCCTATCTTTTGATACATTATTCATCTTCTGCAGCATAACTGACCTCCCAGAACCAGGACTTTTAGGCAGTATCTTTGTCTTGGGTAACACTTGAAATTCTTCATCTTGTCCATGGGTGTCAGTGGATTCTATGCTGAGATCCTTTTCTTGTATTTAAAGTTAAGAAAATACCAATTTATTTCACAAAATCTCTCACAGGGCAGATTTGGATGGTAAAACTGTATTTGTGATGCTCTGGCTGAAATCCTAATTGTGGGAGTATCTTTACTGACTCTGAGCCAGTCCTTTGTGGCAGATGTGTTGCTTTTGAAATATTGGTAGGTGTGGGTGTGACCGTCCAGTTTAGAAAAAATTGATATGAAAGAATATAAAAATGTATATGAAAGATGGAATTTAGAGTAGTATATATATTTAAAAATTCTCTCAGTCCAGGATTCTTTTTGGGCAGAAATTTACTGCTTTGTCCTTCTTTCTTTGATTTCAGGGTATACGCAGAGGTATTGAAGTTAGAATGATCTAGTATTTGGGGTGGAGTAGGAAAGGATTAAACTTTTTCCAGAAGTGCCTGTCAGAAGCTTTACCAGATATGCTGCATCCTTTGCAGAAAATCTTTGTTTCCTAAGATATGCTGCTTTTTCCCTGCATCCTGGCTGGAAATACTGATGACCTAGATTTTTATTTTGATTGATGGAACCGTATGAATATCAAGGATCAGAAAATGGGCTGTTGTAAGAGGCTTTGTTTCTGCAGATTGTCTTCAGTTACAATAGTTCTGTTTTTCGTATGCTTGAATGAATAACTTGGGCTTGGGGCTTTTTTTCATTGCATCCTTGTAATTTTAATGAAACCCAACTTCTGAATGAGCTTTGATAAAGGTAAAATGTACCTAAATACTTCTTGAACTTGAAAATCATGCCAGTCCAGTTTTCATCTTGTAACTTGAGAAAGCTTTAATTACATATTCTGAAAGCATTTAAATGATTAAAATCTCTTTTTTTCCTTGCTTTCCCATGAATTTTCAGAGAGGTGGTGTTCAGAATTTTCCTTGTCCAGACAATAAAGCTTTACCTGGTTAGGAGCTTTTTTATTTTCCTTCTACTGGGAAAACAGAAACCATTTCCTTATTGTCCAGTACTGCTGCATGTGGGTCTATTGATCTTATTTCAAAATGTCAAGTTTCCTGCAGAACTTCTGTTCACATAATTTCTGTCCCGCTCATCTGGGCATGGATAGTGGTAGGAAAGGGGGAATTGCACCTCCCATTAAATCCTGAATTTCTGTTCAGGATTTGAAAAGTTGAGATGATTACTGCCTTTTTTACTGTACCTGGTAGTGCACTTAAGTGTTCAAGGCCCATCTTAATACCCACATCTGTGTGGCAGTGTATGTATTTACCTTCTACTCAGTGTCTCTGTAGATGAGCAAGGTTAATATAGCAGTTCCCTTCTGTAAACATGAACTCTGCATTGTGGCCATGCTTCTGCTTGAGAGGTCTTCACAGGTTTGCTTTGTGTCTCCTTAGGTGCTCCTGTGACCCTTCCCTCTTGCTGTTGTAGAGCTCAGGTTTTCTCCAGTGTGCTCTGAATGCATTCTGCAAGGTCAGCACTGATGTCTGTGTGCAGCTCGTGCTGGCAGTGCCTCACACAGATACTGCAGTGCATTAGATGCTCTGGTCTTTTAGAGGTTCTCTTCAGTGTTTTGCTGTTATTGGCAGAGCAACAGAACAGAAGTGGCTCTGTAAATTTCTGTGTTTTTATGAGAGATTAATTTGTTCCAAGGTTGTTCTTGCAACATCATCTTCTGCTTTGCATATTTCTTTATTTTTTAAAAGCATTTCTGGGTTGTGATCCTTAGATTGTCATTTGCTTTTCACCTGCTATTAAGCTCAGGACCACACTGTACAGATGCAAGACTGATACCTGTTTCTGTCCTCTAATTTATTTGCTGGTAGGGGGCTTCTTTGAGAGACAATTTATCATGCTTAGATTTAGCCTGGTGCCTTCAAAGTGGCAATCCATCATTTTATGGAGAACTGTGTAATCCCACCTCAAGGCTGGGTTTGAAAGGAGCATCCTTTCTGTCAAGCCTGGCTTAGTCAAGGTTCCAGCTGTTTCTCATCAGGCTATTCCTCAGCAGTCAGAGGGTGTCATCCTCTAAGACTTGTAAATTACCATCTTTGTGGTGCACTGAGAATCCCTGTGCTACTGCTGTTCCTTCCTTTATGGCCAGCAGGAATGAGCAGGAGTAAGCATTTTCCAGCCTCATGTGAGCATTTTATTTCTCAGCACAATGGAGGAAACATCCTATAGAAATGGCACATGGTCCTCATACAGTGTGTGTTTTGCATCCAACTACTTTATTTTTGTACTTTGGGTCTTTAATAAATGTTCCAGGCACAGGTTTATTACACATGGCTGTGTAATAGTGTGCTGTGTTCTCGGCTATGGCTCTTGGAGGGATCATCAGTGCAGTGTTCACACATGCCCACAGCAAAGGTGAAATATGAGAGGCAACTTCATGAAGTGGGAAGAGAGGAAATTCCCTTTTAAATTCTAATGGAGCAACAGTTACCCCTGTTCAGACAGCTGTGAAGAGGCTACTTCTGCTTATTGTTCTTCTTGTCTGTTACACAAACTTTCTGTAAGGCTAAGTGGTGAACAGCACTTGTTTCTACATTTTGGATCCCACACAGCTGCATCAGATTTCAGTCTCAGTGGGCACTTCTGAACCTCAGTTTTCTGCAGGAGCTGTTTTGGTTCATATTCCCTTGGCCTCGTGGAAGCAGAGCAGTCCTTAGAGGGTTATTCCTGTCATAGTTTTCCCCTGTACCTTTTGGTCAATTCTGTTGTCTGCTAGACAGGACACTGTAGTAAATGCATATCCTGCATGAAACTTGGAGGTGTTATTGGCTAACAAGTGATGTAATTTTTTGAAGCACTGTTTTTGTGCAGAGTCATTCATGTGTTGAGGGAAGAGGTTCCTGAGTCCCTTGTTTGTGCTTTGTGAACTGCAGGATGGGATCTTTGTGGCTTGGAGCTGGGAAGCTGCAGGACCTGACAGAAATTGGAGCACTGCTCCACTTGTTGATTTTCCCCTTTTGAGAGGTGAGCTGTGGAGGAAGGCTTTTCAGAGGGAGAGAAGGAACTTAAAGGCTTAAACATAAGAGAGTTAAGTAGTTCTGTGTGAAGAGGGGCTTTCAGTGCAGTGGTTTCTGCAGTCAGGTGGAAGGATGGTGCAGACAGAGGGAAGAGAGGGAGATGCACTTCAATGCAAGTGTGTTCCTGTCACAGAGAAAAGGTTCTTTCACTTTTGCATTTTTTTTATAATGCAGCAAAAAGTGCATATGCAGAATAGCTTTTTTTGGCAAGTAAGTTATGTATTGTAACTTCTGGTCTAATATTTAGAGGTGGGCTGAACTTCAGGTATACCTATGATATTTGACTAGCAATCCTCAGCCTTACAGGGATGTTTAATATTTCAAGCCTTGCAGTTACTGCTCTGAGCCCATGAGAGAATGATGGTTATTGACTCTGTTTCACTGCTACTTTTGAGATGGCTGTGAGGCCACTTTTCTCCAAAACCCCTCTGTTGATACTACCCTCAGTGTGGTGATACTGTTCCTGTGATCCCTTGAGGCTCAGGGTGAGATGAGGGAGGAGGAACAGCCTCTGTCTGACTGGTTGATGGAGCTGGAGGGAGTGGGAAAGCATTGGTCAGGAGTGCTGGGGTGCGACTCAGTAACAGACCTCAAGCTGAGCACAGCTGAACATTACATGGCCATTAGAGTTTTCTTTCCCCTTATTAATCTGTTACACAAAAGGAGTGGCTGCCTGCAAGGGTGGGCACAGGCAGCTGGGGAGGAATAGTTCTGCCCTTTGGAGGTGTGGGGGGTTTTGTCAGGACTGAACTCAGAGGTTGGGCCTGAGGGATGTGTGCCACAGAGCCAGCAGTGCTGCTGAGTTTGTGATTCTTCAGATGTAGCATTGGAGTTCTTGGTTCCAAGCTACCAGTTTGCACTGATTGGAATCAGCATTAAAAAGAGTTGAATCTAGTAGCTTTCCAAAAGAAGCTCATTTTCTGTTTGCAATATGGAACTTTTATGCTAATGCCCTGTCAAGGGGTGATATTTCTAGTAACATGCAAAGGACAAAACTCTGTTTACTAATTAATCTGTGTACCAGATGAATGAGTTGACTTTACTATGTATTGCTGTGTTGCTGGTGCTGAACTGATACTGTCACTTGTTGAGATGCTTTCTTTGGGGATAATAGCAGGAAGGCTAGCTCATAGAATTACTTGCTAAAATAGACTTCAAACAGGCATTATCTGAAATGTCCAGAAACTCCAGAATTGAGAGAGTTTATGGGCATATAGATATTAGGGTATTTCTGTTCTAATCAGAACTTAGTAACACCCATTCAATAAAGGGAATTTAGGCTTGACTAGGCCAGTACATCATCTTAGCTCTGATAGCTATTTGGAGATAAAAATCAGAGGTTTTGCTTCATGACAGGACTTGAGATTACTATAATCTAATGGGTAGTAGCTATGTTAAATTCATAGGGTTTGGTGATCCTTCAGTGGTTGCTGGCCTAAGGTGCAGTGGACAGTATCAGGCAATATTCTAAGCTCACATCTAGAACAGCCAAACACATTCTGCAAGGTCATTTTAAGGTATTTTCCTGTCCTGGATCAAACTGAAAACTTGTCCATGTCGATCACTTGTGGTGGGCGACATTCTGTAGATAAAGAGTGGTGGTCTTAAAATGGGATAGTGGACAAAAGTAATTTTAAATAAAGGGACAGTGAATGAAGAATAGTACAGCAAAAATGTAGTGTTACAGATACCTCTTGGTTTAATGAAATTTCATTTAATTTTTGCTTAAACTATGGGATGCACTGCTAAATGCTAATAGAAGTCCTTCATACTGGGAAGTGGAATGTCCTTGGGGGAAGATAGAGGCATTAAAAAAAGGTACCACAGTTACTTGTATTCGATATTTTGGGTCATTCAGGTGAGGCTGCAGTGGTGGAGCTGCTCTTTTCATGTGGTTTGGCTGTTTGGGATAATTGTGAAAGAAGCGTTTTGCTGATCTGGCATCACAGAGCAGGGATTTTCTGAGTGAGGATTTATGAGAGTTCTGCTGAGCTGCAGCTGTTTTGACACACCTCTGTTGGGGTAATTCTTTACTGTTAGGGCCTAGTGTGGTTAAATAGCAGAGATGGATGCTGAAATTGAAATGCTGATAATACAGAGCTCTTTCTAGCTATGGTTAGTGTAGTTTTGTTGTTGTTTTTTAGTTTATACAGGTTACATAATAAAAGCTAAACTCCCATCCACCACTAACTTCAAGCACTTTAAATTTGGGTTACATTGTTTTTAACGCTGAGTGAGGCAAATTGTCTCTCTGTTACTGATCTCACGCAACTTGTAGCAGGATATCCAGACTCAGTGCAAAGGATGAGGCAATAAAATGTGCTTGGGCAAAGCAGCATCTCCCTTTGGTCAGTCCAGGTAGAGACTGGAAAGGAACTTGAGTTGAAACTGCAGCCAAGGACATGGAGAGCTGACATTGTTCAACTTGATCAGAAGGGCAGGGTGTGAATTGACTGATGTAAACTCCTATGTAAAAGTGAAGGTTTGGTATAAGGGGTTTCTTCAGTCTGTCACACACAGCAAGGGGAGCACTGGAAAACAGGATAAATTCAGGGTAGGAGTAAGCTATCAATATCTCTAACTACAGGTATGGGTCACTGAAACACTTCCTTTCTGTCTGGTAGACTTTCTCTGTCATGAACCTTCTGACATGGTAAGTTGTCTCTCCAGAAGGGATACTGGAGATAAGAGTTGGAGCGTTTTCAATGGCATTGTAATATGGAGGAGTTGGATTAAACTACCACTTTTAGCATTAAATAATTTTTTGTTAAATTCTTCTGTTCTGCAGTGCTGTAATTATAGCCAGGTGCTGTTTTGCAGCAGCACTTTGATTTTGTGCACTGAGACTACAGAATTAAGTTTGAGAACAACCATGAATTGAGGAGCTTTTGTTTTAATGTTGTTTAGTTTGCACTGTATGTTGATTGTGTCACAGTTTCTAAGGACTTTTTCAGAGGAGTTGAGTAACACTGTCTTGATGTGCTGCTTTGTTCTTTCCTGTAAAACAATCTTTTTCATTGTATCAACTGATATTTTTAAATGGGATTAGAAATCTTGAAACTTGGTTTCCCAACTTGATGCTTGACCTTAAAAATAAGCTGATTTAGGACTTCTGGGGTTTGCTTGAGTTGGCAGGTGTTTGTAACATTTTATTCACTTAGTTGGATCAGGAATCATGTTAGTATGAACACTCTATTACTAAAGGAGTAGAAAATATCTTCAAACCATAGTAGTGTCCATGTTAGAAATTAATTCTGTGACAGTGGTGGTGGACATATTTTAACATGCAAAAACTGGTCATTAATTCCTGACATTCTTTTGCATCTGTCTATAAAAATGGGAGAGTGAAGGAAAGGGAGGAGAAGAAAAAAGCTGTAGGAGGCATAATTGTCCAAACTTAGCTCCTCCACAGTGAGCTTCTGGCTGTAGTCCAGCCAGTGCAGGTGCCATTTGCTTACATGATCCTGAAACTTAGAAACTCTCCTGCAGTTGGGGCAGCTGATTTTTCTCTGAGCTGCCAATCAGCTTTTTAGAAGATTGCATTTTGAGTTTTTGAAACCTTTGAGAATGCTGCTTAGTGTCACTCTGTTTGGTGACTTTGGGCAACCCCAGGTACATAAATCTCCAGCCCTGACAGTGCTTTGTGTCGGGAGCTTCCTCTGGCTGCGTAACTGGCTTGGAATCTCTTGGAACTATTTCATACTAAAAGTGAAAGCATTGGCTGGAGGTGCCCAGGGCTACTTTTCCTTCTGTGATTGTTCAGCTGATGTTTGATACCCTTCTCTGTCTAGGAACCCCTGAGATATGGCTGCCTGCTGTTTTCAAAAGCCATAAGATGAGGAAATGTCATGCAGGCTGTTTATTTCCTCTTCTGTGGAGTTCCTGTGGCTGCTTCCTCAAGTCACTCTGGCTCATTTCAAGATCTTTTGTGTTGCTTTGGTAGAAGGTGACATAGGAAAGCTCCAGGGCTTCCTAACAGAATTTTATCATTTGTTCTTTTTGTGTTTGATTTACAATATTTAAAAATGGAGCTAGAGCCAAATTGTCATGTGGGTGTCCTTGTATCCATGCTGCTTTCTCAGGATTTCTTTGCAGGAGAGATGCAGGTATGGGGGCTCGCTGGGGATGCTGTCAGAGTCTCTTCTTTCTCAGATGGGACCTGAGCTCACTCTTCTGTTTCACTGGGGTTTTATTCTGTGAAAGGAGTCCCAAACTTAGAACTGACTTCATGAAGATGTTGACCTTCAATAACTTCTGCATAGGATGAAGGTCAGCGCCTCATATTCCTTGTGCAATAGTAATTTTCATTTACTACTAATTTTCTCAGCATGTAGATATGTAATAATATTGTTTTTTATTGGTTAGGAATCATTGAAACTAAAAGACCATATTTTACTCACAAAATGTTATATTTAGTATCACTTCTTGCTTATCTGAAGGGCTGTATCTGGTGCCTTTAAACAATTACATGTTAAATATCAGAATAAAACCAGAACTTCATACACAGTTGGCAAATTAGTTCCTCTTGTAATTCTTGTCAAGTTGTATTTAGATGGAAATTAGATTTTTCTTTAGTTTAATATACTCCTAAAATATTTTAAACACTCATGCTGTGTTCATATACTAGCATGCACTGCATTTTATTTATAACTAATTAATTGAACTGATTGCTTTTGGGTTGCAATGTTCCGAAACATTGTTAGAGCTGATAAGCATCACCCGATAATTTTTTCTGCTTTTCTCAAGTTTATAGAAAGAAAATCAATCTTGCTGCTTTTCCAGTCTCTAGGTTGTTTCATAACTTAAAGCTGAGTGGTCACAGCATTGAACTGATGAAAGGCTATTTTTATTTCTTTAAGAAGCAATATGAGATTGAAATGCTGGTTTAGCACTTCAGGAAGCAGTATTCTCAAGCACTTAGCTAGGATCTCTGCAGTATTTATTGTTGGCAGCCTGTGTTATTCCTTCTTGCTGTTTTTTTTTCAGGTAAATTACTTTATTGCACTATAATACATGTCAGCATAAATATCAGATTTTAAATCTATGCATTAAATTTATTGTCATTCAGGTTATTTTGTTAAATGATTTGGAATTTAGTTTGAATCTAAACTACAAGATTTAATATGTAGAATATTAAAAAAAAAAACAACTCCAAACCAAAAACCCAGCCAACCTCAAATGCATCTTAAGGGCTCTGTTTTATGGAGCTTCAGGTTTGTCTTTTGCCTCTCCACAGAGCTGCTGTTCTGAGCTGAGAAACTCACTCGTGCTGAGGTGTTCTGGGTGCAGGTGCCAGCTCTGAGTTTTTCTTGGGAGGCTGCTCTGGCTGTGCTGGTGCCTGGCAGCCAGCTCGTAATTCTGAGCTTGGAGCTGGGAATTGGAAAGGCTGGATCTCCTGGATCATGGTTCTGTCACAGCTTAGGCCTGGAGTCACCACAGATGTGTTCTTCTGGAGTTCTCATCTCCCTGTAACTGCATTGTTACTGCTGTTCTCTTCTTCCTCATGCCAAGGACTCCTTTGCACAGGGGAAATGGGAGCAGGGTGCCTGACATTTGGAAATAAAGTGGGGGTTAGTTTTCAACTCAGTTTTTATGGTTTCTTTGTTACCTCTTGTACAAGATAGTGATCTTGGCTGCTTTTTTCCTTGGATGTATCTCATGATGCCTTGGATATGAAATCAGTCAAGCTTGAACTTGTTGAAGGTAATGTTCTCAAATAAGGGAGTTGCCCTCAGTTTTTCCAAGGTTTATGATTCACCAAGGACCTGGTAGCCAAGGACACCATATGGTACTTCCTTGCTTCTTAGGGAATTAGCTTCCTGATCAGGAAAATCTCTACAAAATATCATATGGAATGACATAATTATTTTTCATAGTACACAAAAAAAAAGTTTACTACTATGCAACATTCGACTATGGCCTTTTAAGGGTGTTCCATATCCACAGCTTCCTGTGTATTGAATGGGGTCACTTCTGTAGGGAGCAGCTTGGAAGAGAAGCGTGGCAGGGAACTTGGGAGTGCCACAATGCCCAGACATGGGGACCTTTGAGTCCTGCCTCGGACAGGTTTTGGTCACGTTACCAATCTGAAGGTGTTTGACTTGCCTGCAAGTTGAAGTTGATAAATGTACATGTGTTGGATCTATCAGAAATCTCAAGCTTGTGCTATTTCTCACCTGTCTTTCATAACTTTTCTGGGGAACTTTATGAATGTGGGATGGAGAAATTCATCCCAGTCATTTACAGATCAGGACTGTGCCCTCACTAGCCCTCTCCACTTGAGTGTTAAGGAACTTGGCCGTGCTCCTGCTGCTTGTGAAAGGGTCTCTGAATCACATTCTAATAGCCAATACTTATTACCTGGTTATAAGGTTAACAAACCATTCTATTAGGTATTGGGGCAGGAGTCACAAAAGTTGGGTAGTGTTTTTCAGTTTTGTTTGATTTTTTGTTAACACGAAACACAGTGTAAAATCACCTGAGCAGAGCATTAAAACATCACCAAAATCTGTTTGTTAATTTTCAGTGCTTGGTTAGTGCCTCCTCTTTAGCTCCTTGAGATGCCTTTGCAGGTTGTGGATATGGTGCAGCTTTTCTGATGACTTTGGTGCCTCAGGATAGCAGGGAGAGGCAGCCTCTTCACAAGTCCTGGGGTGGCCTGAGCACTTTAGTACCTGAACTTGACACATCTGTTGGTGCAGTTTCCATTATTCCTCTGAGACATCTGACCTTTGCTTCTGCCACTGTTTTGGACTGACTCTTGTATTTCACAAACTTAAAAAAATTACCTTTAATGTGAAGGGTTCAGCATAGAAACCACTGAAGTACTGTTTCTGATTCTGGTGACAACTTCAACTCCATTTGTGGAGTTTTCAGGGGCTTCCAGCTTAGCCTGTCTCCTGACCTTGCTCTTTCTCCTCTGCTTCCTGCCTTGTGGTGTGAAGTTACCCAGCTTAGGGAGGCACAAGAGGAAGGTGCAGATTTCCAGCTGATGCTGAGCTAAGTGGAGCCATGCTGGGCTGGCAGCTGCTGTTCAGGGATGGCTCCTTGGCAGGGGGGTTCCTGACTCTGCTGGATTCAGGTGTGCACAGAACTGCATCTGAGCTGCTTTTAGTGATGCTCCTGTGCTGGAGCTCCAAGATCACAGCTGGACTTGGAGCTAGCTTGGAATTCCTCGAGTACTCTTCGGTATGCAAGGAGAGAGTATGTGGAGAAATTCAGGGAGAACAGGCATTTACCTTTTGCTAATTGAGCTTTATGAAGGTCCTGCTTGTGCCAGTAAGGCATTGTCTGCCTTGGCTAAGGAGTTTTTTACAGCTCTGGTGGAGGGAGTTGTTGAACTTGGGGCACTCAGGACAGCTGCCTGGTGCAGTGAAATCTGCTTTTTCAGTGGACACCAAAGGACTGCATAGTGTTCCTGCTGGTCAGGGCAGATCTTACAGGACAGGGCTGCTCTGCATTTCTTGAAAATTGCAGATAGCAGCTGGGAGAGATATAGAGGAAAGAAAATATGCTCACTTAAAGCAACAACTAATGCTCCCAAATTGTTTGAATAAATTGTATTCAATAATTAATAAGTGATTAACTTACCAGTTTTGCTGCTACCACTACAGTCAATCTAGTTTTGGGTTTTTGTTGATAAAGAATTACCTGAAGTTGATATTTCTTTATTCTCTGCTATTAAATGCCCCAACAACTAGAAAGCTTCCTAGAAATGAATCATCTTGACTTTCTGAAACCAGTCCTAGGTTGCAAGCTTGCCTTCAGATTCTCTGGATGTTCATGTATGCTGAATGTGCTCATACAAAGAGAAAAAAGACCAGGTGGTGATAGTTTTTACAATTTTCTGAACAAGATTGCAAACCACAGGTTTTCATAGGAATTCTTAGTGTGTGCAAGCAATGTCCACTTTCCAAAGTGCTTCCCATGTTCTGGTACCACAGTATGAATGCCTGTAATGTGTGTAAGCTTGCAGTGACTCTCAGGTGGGAAAATGCTCTGGTTTCCACTTTATTCCTGAGAATCTGATGTACAGATGTGTAGGTGTCCTGCTGAAATAGATGAAAGGAAGTCTTGGCTGAAAAGGAGAGTAAAAGCCTGGTCTCTGGAGACTGGTGATGGTTCCTTGTTCCTTTTTCTTAGCTTGCCTTTTCCTGCACCCAGTAGACTATTCAGTCAATACTTTAAGTTACCAATATTTGACCTTCCAACCAATAGTGGGGTTTTAAAATAGTTTTAGAAGTCTGATGGCTATATGGGCACAAAGAGTCAGTATATCTAGTTTTTCTCAGTAATAAGATATTTTTTTGGTATATGGTGTGCATGTGAGATAGTTTGGGTTTTTGCTTACTTGCAGGAGCTGGGTTGTAGTGGAGTCCCAGAGCCCTGGGGTATTTTCCTGTGGGCTGAGGAAACTGTGCCCTGAAGCACTGCCCAGTCTGTAGCTGCAGCATGGACATGTGGAAAACTGCTTGATAAGCCTCATGGAAATAGTAAATTCTATAGATAAGCCCTCAGTACCTCAGCATAATTTACCAGGGTTTGTTTTTCTTTCTGGATTTACAGAGATATGAAAAATGCTGTAATTGGAAACAACAAACAAAAAGCCAACTTGATTGTTTTGGGAGCAGTTCCAAGGTATGTCCTTTGCTACTCTCCTTTTCACTGATTCACAACAGGTCTGGAATAATGATCCTTCGATCACAGGCACTTTTCTGTTTTAACTTTGATTGTAGTTGACTGAATACTTTCTTCAACGTAACTTAGAGCGACTTGAAATATCTGTTAAACTCATGTATTACAGAACAGGTTGTTGAGTAATGCTTTTCATTTGGAATTTCATAGAATTCTCTAAAGTAGTCTTGGTGTTTTTATTGAACTTTATCAGCTTAGGAATAAAATCTATTTTTTTGACATTGATATTAATGATGGATGAAAGTGGTTGTATCTTAATCCTGTTCTTCAGCCAATTGCCTGGTGAGTTCATAACTGAAAATGTGTAAGGTTATGTTAAAGATTTAATTTAAAATATTGAAAAACATCTGAGATAATTTGCTTGTCTGCTCCACTTGCTTCAGAAGATTAAAAACCATTGATCATACTTTATTGTACCTTGCTGCTTCAGCTGATGTTAACATTTTCTGGACCCTGATTCCACTAGTACAAATTGAACAGGTAACTTTAGCCCCTAGACTGCTCACTACAGCTTTTCTTTCATCCCTCTTCTCCTCCAGCTTTCTTTCAGCCTCAGTTTGCAGCAATGGAGAATGAAAACCTTGAGCACTGCAGTCCTTGTGCTGTCAGTGTGGCACCCACCTGTATCTTTTTGCTTAAATGGCAAGCAGGTCCCAAACTATTCTGCCTGAGAGCTGCTGCTGCCTCATCAAAATGCTTTTTATTTGCAGAGAGTATCTTCTCACTGACATACTGAGTTTGTGCCAGGGCTGACCCTTGAAATTCTCTAGGGATTAGCAGTGGGGCCACCCCCTGTACAAAACCTGCTGGGTTGTCTTGCCTTTTGACCAGATACAAACAGGTGAAGAGAAGACTTCACAGGAGACAAAAAGATGAAAATGGGCATTTGTTGAAGATAATGAGAAATTTAAAGGAATTTCTATCAGCCACAGGCATTAAGGGGTTTTTGCAAGTCCTGCTGATTCTTGTAGTTCCCATTATAAAAGCTACAGAAGATCTTCACCTTCCAAGTGTAGAATCTGCCTGTTCTTACATTTTAGGACTTCTCTTCCCTCAGTTACCCTGCTTTTTGCTGCTGCTTGTTCTGTGCCCAGTAAGCAAAATTCAGAAGTGATTTTTTCTTCATTGTTGTTAATGGCTTCAGGCTGCCCAGGTAAATGATACAGTTAATCTACAACTGCAGAGAAATTACTGGCCCTGGGCAGTGTTAAAAGGTGGCTATCACACTTGTCCTCTCTTCAGGACAAGTTATTCTCAAATGACTGGAAGACTCTTCAGAGATCTTCAGAAAAGGCTCTTCAGGCTGGAGGATTAGCTGAAACACATTGAATTATTGTGACCAAAGATGATCCTCCCTGGCTATAACCTGACATCATCTACCCCCAAGTGCCTTTCTCAAGGCTTTACAATTTCCTCAAGGCATTGCAGTCAGACTTCACTAGATTACAGACTGTTTGGGTTAGAGAACTCCTTTGGTTGTTCTCTGTCAAGGAGGGTGGGAATCCATTGGCTCTTTTGATGTGCCTTCTAATCAGTGAAGCTGGTGGAGTACAGGGGCCTGTGGAATTCCAATGTGCAAAGCCAAACCTTTCTCTCATTGAGGAGAGGAATAACCAACCTGGCATTCTTTGGTTTAAGTCTTTAAGAAGAGTTTTCTTTATAGAGTTCAGTTGCAGGCTCCCATGGGAAGTTGATTCTCTTCTCTAATGGGAATTGTTAGAATTCTGCTCCTGCTTTGTCCTGGGGTTCAGCTTGTTGTTTGCTCATTTCTTGCTTCTCTCTCCTTGCCCAAGTATTCCCCCTTCAAGCTTTCAGCAGGTACTCCTTAGACCCAAGGAACCCCTTTAGACCTGCCACTCAGTGGAAAGCAGTATTTTAAATATTAGAACATATGGGGTTTGGAAACAAGTCTAGGAAGTGTTTTGTTTGAAATCAGGCCAAATGCTACTGGAATATATGAGATAGCCCAATTGTTTTAAAATATTACAAAGAAATTCAAAGTCCTTTGAAGATCTCCTTACAAAGGAAGCAAATGCTGTGGAAAAATGGTGGATCCCTGTCATTTCTGGGCCAGTAGCCTCCTGAGTCTATGAGCTGGCTGTTCAGTGGTGTCATCTTTAGAAGGGACATGTATCAATACCTTAAATGAATTTTTTGGGGCCCTTTAAAGTTCAGTCTGACCTGTGGTCACCTCTGGACTGCTTGTTCTGAAGAGGGTGCTAGGAAAAACAAAGTTGATGGAAAGAAATCTTGCAGGATTACCATGTTTGGAATTTAAAACTAGGAGGTGTTAAAACTGTACAAATGTGTGCACAGACTTGGCCCTGGATGTTCAGAATGGAAATAGCCAGCTTGTGTGTGGATTTTGTTTCCTAAGAAGTGATTTTCTATCTCTTCCTAGAATCATAAAATTTCCACAACTATGGAATGCTGGCCTTGGGTCCCTGTCAGGGCTGCAAAAATTTTACTTTTTGAAATTCTTGCTTTTTAGTAGTAGTCCCAGAAAACAGAATTTTTAAAGTTTAGAGGGGAAAAGTTATTTTAAGGCCAAGTTTTTTCAGTGGCTGACCAACTTAACGCTAAGACGACAACATTGGCAAAAATAGTTTCCTACTTGTACTGTCTTTCAGCTTTTTTTTCCCTTCCACTCCACATTACTGCTAGCAGAGACCAAGAAGTCTACAGTAATTGTTGGTGTGCCCCTTTATGCAGCAGTTTTATAAGAACAAATCCTGCAGCTTTTGTCACCACGTCAGACACCTCTTCAGAGTCCAAGTTCAATATTTAATGCTTTCTGTTGGTTCCTCTTACAGTCTAAGTCTCAGGGAAATGATTGAATCATCAGTTCAAATGTAAATTGTTCTTTTCTAAGTCATCCTGACAGGGCTTCTGAACTAACCTAAGTGCTGTTCATCTAGTAGCAGTCTATAGTGCTGCTGGCTCCCAATCCTCGGAGCTGTAAATGGCTCACAGAGGTGGAATTGGAAAAGAAAGCCCTTCAGTGAAATGAGCACAAGGAAGTTGCTGCTAAGTCAGTGTTGCATGTCTGTGGAGCAGCTTCTGGTACCCAGAGGGATGCAGCATTGCTGGTTTGCCATGCAGGCACCAGCAGGGCCTTGCAATCCTGGGATCATTTCCTTCCTTCTTTCATGTGGGGGATGGCACAGCGTGGGGAAGGCAATGTTAAATTCCAGTCAGCAGAGCTGACTCTGTCCTCCTGATTGTTGTAGTTTCCTGTTGAAGCTCTGATCTGTGTGATTTTGACAAAAAGCCTTACCTGAATCAAGTTATTGCTGATCTAATTATTGCTGAGTGTTCAATATTTAAAGTCTAATCGACTTCATTAAGAGCTTCAGTTATTCCTTTGCTCCAAAATTAATAGTTTTTAAATCTTAAAATCCCAAGCACCCAGGGCCTTTAGCAAAACCACTAAATCATTCTTGTCACTTAATGAAAATGATTTTCTAACTTCCAGCTGATTGTTCCCCTATCACATAAAGTCAATTATTTGGCATCGTAAGGTGGTAGAGCACTTCTTCCAAAAGCTTTCTGTAGGTAGGTGCACCTCAAAGAATTTTGTGTAGCTAATTTTATGTAGTTAATTTTATAAATGACTTTCCCTGTAGTTTATTAGTGACTTTGTTGAACTGTTGGGTTTTTAATTTTTTAAGATTTCTTTGGAGTACATTTTTAAAGGCCATGTAGAACAGCTGAAGGACTCTTCTCCATTCCATCACTTAAATTTTGAGTTCTGCACAGCAGACTGTTAGGTTGCCTATGGAAGTGAAAACTAGTAAGAATTTATTGGGATTTTAAACTGTTTCTAGGGCTGTCAACACACCAGCATGAAATTTTATGTTTCGATTTATTGTTAAACATAATCAAATTCCTTCAGGCAGTGTTCTTTTAGAGTTTGCCAAAAGAATAAAAGATTTGTGCTTTGATAACTGTGTAACCTGGTAAAAAAGATGAGAAGGGAAATGCTTTAGGTAGCTCTGCCTCTGGCAGTGCAGGTGAAAAGCCCAGTTGGTGTAACAGAGCTCTTCTCACAGAACCACCCTCTGTGCTTCTGACCATGTCCTACCTGCACTTCTTGCCTTGTGTTTGCACCAAGACCTGCCTCAGCTCAGTGATCACACAAAACTAACTCAAAGTTAAAAGCAGGTCTTGTTGTGTGGAGCTAAAAACCAGACAGATGAGCAGGGAATGAGGAGAGCAGGACTTGCCCTACAGCAGTGGAGAAATGTGCCTTGAAATGCTGAGGGGTTGCTGAGGTGACAATGCCATGGATCTCCATCAGTGGGAACTGCAAAATCAACCAGGACAGCCACTTCAAATGGTTCCTTGTTTGATCCTGCCTTGGAGCAAGGCCTGAGGATCTGTCAGAACTCCTCATGCCTCCAGTGCTCCTCTGAGCCCACCTGAATGCCCTGGTGCCTGCAGGAGCTGAGGCCTGGCCTCTGCTGGGGGTGTTAGCAAACGTGCTGTTATCAGGTCTGCACATCTTCTGGGACCTTCATCATCCCTGGAATGTTCCCAGCTTGCTTCCAGGAACTCCATGCACTTGGACACAGCATTGTGAGGTCTGTCATGCACATTAGGGAGTGTTTACTCCAAATTTCTTGGATGTCCTTAGGAGGTCAGGACGCAATTGTTTCCTGATGCCTCGTTCTGTTCTTTGTGCAGTTTGCATTGGGATTTTGTCACCAGGAGTAGGGATCTGTGCACAGGTGCTGTGGTTTGCTGTCTTAGGGGAAGGAGCTTCCTCTGCCTTGCTGGTGTTTTCCAAGGCTTGCTTTGCCTCTAGGGTGTAGTGAAAGAGGTGGGGAGCAGAGGCTCTCCTGTGGTTGTCCTTTGCTTTTTTTCAAATCAAGTCAGGAGTCAGGGCCCGATTGCATAATTATACATCTTTTAAAGAGGAATAACTCTCTCCACAAGGATGGTGTATATAGCTGGAGCAAGGTATTCTTCTAACCCAGCTGTGGAGTACAGGTGAGTCAAGGCAAAACTGTAATTTGCAGTCAGCAGTTGTATGACAGCTGTTGTTTAGAAGCTATACAACTCCATATCTCTGAAGTGTCTGTTCTGATAGCAAAAAGAAAGTTGTTAATACAAGATGTACTTCTAATGCCACCTTTTCTATTGTGTATTTTTATCAGAATTTTCAGTTTCAAGTTTAAAAATATCATGTACAAGGTAGCTTTATTATACCTCATGTTACTTGTTCTTAAGGAGCTGGAAGAGTCAAATTGGTAGAAAATTACTCAAATGTATTCTTGACGTCCTCTTTCATGTGCTGATGCAGGACATTGGCTGGTGATACCAAACTCAGTGAGACTGTAGTGTAATTTTTTGTATACAATGGAGAATTTCAAACTGCAGGTGAATGGGAAGTAAAAGCAACTTGATTTTTGGTATAAAGTCACTTGGTGACTTTATAGACTATACAGACAAAAACCTTTTAGAATTGGTTTGTCTAAATGAACAGTAGTTGTTCAGATGGTGGTCATAAACTGGCTGATAATCTAATTCAGACAGGCATTTCTGGAAGACTTAGAATAAAGTTTGAATGTGTTTTATCAAAGTCAATGGAATGAATAGTCCAATGGTGAACACAGGAACAAGAGATCAGTCTTGAGCAAAGTCATAAGGTGGTTGAAGCAAGACTGGTGATGTTGCTTTATGTAGTGTCTATTAACACTTTTTGTGAAGCAAAAGGCTTTTATCATCTCAAAAACAGTCTTAAGCTGAACCAGTGTAATTCACTGTGTAAGTTAAAAGGCTCTGAGTGCTGTTGGTGTAAATTTATCTGTTTGGTTTCAGGGGCTGTGTGTTGATCCCACCTATTCTGGTATAAACGGCTGCAAACAAAGGATGCATTAATGTTTTGCTGAGTGGGTCATGGAACAGTCTTAGGGGGAAACCTTGGATTAAATTCAGCTCAGACTGGAGATGTGACAGTGGTGATGCACTGGGATGGAGGGTTTGGTCCAGTAGCCAAGAGGGGAGGTTGTGCTGCAGCCGCCTCAGTGGCCTTCAA
Organism: Aegithalos caudatus; assembly: GCA_013389925.1. NCBI lineage: Eukaryota > Metazoa > Chordata > Aves > Passeriformes > Aegithalidae > Aegithalos > Aegithalos caudatus. The sequence goes on along the minus strand of WEIU01002609.1, from coordinate 944,990 downwards.
GCCACTCCAGAAGGGGCTGTGTGAGCGCCTCGAGGGGGCTGGGAGCAGGGGAGGAACCAGGACAGGAATCCACAGAAGTATTCCTGCTGTCAACAGGGCTCCATGGGGAGGAGCCAGGGTTGTTTTCAAATGGCACATCATTAAAGAGGAAGGTGAGGGAAAACTCGATCGTAGTCATGAAAAATGTGGAGTTTCAGATCCAGAGCTCTGGCAGCTCAGTAGATATTGAAACTCTCCAAGGCTGGATTTAGTTACGTGAGCAAGAATCAGACTGGGTGCAGGTTCTGTGGTGTACATAGAACAGCTCATGGAATATTAATGTTAGTGAGGATGTCTGAGCAAAAGGATAAACTACTAGAGCTGCAAGCTGAGACCTTGTTCTATTCCTAAGGGAAAAGTTTTCTGTGCTGCCAACTTCCCTACTTATACACTGCATACTGCTCAACTTGGCTCTTTTAAAAAGCTATTTGCACCATGTGAAATATTTCAGAAGAAGTTATCTTTGCTTTGTAAGGCTTTTTAGGGAGTAGAGTTAGCCCAGGTCCCTTGGATCTAGGCTCTAGAGATTTGGAATTACTGCTGCTTCCAGAAGGAAACTGGCATCTCACTTCAGGATAAATTTCTGTGACTCACAGTCATAAAAATCACTCATTTTTTGAGTCTTCATGTATGACTATTTAATTTGTTGCTTTAGATATTATTGTACAGAAATAATTCTGAATGCTACTAAAGTTATACTTTGTCTTTTGGAAGTTCTGTGGAAAGTGATTGCTTCCTGTTATATCTGAAAGTAGTGCTTTTTAGCACTAAAAAGAAAAGATTGAAAAAAAAGTGTGTTGTCCTGCCTTGTTTGATCTATTCCCAATACATTAATTCTGTTCTCACTTTGGGGTTGACTCTCACTGGGACTTCCAGCATGTTCAGAGGTCACCTCTGTGCATGCAGTGACTTTTTATTCCATGTTCTGTCAGCCAGCAGGGGTAACTCACCTCAGCAGTGCCTTCATCTCTATGTTCATCACAGGGGTTTTCCAGGCTAGAGCTTTAGGGCCTTCTTGCAATGGACTGGAATACAAACATCTTCCAAGGCAGAATAAGGTATAATAAGAATTGTGATAATTCCACAGATAGTCGATTCATCCCTTTTGCAGGGGGACTGGTAATAAATGTTCAGATAATTGTGACTCAATTAAAGCTCTTATTTATTAACATACTTTGATGAAAGATGTCTTAAGCTTCACAGCACTCAAGCTGTTGTCCTGGGCTTTTTCTCCAAGTGCCTGCCTGTGGGGTTTGAGGAAGTGCTGAGTTTCATCTCCTTGCCAGGTGTTTTAAGAACTTGAGAAATTTTTTGGCAACTTGTAAATGGGATGGAGTGAGTGTGAAAAAGGGCATTTCTAGTCTTAGCTGTGAGGGTGGTGCTCAGACTGTATTGGGGAGGTCTAAATCATGCACATCTGTGTTATGGTGTGGACCTCTGGAATCTGAGTCACCTCAGTCATTGTCAGAGGAAAGGGAAATCTGAGCTGAGTCTCTTCTTTGCTAAGCCACTGCAGTTTCCTTTTGTTCAGCAGCTGCTTCCCTTGGAAGTTTTCTACTTATATATAATAACCATGGTTTTCCCAGGTGTACACTGTGCCTCCAGCTGACCTTATTTCTGTTTCTTGGCATGGTTGTTCATGGAATCCATTGAAATGTCTCTCTGGATGGGTTTGCTGTCCTTCCTCATTTGGATATGATTTCCTGGATATCGTTCCTGACATCTGAGGGAAAAAAAAAGCCTTAATCATTTCATTAACCTTATAAGGGCAGGGACACGTGGCAGAAGTTGTATTTTATATAAACATAAGTGAAGAAGCCTTATAGATGTTTGAAAAAAATCTAAATACTGCATTTTAATACCTTAGGACATGCTCTTGAAGATGTTGTGAGGTCTTTCCATCAGCTTTATTTCATTTCCTGTTTGTTGTAAAGAGCTTTACAGCAGGACCACACGCTGAAGACACTAAATAAGAACATTAGTGCCTTTTTGCTGTTTAGAACAACTTTTCTTTGTATCTGTGCTTTTGTTTTCCCCCAAAGCACACAAAAGTTGTGTTGTGGTTCTAGCAGTGCCTGGCTCCAGTATTTCTGCTGGTTTGGAATCCAAAGGCTGGCTGATATGGGATAAGGCTGCAGGGATCCAGGTTATTCAGGGACACTGTGGTCTTAGAACATGTGAACTATGAACAAGTACCTTAATCTTTTAAGTTTCCAGCATCCAAATTATAATCTTCTCTCCTGTCCCCTGCATATAAATGCCTTTTTTCTACCTTTTTATCCAGATGATATTAATGTAAAGGAGGAGTGCATTACATTTTAGCTGAGTTTGTCTGGGCTAGAGCCTGGGAACAACAAATCAGTCCAGGATGTTCCCATGGACAATAGAAGGATGTGGATCTTTGTCTTTAATGCTTGACAGTACTTTATTAATTAACAGTTTTATCTTTAGTGGCTATATGGATTCTCCTCACTTGAAACTTTTTGTAATTTTATAGTTTGTCATGGAGCTACTTAATTTTCTATATTACTTGGTGTCAGTTCTGTCTTTTAAAGACAGAAATAGAAAATATTACAATATGCATGTCTAGCTCTATGGAACACCTGATCTGAACCTCAGACTTATTTTAAAGATGTAGAAAAGGATATTATCAGTATTTCAGAAACTTATTGTATGTAAAATGGAAACTTAAATTTTGATCTTCACTAATTATAAAGTTTAAGTAAGGCTTTCTATTTTAAGCATGTTAGACTTCAGATTGTAGTCAGTGTATTTAATTTTTGCTCTTTAGGGGAGGCAGAGCTGTAACATTTATTTCACATGTGGAGTGTTAATGGGAAAGAAAATAGCAATTACTTTCCTTGGAAGAGAAAAGCCTTCAGAATTTCATGTGCTTTTGAATTTTTTAAAAATCCTTTTGGGGAAAAAAGTCTTTTTAGGACATGATATTGAAGGGCTGGAGAGGAATGAGGGAATGGAGCTGGGGAAGGGGCTGGAGCACCAGGAGCAGTTGAGGGAGCTGGGAAAGGGGCTCAGCCTGGAGAAAAGGAGGCTCAGGGGGAACCTGCTGGCTCTGCACAACTCCTGACAGGAGGGGACAGATGGGGGGGTCAGGCTCTGCTCCAGGGAACAGGGACAGGATGAGAGGGAATGGCCTCAAGCTGTGCCAGGGGAGATTCCGTTTGGATATTGGGAAAATTCCTTCTGGAAAGGCTTGCCCAGCCCTGCCCAGCTGCCTGGGGCATTGGTGGTGGAGTCCCCATCCCTGCAGGGATTGAAAAGCCATGTGGATGTGGCCCCTGGGGACATGGGTCAGTGGTGGCCTTGGCAGTGCTGGATGAATGGTTGGCCTCAGTGGTGCTGTGATTCTGTGACTGAACATTTCTGCACACAAGGAGCAGGTTATTTGCTAAAGGCATTGATAATCAGAGAAGGCCACTGGTGTGGTCTGTACAGGGAGGACACAGAGCAAGTCTTCAGGACTTTCTCATGAAAACATAAGGAAATACTCTTGCATTTCTGAGTTTCTAGATTGACATCTAGTTATTGAAAGCTATTTTTAAAAAAGGTTATTACTACTGACATCTTTTAATTAGTAATTAGATCAATATTTACCAACACGTACAGCAGAGGAGTCAGCCAGAGTTAGAACAGTAGATGAGATTGTGCTTTCCACATAGGAGCTCAATATCCTCTTCTTTTCCAGGATGAATTTTAGCCAGGATCTCTCAGTATATTTGTACATGACCACAGAAGCTTTTGTTTCCTGTCCTTACCTGATCTACAGGAGAGAGAAAGAAAAATCAGCTGTCTGTAAAGAAATAATAGTAGTGCAAAGTTACCTGACTGCACAGGATTGAGGGAGTGCTGTTTTTCCTTAGTGATGATTTTGCATACCACTGATCATGTATTTTGCTTCTTGATACTGTAGAAAGAATCCAAATTGATTGGGACCCAAACTACACCATTGGCCACATGTGCTTTAGGCTTGAAGTGATCCTGTTTAGCCCAAATACAACTGCCTTTCTGCATGTAAAACTTTGCTGGGCTTTCTTTGTGTATGTGATAATTTCTCAGTATTCCAAACTCAGATTACTCTCAGCCCTCCCCACGCTTGTTCTTGCTGATGGAGTTACTTTGCAGTTGTGACCCAGAAGAAGTCACTGCCAAAGATAACTACCCCCACAGTGATAATCAGGTGTTAAGGTTCCCTTTCCCATCAGCCTCAAACTGCAAACTCATTTCCTGTAACTGAAATTTGGGATCTCCCTGTTATCCTGAAAGCCCCATCCCCATGGATGTCAGTACTGTGGCAGTACCTTTTTAAGAAAAAGCAGTGGGGTATTTTTCTACACCAAGTAAAAGTTGTATAGGAACACACAATGTGAAAAAGTTGTGAATGAAGTGTTACTCTTTTGCTCAGTCTTCATCCTCTTTACATAGCAAGATTCAGATTATTTTCTTTAGACTGAAATTTGCTCTTCCATTTGAATTTTCCTCTAAAAATACTTGTGTTTGCAGGTTGCTGTATTTACTCCAGCAAGAGACCTCAAGCACGGAGCTGAGAACAGAATGTGCAGTGGTCCTGGGTAGCCTTGCCATGGGGACAGAGAACAATGTCAAATCCCTCCTAGACTGCCATATTATCCCAGCCTTATTGCAAGGTACTCCTCCCTTGATGGATCTGTGTTAGTAAATGTTCCTAAAGTGCTGAAATAAACAAAGATAATGAGACTGAATGGTTGGTTTGCCCATATTTATAGGTTTGCTATCACCAGATTTGAAGTTTATTGAAGCTTGCCTGCGATGTCTCCGTACCATTTTCATCAGCCCAGTAACTCCAGAGGATCTGCTGTACACAGTAAGTTGTAAGCAGATTATTATGTCTTTTTAAAGGCTAGAGAGAGGGTGGGAGTGAGAAATCTTGTCTGGAGTAGTAACAAAGCCTTGTTTGAGCAACAGCATTAGCACTTCTCACCTACCTTTAAGATATTCGGTACCTCTAACATTTATGGCTGTTTTGATATGAGCTGGTCAGCAAGGCAGGCCACTGATAAAGAAAATACCTACATGTTCAGACTTGCAAGCAATCTTAAGGAGGAAAAACTGTCTCTAAATTATATTTAGAGGTAATATTATCTGAGCTATACTGGCAACAGTTACTTTTTGAAAGTTAAAGTTTTATCCAACACCATTCTCCATCTCCTGATGGGAGAGGGCTTGCTCAGTTTTTGTACTTGCAGTGGAAGAGCTTCACCTCTAAAATGTCTCTTCTGTTGGTATATGTGTGATGTGCATTTAAGTGACAGGAGGATAGACAATACTCCTCTCCAGTTGCTGTATTCCTGAGTTCATCCTGGAGCATGTGCCAGCAGGGCTGTTGGGGCTGGCCCTGCTGAGGTGACTGGGCAGAGCCATCTCTGAAGGAGCTGCTGTCCCTGGGGTTTGCCCAAACCCAGGCATGGCCTCTTATTGTGAAGGAGGGGCAAGGGGAGTTTAGCTGCTTCCTCTGTCCTGGTGTAAGGGATAAAGTGAGCCATGGAATGAAAGCTGTAGTGGACCAGCAATCTCTTCCTGCTTGGAAAGGGAGAGCATTGCCTCAGCCTGGGGGAGGTCACACAGCAGCTCCAGCTTTTGAGGGTGGCTGGGTGCCCACAATGAGAACCACTCTGGTCCCCTCATAGGGAACTGTTGCTTCCTGAGGAAATCTTGGTGCTTACAGAGAAGGGCACAGCTGGCCTCTCATGTCATACTTTCTCTACAGTTTGGCTGTTAATAGTCAACAGATTTTCTTTATGATTTTTTGTCTAGTTATGCACTGCTGCAATGTCGGTTTTGTTCTCTATGCCTTTTTCCAATGATTTTTTATATTTTCATTCCAGACACAGGTATGCAACTTGTTGTTTTCTATGGACTTTATTTTACCATCACCTATTCTGAATTTCATCTGCCAGTTAGTCCATCTGAGAAAGTCAGCTTGCCTTTAGTGTGCATAGACAATCAGCCAGCTTTGTCCTCCATTGTTCACTGCCTTTTTTCCAGGTGTTTTGTCATTGCTCAGCATGGAAAACCTCAATGAATATTGTATGTATGAACACTGAAGGCACCTCTCCAGAGTGATCCAAGGGCTTCCTCTTTGTGTCTTTCTTTGGCTTCACTCCATGCTCCCAGATTGCCCCAAATCAGCCTCTAAGGGTTGATAACAGCAGAGGCATTCTTCCTGCTCTCAGCATCCAGAGAGGGGTTTAAGATGCCTGTCTCCATTAACAGTCCATATCTCTTCCTGGGGATCAGTGCTCAGTAGGGACTTTTAATTGCTCCCTATTTGGAGGAGAGATTTGATGTCTTGAAGGGAGAGGAAGGGATAGAGTATGGGCAGAAATGGGAAAGAACCACCATTAGCATAGAAATAACATTGACCTGGCAACAACATGCCTGAGAGACTGGATTTGGTGTTTCATGCTTTGCTTTCTTGGCTGCACAGCAATGACATCAACTGCTCCCCCAGTTCTTCAGGCAAATGGCATGTCCTGGAATTAACCATAACTACTGGAAATTATCATCTGGTGAGGGGTCCTTGGTCCTTAGTTCACATGTAAAACCCGTTTTCCCATTTCCCATTCCAGTTAGACACCTCAAAGTTAAGTATTTTATGATTATGCCTAAGGTCCTATTTCTGAAAATCCTTTTTTTTCCTTCTCTTGTGGGAATACCCAGAGCCATGCTTTGAAAAGTACTGAATACAGATCCTTTGAAAAGATGTTTTTCTTATCTCTTGGAAGGTACAGCTCCAGCCCACACTGCTGCAAGCTGTGTTTCACAAGGCAGCAGTTGAGACATTGGTTTTGCAATTAAAGAAGTAATTATGGGCCTAATGAACACTTCATGGTAGACATTCCAACACTGAGAACAACAGGAAGAATTCAAAGTTCCCGTTTAGCCACCCTGCTCCCTCTTTGTTTCTGGTCCCAGCAGCTCCGGGGAGACTGTCACCATCTCTATGCAGCTGCAGCACTTGAAGGTCTGTTCAAGTTCTGCCCTTTTCAGGCCCTGTTTTGAAAGGTAGGAGACCAAATTTGTCAATGGCTTTTCATTTCTGCCCAGCAGTTCTGGAAAAAACTTCAGAAAAGTTGTATCTTTAGTTGTGTCTGACATGGAAACTTCCCCAGAACTTTTTTGTGGTTTGACTGCAGAGAGAGGATGCTCTCTCAAACCTTGGGAAAGATTGTTTCCAAGACAAGGTATTGGGAGTTAACTTAACATCTCCAGGGGTGTTGCAGTCATTCTAGAGGTTTCAGAAGAACTCTCAGTTAAAATCCAGGATATACAAGTTCTTTAAAGAGAGCTGCCTAAAACATTCCTTGCTGTTTGTAACAGGTGTACATCATCTATAGTAACCGGAAATATTCCACGGAATATTTCTCCCGGCAGAAGTGCTGGGTGTCAGAGCTAGACCTTTCCTCTTGAGCCTTTCCTTATGGAGAGAAGCCTGAGGATAAACTGCTGACAGTTTTGTGTAATTAATTCTGTTCAGTTCCAAGGATAAAATAGTTCTTCAGAGGTGGAAACATTTGGGCAGTTTCCTGTAGGAACTTAGGGTTTGTACTGAGAAAATGTGCAGCTCCATCCATCCATCCATGCATTGTTGAGCTGGGTGAGCACTGAGCTCTCAGAAAGGGCAGGTTTTTAGGGTCTGATTCTGAACTGTGACACCAAGTCATATCCAGACCTGCTGTGCCAGAGGAATCCTTGTTAATGGAGGCTTCCTGCACAGCCAGGGTGCAGGCTTTGGTGCTGAAACCCATTTAGTGACCATGCTGCACTTGGAAATGAGGAATGACATGGAGTCCAGGGGAAGATACCTGTTGAGGTGCAGATACATGTTCAGACTTCTTTAAATTCCCAACATTATTGTCCATGTGAACCAGCCAGCTCACCATAGCTGAGTGTGTTTTGGGTTGCTGAGTAGATGGAAGCACTAAGGCAAGTCCAGTTTGACTAAGATTCTGTTCAGCTCCTGATATCTTAGTGAAAACAGAAGAATGGATTCAGTGGCAGAAAATGTTTCCAGCCCATGAAAGCATTCTGCATGTTTCCTGACAGATGTTCTTAGTTGTGATTCCATTTTGCTTCCTCAGTGGGACTCAGATACAATTCCAGTGGGAACTTGCTGTCTGTGGCTGCTGTGCTGGCCTTGCAGGAGGAGGTGCACACCCTGCTGGGAGTCCTGTCCTTTTACAGGAGTTTGGAGAATGAAGGCACTGCAGCAGGATGAGACTGTGTCCTGCTGAGACAATGAGGAATCAGTTTGAGAAATCTCAGTCTCTAGAAGTGATGAGTGAAAGGCATTCCTGCTTCCTGGGCAGGTTGGGATGGAAAACCTGAACATCACCTGGTATTGGCCAGGCTTGGTAAAGGGGAGGAGGTGCACCTGAGAGGATCAGGATATCTTACACTGATTAATAACCAGGTGTTTAATGAGCAATGATCCCACACTGCCAAGTGTGCACGTGCTCCACCACAGCTCAGTGATCCACAGTTCCTAAGGGAGGAATCTGGGTCAGGCTCTCATGCCTTATTCCTTCTTTTCTTCTGGCTGTTTATGGTGTCTGAGCCAGAAGCAAGGCTGAATGTTCTCCAGTCCAAACTGCTTCCTAAAAATGAGAGTTGTAGAATAACCAATTCCAGCTTACAGAGCTTGAATTCAAGTTGCTTGGGTGGATGGAAGCATTTCATTTCAGTTCTCTGACTTGGGAAAAAGAATAGCAACCCCCAATTAGAAACAAATGTTTTAAGAATAGGTCTTTATAAATTTTGTTTTGGTGTTAAAAAGGAATATGAAGAAATTAGGTATTGGGATCCAAGTAACTGATCCAAGTATTGGGATCCAGTGTAACTGTTAATTGTCCCTAAGTTCTGTTTGTATGGACAATAATTTTGTTACAACATATGTGATATGGAGGTATTTGTCCTAAACTGTCTGGAACTACTTTGTTAGCAGACAACATTTTAATGGGTTTGTGAATCTCATTGTTTTAATTGTAGCTTATGAGTGTAGACTCAATCTCACTAGGAATGCTGGGAAGATCCTTTGTTACTTAGGTATCAATACTGAATAAAAGTGGAATTATGTAGCCTCACATTGACACCTAATCACATTTACTGGGATGTCAGTTAGGCCCACACATCCCTTTGTTCTTTCTAGGTTCTTTCCTGATCAGCATGCCAAAATTATTTTACAAGTTGGAATTTTAGCAGAATTGTTGAGTAGAATTAACAGTTTTCTTACAAACACATTAAGGAAGCACTCCTGGAACTTTCCAAGAGTTTTAAACCTTTTCATACTCACAAGACTTCAGATTTGATGGAACATAATGAGAAGGTGTATAAAAGATACCTATAAAGATATAGGTACCTATTTAGATACCTATAAAGAATTGATTCTTAAATGCACGGTCCAGAATATCTAAAAATACACTTTTTTGTGTGTTGGCAGAATTTCAAGGGACCATCACTATGTTGTTTGCAAGGATTCATTAACTCTTATATCAGAGATACAATGGCATTGTTGTGGGTCACAGTGGCACCACAAGTACCTTGCCACAATGTTTGGTGGTAGAACAGCCCTATCTCATAAATGCTAAATGAAAATGGTTTTCATCATCCAGTATGAAAACCTTCCCATCCAGGAATTTACCACTGGGTCATGGTGTCACAGTGGTCAGTAAAGTGTTCTCTTACCCAAATCTCCATGTGCCACTTCATTCCCATTTCTGTAGCTCTACTGTAGAGCTTCCCAGCAGTCTGAGGTTCAATTTCTGTCCACTTAGATCTTTACCAAAAATCTCCAATCTATAAACTGCAGCTGGAATACTCAATACAATGATCAATACTCCTGTGATCAATACTCCTGTGATCAATGCTGTTGGATTTCTAGGTGAAACTGGACCATTGCACAAGGATGTCACTGGCAAGGATGAAAAATAAGTTTGTTTGTTCCTTCCCTGGTGTTAGATGCAGATGGAGAGAGGTTTCACATTCATCTGTGTTTTTATTCAAATATGTACTGTTTTAATATGAGCTGCAGTTGGAATCCTTTGAAATAATTCAGGTTTCATAGTCAGGGATTTCCCTGCAGGAGATATCAGGTCTTGCATCTTACAATATGAAGCATTTTTAAAACATTCCTGCCTGTGAATCCTGAGGTATCTCTTTTCCCTTTCCTCCTGGCTTCTTGATGGTTGTGTTTCAGGGGAACTTTGTAAGTGAGCAGCCTCTTAGCACTGAATGCAATGTTGTGTTGAATACTGATGGAGCTTGATGCCTTCAGCTGCTGCAGATCTGCAGAATAGGACAACCTGTTTTAATGGGTCACACAGAGGAATCCTGTGTGTATTGTCAATTGGTTTTTCTTTAACTCAGGGAAGTTGGGAACAGGCAGCCCAGGAAGGGTGTGGACTCTCCCTGCTGGAGGTGTTCCAGTCTGGCCACAGTGCTGTGTGCTGTGCTCTGGGATGGCCCTGCTGGAGCAGGGAGCTGGGACCAGGTGGCTGCTGGGCTCTTCCAACCTGACCCATTCTGGGGCTGAATGTCCACTATTGCACTGCAAGCAGACCAGTCCCTGCTGGCCTTTGGGTTCTGAAGTTTGGCTCTGGGCTGTGGGTAAAGGCAGATCAGATGGAGCTGCTTTTGGCCAAACCCTGAGAATGTTGCTCTTCCTATGCACATAAGCATGAAATGACCATGGATATATGGCTGATGTGCCTGGGAGAAACCCTTTATAAATAACTTTCTCTCTGTAGGATGTTGAGATGCCAAATGAGGCTGTTGCATGTTGATCCTTTCCGGTTGGTGAGAAACAAGCAGTGGAAACAAGCTGGGTTTATGCTCAGTGTGTTTCTTGGCTCTCTTGTCCTATTGTTTTCTGTAGAGAATAAGAGGGCTGGATTGTCAGGAGCAAAGCTTCCTAAAATAAATATAATTGTGTATATACATAAATAAAAATATTTTAAAGATAAATACGGCAAAGCTTTGTATAATCTCAAATATTTGTGCAAATAGGGGAGATTGGTACATGTTTGTTTTGACAATATTAAAAAGTGTGGTGGGAAATTTCCCAAGTAATTGGGACATAAAACTTCTCATAACCAGTGTGTCAGTGTGAAGATCCAGTCACTGAACAGTCAGGCTGGTGCTGCTTTCAGCGCTGTCACGGGAGCTGAGGTACAGGAAGGTTTTACTCTAATTTCAATTCACCTCTCTCTAAAGCAGAGGGTAGTAATTCATCATTGTGCAGGTAAAACAGAGTCTTACTTAGATTTTTTTGGTCAATATAGCACATGTGCTTTGGAAAAGAAGGCTCCTTCAATCCTTCTATTTTCTCAGCTCCCTTTATCTCAAGGATGTAATTTAGTTTACCCCTTTCCACACTAAAATACCAATTGTTTCTTTTAATATCACCATCGTTCCTGCCACTAAAACATGCTGGTAAAAGTAACTGAAAGATTTAGAACATTATAGTTTTGTAAGTCACCACAGAGATAAATAACTGGATATGTTTGCAGAAGAGAACTTGCCACAGAATCATGGAAAAGTTTGGGTTGCAAGGGACTTTAAAGATCATCTCATTCCAATCCCCTGCCTTGGCTTAGGGAACCTTCCCCTGGAATATAAGGGTTTTCTTTTGCTGATTTATTAGGGATTCTCTATCACTAGTGTCACACACACTGACAATATCTACAGTGTGTGTTTGACTGCGAGACAAAGGACATGATGCCTGCCCATGAATAGTTGCAGGGACTGCCCTGTCCAGGCTGGCACTGTGTTCCCTCCCTGCTCCCTTGGGCTCAGAGCTGGGAGAAGAGCTAAGTCAGTCACCCTGGTGCTAAGATAGCACTGGGGCAACTCCTGCACTAATCCATGTCTGTGGCCATGTTTGATTTTGATGTATTTTCCCCCATTCTTTTATTTGTTTTATCCCAAATATTCTGGGGGCAAATTGCAGAAGTTTTATTCTTGTTATTCCTATTTATTCCAATTGCACTGAGCTTTTATTTCTTTTCATGGGGATTTGGGTCAGCATTGTCATTTGTGCCTTCAACTTTTAATGAACTGCTTTTAATGGTGTTGCTTGTATCCATAAAAGTTTTGGTGGAAGGGAGAACACTGAGTGCAGAATCAGGAGTGCTCCTTTAACAAACTGCAGAGGAGCTGTGCTGAAATACAGTGTAAACACTCTGTTCTTTTCTCACTTGTTTGCAGGATGCTACAGTTATCTCCCACCTCATGGCACTGCTCAGTAGGTCTCGATATACACAAGAATACATATGTCAGATCTTCTCCCACTGCTGCAAAGTAAGAAAAACAATTCATGTTCTCTATGCAACTTGTGTTTCTGACCTGTAAGAAATGTGTGTGCTGCTGCTTTTTGTGGCAGAAATTCTGGGCCAATAATGACTGAGCTGGTACTGCTCTGCATTTGCTGCAGATTTATTGGGGTCGATACATGCTGCTCTGCAGTACAAGCAAATATGCAAATATGGGGATTTTATAGGCTTTGGCTGCTAAACAAAGCCAACAGTCTGGGCAAGTATTGGTCTTCACTTTTATAGCACTTTTAGTGCTATAAATCTTGGAACAATTCTGGTTTTCCTTTGAAAGTCTCAGGATAGTATGAGCATCTCTTTGCAGAGGTTGTGCAGCTGCTTTCACCTGTTTTGAACACAGAGACTGTTCTCTAAGAGGTGCTGTTGGTTGAGAGGAAAAGAAATGCTATTTCCAGCTGAGCTCTATCAATTACAGGTTCATCCAGATACATGTTCCTTCCTGCTATGTAATGCAATTCTGTTGATATGAGAAAACTGATTTAAAACCAGCAGCAACCCCACCCCAAACATAGTTTTGTCTTTCCCTTCCCCCACTCCAAGTTTCTACACAGCATTGTTGTTCTATTGTTGCAGTTTTTTTGGGAGTTACTGTACCAGTGAGTTATACAGAAACTGTATCAAAATAATTCAGGATAGGAAATGAGCTTTTTACAGTATCTTTCCCTTTTAGTAGCAGTTTAAAACTAAAGGATCACAGATTGTTAACTAACAAATGATAAAGTTCCTAAGTTTTTGAATTTGTGTTTACCTTGAAAAAATATCTTTCTACCTTATTACTTACAGTGAGTCCTGTGGAACTGTGAATTATTCCTTTGTTATGTATCTGTTCTTCTGCTTTGCCTGTTATTTATGTACACACATCCCATTGCATTTCTTCTGCTAAATGAAGTTGAGGACTGAAAACTGTCCATTTAGTGGGATATAAAGATAGGACTCAGCTGCTAATACTTAGGGAACTGTTTAAAGAAAACATGAAGACAAAATCCTACACTGGACCATGGAAGTTCACATACATACCTAATAGTGGAAAAAAATGGTATTTTAGGAACAAAAATGCAGTAGTGAGGATCCTCCTGTTTAAGGGGCCCTTGAAAATCTCCTTAACAAGCTGAGGAGCTGGAACAGGTGAAAAATCAGGCCATGTTGGCCTACGAGAAAAATAACCCAGGACTAAATATAGGATGGTACAAGAGTCAGTTTGTACAACCAGGGATTGGCTCTGGGAATATAAACCCTGGCTGGGAGAAAGCTGAAAACAGTTATTGTCATCTTTTTTCCAAAGGAATTATTTCCTTGCAGCTCCAGCAATTAATGGTGGCTTAAATACCTGAAATATTTACAGTGCAAATGCACAGACACTTCACAAGGGAGGAAGGTCTTCTGAACTCACCATTGAGTTTTGAGTGCCTCCTCCACCCCCCAAATCTCTCTCAAATTTTACAGTCAAGGTCTGGAAAAAATCAATTTTTTGGAAAGAAGCTGTTGGCTGTGTAAACAGAGAGAAGCTAGGCTGCACAAGAAAGGGTGATGGATATGAGTGTTAGGAAATGGTTGCATTTGCAGAATAAACAGCTGCATAACAAAGAAAAATATTTGAGGTCAAGTAAACAGATTATCACAAATGTTAAGTTGATCAGGAACTCATTCTCTTGCCCAGGCAAATGCAGCTGTTCAGCAAAAATCTGAAATGTCCACTTCTTTCTGTTTTGTTTAGTTTTGGGGTTTCAGGTTTATAATATCCACTATTGTATTTTC
>WEIU01002609.1:900843-930750 GCA_013389925.1 Aegithalos caudatus | reverse complement strand
AAACCTTTGTATTTAGGTAAGGCTTAGCTTAAGTTCTCAGAGGCATTGATGCTTTTATTTCTCTTTTCCCTCATCTTAGTAGATGTATTAAGTGAAGCAATAGTGATTTGTCACCGCTCCTGCCCTCCTTGTCCCTGCTCTGTTCTCAGCTCATATCTGGTGTAGCCATTTCTTTATCTGCCTTTCCAGCATCTTTTGTTGGCTTCTCAGGTTTCTGCCTTGCCCTCTCCCATTTCCCTGGAAGAGCTCAGAACAGTTCTCTAGAGCAAGGAAATCCATCATTTGGGTTCCTACCATATTGCTGCTGGTTTCTGCTTTTGCTGCTTCTCCCTGCACATTTAGGGTTAAAATTAATGACAAGGGAGCATTGCCCCTGGAGGAGATCCTGAGCGAGGGAAAATGTTGATTTACAGGGGAGCAGATGCAGTTCTTAACATACAGAGCCAGGATTCTGTCAACATAGAAGCAAATAAGTAAACTGAAATCAGGCTGATGTACCTGGGATGTGAAAATGCAAGTCAAAATTTACTTTTTAAGATTCTCTCATCTCAGTTCATTAATTTTCAGAGCAAGTGGTGTGAACAGGTAAAATTTACAGTTTGAATGGTCAGAACTAGAGAGGTAGGTATATGTTTGGAAACACATGGTTGTATGGATAATTTTAAAAAAAAAACAAAAACAAAACAACAAAAACATCTCTGGAACTTGTATTTGAAAGTATCTCTGCTGGATCTCTGCCCCAAGGGACAAAGGCACTTAGGTACCTGCTTGTCACTGTGGAATGAGTTACATTGTTACATTATGCTACCCTAATGTTTCCTTGAAAACTGGCGTTTTATGATGGAAAATTGTGCAAGAAGTGATGTCTATTCCTGAAATATGTCAGTCATTCATATTTGAAGAGCAAGATCACTGTCAGAGGAGTGGAACTCTGTCACTGTACCGAAGGTGAAACAAAACCAGGCAGCCTTGCTGTTAAACTGGGGCCTGAACTGCTTGGAAATGCTTCATCATATTCTCAAGTTTTCACCTTTATATTTGCAGCTGTCCCTCTTTATGGCTTAGTGCTTACCTGGTTGTGCTGGTTGGTGTGTGCAAACACAGCATGTACAGATTAAATATTTCCAGTTGTGCAACTCAGATACACCCAGGTGTCACCTCTGTACAGGCATCTGTCCTGCTTGCACAGATTCTGCCACCTGCATCCCATGGAGGAATCACTAATACTACTTGGGAATTACTAAATCTAGGGCAGTATGATTTCTTTTACTTTAAACTCACTCATTTTTTTCACATATTTCAATATCTGTTCTTCAGCTCCAACAACACTGGCATAGCTGCGGCTTTAACTCATTGCCTCAGCCACTTCTGTGTGCCAATGTAAGTGGTTTTCCTCCTTCAACCATGCTGTTCTAATTGCATTTTTTGGTAGAAAGCTCTTGGTGGCAGTAGCAGCTGAAGCATCTCTTAAAGCACCAGATAAGTTACATCTGAAAGTAATTTTATGCTTTTTTCGTAGAGGTAAGAGATACTCTAAAAATGTTCTTTTGACTGCAAGAGGAATCTGATTTCAGCTATATCTCAGATTTGAAGATAATGTGTCACTGATGCCTACCAGGGTGTAAGAGATGCCATAAACTCAGCTGGGTTTGAACAAGAGATTAAGGAGTGAAGAGACTTTCTTCACTTGCAGATTAGTCAAGGAAATGCACAGAGGGATGATAAATGCTGTGGCATCCTATAAGCTGAATTTAAATGTGCATAGCCCGTGCTTAATGCAGAGATGACCAGAGCTGTTAACCTACTTTTAAAGAGAGGTTTGCAAGTCACAGATCAGCTTTGGCAAGAGACTGCTGAGGGATGCAGGTAGTGGAGTTTCATGTTGTTTTTTCAACCTCATCAAGCCTTGTCAAGCTACAGAAGTTCTGAGACCTTTCTCCTGCAAAGTTTAGTGTTTGTGTTTAATTCCAAAGGCTGTTTTGGAAAAAATACTGACATATCAGCCATTGCCAACTTAGATCTTGAAGTCAATAAATAGGTGATGGCTGGCTGGATTTATGGCCAAATATGCTTGAAACTAAAGTAATAAATAATAAAAAATTGGAGGAAAATGTGAATCTTTTCTCAAAGCACTGCCATTCTGTCTGGAACCAGTTTTAGAAGAAATCCCTTCCCTTCTACAGTTAGAATTGTTGAAAATGCTTAATATTAACAGTGAGGAAGACATTAGTGACTGGTGATCTTTTATGTGATTTGTAAAGAAAATCAGGAGCTTTCAGTTGTTTCTAGTAGGAAGAGTAGAAACAGAAGTTCTCTATCCATGTTTCTTTATTTGTGAGAACTAATGTCGTTGCCTATTGAAGGAGAGAGTGGAAATGATTACCAGAAAAGGACAAATGCTATAAAAATATGAGTTGAAGTTGTTTATATATTTTTTGAAAATTGTTATGCTAGCTGATTACAAAGTAAATGTTAGGAAATGTATCTTAAATACTTAACAATGAATTGCAGATAGTGGAAACTTCTTACATGTTGTTTTAAAAGCCCTGTGTTGTTTCCTTTGAAGGGTCCAGATCACCAGACAATCTTATTTAACCATGGAGCTGTCCAGAACATCGCACATCTGTTGGTCTCCACCTCCTACAAAGTAAGACATTACAGCTACTCTATGTTTAGCATGTGTTTATGAAGGGAATTCAAGTGGAGATTATAAAAACCACATCTGTGCCTGTGAACCAAAGCTATAAACAGGTATGATGTATATTTGTAGAATAACACTTGCTTTTACTTGCCATATTCTGTCACAACCGTAGGTATTGTATTGTAAAGTTAAAGCAGCAGTAATGAAAACAGGGCTGCCTAGCATTGCTCCAGAGAGGGACAGGCACTTGGCAACCCAAGTGGTCTGATTTGTTGAACAATAAATGAGAATAAGAGGTTAAGCTGAAGAGAAGCAAATGTGGTCTGTCCTAAAAAGGAAGTCATACCTGTAAAAATAGACGGTTGTGGAATGTGTGGAGGCCACCAGCTGCCTGTGTGTTGTGCTCCCTGAATTCCTGAGTCTCAGATCCCTTCTCTGTTATGGTTTGGAAGTCCATCCTGGACCATGTGAAAGCACCACCTCAGAGGACAAACATGACACTCCACCTGTAACTTGGTGGCCAGGAGGATCAGCTCCTTCTCAGTCCTTCCACTTGTGAAGACAAGGACACAGTTTAAATATGTGCAGCTGTAAAAGGGCAAGTCAAAGAGTAATATCTGAGCTAATCTAGGTTCTGTGATCTGGGAAGGCAATAATGGTTGATCTTCTTTGTGCCAAAAAAGAAGTTTAAAGGATTTCAGAAACTAGACAGCCATGAAACATTGATTAAATCAAGACTGAAGAAGTAGGAGCCAAAATGAAGGAATTTGCCCATCTTTTTCATCCAGGTGGTATCTGGGGCTGTGTAATGGCAGTAAAACTTACAGTGTATATTTGTTTTAAGATTAGTTTGGAATCACTTCAGTTGGATGGTTGTCTTTAGACATTTTATTAAGCCCACCTTTAAAGGATTGTGAGATAGAAATCTCAAGGGTACATATTTCTGATTCTCTAATGTACTTCTGAGTCCTGAAAAGTAAAAGTACTGTTGTTATGTGCTTCTTTTATTCTGTTGCTTTTTACATGTTCGGGAGGCATTACAAATAAGACCAGTATTTCCTGTTTAGTTCCCAAGTTTTAACCTTGCAAGTTTACAACATCCCCTGCACAAGGATAGTTCCAACAGGGAGATGACACAACTCAGGGTGTGAGTTAGATGTTTCCACCTGCCTTTTATTCTCCATCTCCATTTCTTGTTGATTATACAGCATTGTTTTCTACAAGCCTACTCAGCAGTGTAGCCCAGTTATGCTTTGAAGTCAGCGTGGATATTTCATATTATTATGTTTTTACACAGGTCCGAATGCAGGCATTGAAATGCTTCTCAGTTCTAGCCTTTGAAAACCCCCAGGTATCCATGACCCTGGTCAATGGTGAGTGCAATGCTGCTGCTGCTGGTTTGACACTCACTTCTTGCCTGACTGAATGAGAATGACTTGGAGCTCTCTCTCTTTGCAGTGTCTGTTGATGGAGAATTGTTACCACAGATTTTTGTGAAGATGTTACAAAGAGACAAGCCCATTGAAATGCAGCTCACGTCAGCCAAATGGTAATTGTCTTCAGGAATTGGGGAAATTGCAGGGAGTTTAATCCTTGCTGTTCAACTGCTCCCTTTTTCCTTGTTCCAAAGTAATGTGGGATGTAAAATCTTAGGAATAATTAGAGATACTGTTTGCATTATCTAAATCCTTGAATAAGTGGCTTTCACCCCATTTTATAATGTACCTTTCACTCTTTGCTGTACATAAACAGAGAAAAATATTGCTGGGCAGCAGTTTTGTGAAGAATGTGTGTTCAGCCATATGGGTTTTCACAGGTATCTTGGATTTTATAAGTTTTGCTTTGAATAGGCACAGCACAGTCCTGAAATACCATCCTTGGAGACTGTGCACCAAGATGATGAGAGAGCAGAGTTAGTCCCTCTACCCAACTGTTTTAAATAAAGTAGATTTATTCTTCAGCCTTCATGTGCTCATACAGCAGAATTAATGTTATTAATTAATTTTGTACTTCAGCTTTCACTGCTGGTGTGGGCACATTTGTGTGTTCTTATTCATAATGACTTCCTACCCAGTGACAAGATGTGACCCAGTTCCATAATAGCAGCACCCTGGGATTGACAGTAAGCTGGGATTGACACCCTTTAGGACCACTTTCCTTTTCTTGTATTGATAGCAATTAAATAAATCACTCACAGGGTTAAAGAGATAAAATCAACCAATGCTAGAAACTACTAAAAGTAAGTTTAACTCAGGAGTTTGGTCGCTGATGCATTGTTTGATTATTCTTTTAGTTTTTGATGGCTTTCTTGGAGAAGGAGCAGTGAGTTCTCTTGAGTTCACCAAACAATTTCCCAGCCACTTGTGTCAGTACAAGTCTCTTGATTCTGGATGAGGAACAGGTGGTGTAGGTAGGATCTGTGCTCATGCTGCCAGGTTGTGATGCCCTCACTCATTCATGAGAGCAGTTTCAGTCATGTGCATGTGGATCAGGGGGTTCTTGGGTAATCCCACTCCATGTAGCAGGTATGTCTTGGGACCTCCCAGCCTCCCTTCCAACCAATTGGCCCAAGCAGTCTGGTTTTACTGCTTTTGTTAGGCAATTCTTAGTGAAGAAGGCAAGTTAAATTAATTGCACTGTAGCACTCTCTGTTCTGTTTGATTTATGTGTTTCTTTGAGAAGTCAGAAAATACAAAGAGTGACATACTTAAAAGTAGGGTTTTTTTTACTAATCTTGAGATATAAAGCAGTTGACAAGTCATAAAGACAGACTGCAGTTAAAATAATTGTTCTGAGATGGACATTCCCAGTTCTACTTGTGTTCTTTGCTGATTGAAGGAACTGGCTACACAACCCATCTTTTGCTCTTGCTTTGCAGTACTTTGGCTCAGCTGGACCTTTGAAAGTATGAAAGAAAGCGATGTGGTGAAAAGTGACAAAAGAAAATTGCAGGAAAATGGCAGGCAAACCAGCATCTTGAATGCCAGATTGAGTTTCTGATTAGTCCACAGGCACTCATCCTTCTTAGGACTCTCAGTTTCACAGCAGTCCTGGAGTTTGCAAAGCCCTGCTGATTTTTCTTCTATAGGTCCATCCCCTACCTGATTGCCTCCAAGTCAGACTCTCTTCCTTTTTCCTAATAAGAGTAGTAGGTGAAATTGTCACAGATCATCTTTTTTTCTGCATGATTTCACTCCTGCCTTGCCAGCTTCAGTCAGTTAATTTGCAGTTCCTCTGATTTATCATTAGATTCCTTGGAATACAGATCTAGAAGGGTTTTCTTTTTGAACCTTCTCTAAAATTTCTATTTGAATCCAGTCTGGCATACAAGACTACTTGAAGAATTTCCCTTTCTTTTCCCTCAACAATTGAAATAGACTTGGAAGACTCAAAGTAATACTTCTTGATTGAAATGGAGCAAAGATCCTTCCCTTGAGCAGCAATGTTGGGACAGAGGGAAGAGCAGGATGCCCCTCAGGAGGGTGCTCTGCAGCTACAAGTGGAGCAGTAACCTTTCCTGCTAAAATCTCCAGAATTGCTTCCAGCTAAGCCAAACCTATGTTACCTGAAGTCAAAAATTACTTTCTTTCATTACTGAAATAGAGGTATTTGCCTGGCAAATAGGGTCTCACTGGAATAAATGGCAGCTGCAGGATGGATGCTTTTCTCTTGATTGTGCAGGTGTGAACATGAGTTTCCTGCTGTCAGCTGCAAGGCCTTGGCAGTAAAAATTTAGCAGATGATCTCTGTGCTAACATTCAAGTCTTATCTCTTACTTTCTGAGAAATAATGTGTTTAGAGAGTTCTGATTATGGGAATTTTAGCTGTGAAAAAAATCAGAACAAGGATCAGAAGGATCAGTGTTGTTGCCTCGAAGAGGTGAAAGAACTCACTCTGGGCCCTTGGAAGGAGCTCAGGGATGTGGAAAGCACATCATGGTTATATGAGCATATTGCTGCTCCTTAGCTGAGCAGTTCTGATTGACCCTGGGTACAACTTCTGCCTGCCCAAATGAGGGTCCAAACTTGTTAGTTTTAAGTTACCTTTACTGAAATACAGTTATATTTTTTAACCTCCACTGTGGCATGATAGAAGCCAGTTCCAATGTTTAGTTCAGAAGCTAAAACAAGAGATGCTGGTGCACAGAAATTCACCTCTAGCTCCATTCCACTGCCTTGTAGCAGAGCAGGTAAAAACAAAACCACTTCAAAGTAAAACACTTTTTTTGGTGGGTGAACTGTTTTGTATTTCTGGTTGTTCAGGGCACTGTACGAGTACATTTACAAAGAACTTGGAATTTGCCTGATGCTGTGTGCTGGTGAGACCTTGTGATTGTTGTATCCACTGTGAGCTGTTGTCTAATAGGGAACAAATGCTGGCTTGGTGCAGTGTCAGAGCCTTGGCTGGGTTCATCATTAGTGAGGGTGTGCTGGTTCCTGCAGAGTGTAAAACCCTGCCTGTGGACAGGCAGCACAGCAATTCCACCTCTCCTGGCCTGGGGCAGGGCCTGGGTGTCTGTGTCCCAGCTGTCAGGCCGTGTTCCTCTGCTGGTTCTCTGCTGATGGTTGCACACCCCAGGGACAGGTACTTCCAGGAAGGTCTGGGTGTGTTGCACCTTTCTGTCAGTGCAGGCTGTTCCTCTGGGGTTTGGGGCTCAGTCAGGGTGGTGCTTTTGACCCTTTGTGCAGTGATCAGTGCTCCAGCAAGGGGTCCTACATTGCAAACCTGCCTGAAAGTGCACCTGTAGGAGTTTGTGTGCCCTAGCCTAGTAAGCTGTGGTGTATTAAAATCAAACAGGAGTGGATGCTTCATTAGAGCAGGTGTTCTGCAGCAGCTGAAGTGC
Source organism: Aegithalos caudatus (assembly GCA_013389925.1). Taxonomy (NCBI): domain Eukaryota; kingdom Metazoa; phylum Chordata; class Aves; order Passeriformes; family Aegithalidae; genus Aegithalos; species Aegithalos caudatus. The sequence continues at coordinate 923,266 of WEIU01002609.1, read as the reverse complement.
ATCAAAGCCCTGGGAGGTGACTGTGCTGTTGTGTTGTTGCAGCCTTACTTCCATGTGCAGAGCCGGAGCAATAAGGACGGACGACCCCTGCATCGTTCTCAAGGTGAGCTGTGTCCTGCTTCAACCACCTTGTAAATATAGAATAATTCTCTCTGTGCTAGCCACTACAGCTGATTAAACAGTTCTCTGTTCAAAATGTTTTCTGGTGTAGGTCTATCCTGGTTTTATTTTCTGATAAAAGGTAGCACAAAATCTGTTATACCAAAGATTGGAAAGCACCTAGTTCTCCTGACTTTCTTTTAAATTTAAAAATACAGTTCTCTGCTTGCCCTTTGTTTCCAAGTAATGATAGATAAAAAATCTATATGTTGGCTGAGACAAAGACCCGCCCCTCCTGTCTTTTTGTGCAAAAAAGTGCAATGTACAGTTCATTCCAGTGTGCGTGTTGGCATCTGTTCTGCACAGGCACCTGGTACTGCACAGCTGAGGAAGCCAAGCTGCATCCTTCTGCCTCATCCTCCTCCTTAGCTTTGTTCCAAATTGACACTCCAATTCTCTGCTCTCCTTCCTCCTTACAACACCTGCAAACTGGGGGCAACAATTCCACGCTCCCAACCCGTCCTCCTGCAAACCTCTCTCTTCTTTGGAAATGTGTTCCCTTCATAAATCCCTTGTGTCGTGCTGCACCCTGGTCAGGATGTGAGTGTTCCAGAACTCCTGTGCCCTGGGACAGGGAGCAGGGCCTGCTGGCAGTGGCAGGTCATTGTTGGGAGCTGGGCCTGTGGAGCTGCATGTGCTGGGCCATGAGGGCCTGTGGAAAACCAGCATCCTTTCAAAGGGTGCAAAGGGATTTGCTTGGGCTAGCTCACAGCAACAGCAGCATTTTTTTTCCTCATGGAAGCTGCTTCAGCACAAATCTATGTTTAAGGCTGTGGAATTAAATGTATTGTAGTACTTGGGAGTAGACAAAAGAGTGAGGGGAGAATGAAGGCACAGAACCTTTGCCTTGTTCAAACCACCCCAGTGATTCCTCCTGTAGGAGCTCATACTTGAAAGATAACAGTGTCCCTGTGGTTAATCCAGCTACAAATCTTTGGACCTCTGCTGAGCTAAAGTGATGGTCCCTTTAGCATTCAGGAGTTACTGACCCTTTGCTATCAAAGTTTCTGCATTTGGGGGCCAGTCAGGGATGTGTGTTTCCAAAATGGTTTTAATTTATTTTCATTACTCAGTTTGAGTAGTGGGTTGGCCTGCAACATGGGGAAAAGATAAAATCCCTTGAGAAGGGCAGAGGAGGCTGATTAATAATGGATTTGATGGGAAGGGAAATGATTTCTCTGGAATCCTAGTAAAGAAACTGTCCAGATAACCCAGATACATCCCAGCTATACCATGGAAATTAGATATTCCATTTTTACAGTCCATTTCCAGACTTTTATCTGCTGGCCATTGTGGCTTTCCATCTTGCACCCCTACACAGCCCCCTGCTCCTGTGTGTTAATTGCACTGTACTGACCTGTAGGTCCAGTGGAACAGTTGAAATGTATCTGTCAGAATTCTTGATTCTGTTTAATTTTAAGCAGATGGAATTGCTTAGTGCTGAAAAACGTGAGATCTGTTTCTTGGGTGCATGCAGCCAGTGACTTAATGCCCAGCCCTTGAATTCCAAGAAATAGCTCATTTCAGGACATTTGACCTTGGAAAGAATTAAGTAGTACATTGTCTTTGTGACTGAGACATGAAATTCCACTTCTTTTCTTTCTCACTCCACATTAATGTTATTTTTTGAGAGCCTATGTACAATCTTGCCTGCCTGCTCAAGGCAGAAGGGAGTGCTTTCACTCACTGGATTAGCTGCAGGATTCGCAGCCTCAGTGACAATTTTCGAGGTGCATCTAGCTTTCTAAAATATGTGGGCAAGTCTTTCCTGTGCAATGGAGATACGATATTTATCTATTTAATAATTTAAACTATCAACAGGTAGATGTTATTTCAGGTCCCCAAAACATATTTCTGATCAACATTTACTAGAGTTATTCTGTTGAGCTTGGTGGTGTTGCACAAGCACAAACCTTGGTGTTTGTTATTCCTTGTACATTTTCATATTTGAGAAGGCTTGAGGGAGCAGAGTCCCAACCCTCAGAGAACTGGCATTTCCAGGGTTAAGTACTTTTCACTGAGCTTCAGGTAAAGAGAGACTTGAATGGTTTTTGTGTTTCAGTAGAGAAGGTGTAACAAAACTGTTGTCCTGTGGCTGTAACCAAGGTAGGGGAGATGTCAGGGAAGGAAGAATGGACCTGAATTCCAGGTTTGCAACTTTTCTGGTTGATCAGATATGCTGCTGAGGAGTATTCCTCCCTTGCCCTCTGCTCCAGGCAGCCAGTGTGTGGGAAAGGAACCCTGAGATTATTTCTGACTGCATTGTCTTTAGTTAATCCTGGATCACAGAAGGGCAGGAGGGGTCAACTAGTTCTTGAGGGCACCTTAGGTACTTCTGGTGTGTAGTAAGAACAAGCCTGTGCAAACATCAGCTTTTGAGGGGATTTTTTTTTTCTTTAAGTTTTGTCAAACTTTGTCCCTGGTCACTTTGAAACATTGCATCATTTTGGCTGTGTGAGAAGTTGTTTGAAAGCAGCTGACTGTACACTTAGCAGTGCCTGAACCATTCCTCTGTGTGCATGCAGTGCTTGAACCCACTGAAACGTATGCGTGTGAAAGTTCTTACCCAAAGGACAACGCAGAGCATTGCTGTAGGACAGTTGTTTCATTTCTTTGCCGTTTCTTTATCAATGTAGCTGCCCTAGAAACTCCTTCACTTTAATCTCTGCAGACTCTGCCATGCTTGGTTCGAATGTGCAGTAAGGACAGACTGCTGGAGGAGCGGGTGGAGGGGGCAGAGACCCTGGCCTACCTGATCGAGACGGACGTGGAGCTGCAGAGGATGGCCAGCATCACCGACCACCTCATCGTCATGCTCGCTGACTACTTCAAGTACCCCAGCTCTGTCAGTGCCATCACTGACATCAAGAGGGTGAGCTCCCTCAGAAACGGGCAGAACCAAAAAGAAACGAGCTCAGGATGGGTTTCTTTCATTCTCTTTAAACCTGATGCACGAGATGCTCAAGTGAAAGGTGATCAGAAGTCCAGCAGGACTTGATGATGTTTGTAATCTCCAAGTCTCAGTCACTGCTTTTTGGAGACTTCATTAACCACACAGAAGTGTGTGTATATCTGGTTTTCCCATCCTCTAAGTTTAAACATCTTGCCTTCAGTACATTTTAAGGACCAGTACATTTCAGCTTCATAAAAGATAATAGTCCGTGTGAGGAAAGATTTATTTTCTTAGGTCAGGTTTGTGGAAATTCTGAAGTTCAGAGATGGTTCTGTTGTGTTAAAGCACAAAAACACATGGATGTTGTGCACTGTTTCATATTATGAGTTATCTGCACTTGCAAGATGTTGCATAAACAGAGACCAGATGTACCTTGGAGTCTTACTGAGTCTGATTTTTAGAAAGTACCCCAAAATACATTACAGAGCTTTGTTTTTTTTCTGAAACTGGCCCAAGAGACAGGTTCATTTCCCCATTCATAGAATGGGGTTAATTCTGCATAGAGAGCCCCTTGAATTCTCTGTAAAAATGCAAATGAAATATAAAAAATAATTTGTTACAGTATAAAAAATTGAGCAAAAAGAAGTTTAGCAGCTTATTGAGGAGTAATGGACGTTGGCTGTAGCATCAAAAATATGATCAGGTTCCAAAAGTGAGTGGGGCAGTTCTAAATATTATGACAGTGCTCTGAGTGTGCAGTAAGTCTGTAGAAGCAGCCAGCTGGGAATCCAGGGTGCTGGCTTTGGACAGAGTGCTTGGAATTGCACCCTGTAAAGTAAAACTACGTGAGGAGTGAGCGACGAATCTGCCAAACAGAGAACTTGTCTGCTTAAAATATTTATAACAATTATATAATACTTCTGCTCCTGTATAGCTGCACTGGAGAGAATTACTCATAGAGCTTTATTTTTGACATTTCTTTTATTTCAGCACTTTGCTACCTTATACTGTCATTTTCCTGGCATTTTGTGTAGACTTTGAAGATTGCATTGTTTTGTAGAACACCTCGATACAGAGTTTTGAGGGCAGTCAGAGTCACATAATTATTCCCAGTGAAAAGAACATGAGATCTGAGAGCCCAGATTTGCTGTTCCAAGCAGGATCAACCTCAAACACCACAATTTTATGATGTCTTTAGAGCTCCCATTAATTACCATAAAATCTTAGAATAACCTGAACTGGCAGGGATCCCCAAGGATCATCCAGTCCAGCTCCTGGCCCTGCCCAGACACCCCAACAGTCCCACCCTGGGCATCCCTGAGAACATTGTCCAAGGGTTCCTGGATCTGGCAGCCTTGGGGCCATGCCCATTCCCTGAGGAGCCTGGTCAGTGCCCCTACACCCCCTGGGGGAAAAATATCCCTGAAAGCACCCTCCTTAACATGGCCTGAGATTTAAAGGCCAACTTTGGCTCCTGCTTTGCTTCTCTTGATAAAGGTTCCCTTGATTCTCTCCCAGTTTTTTTCACTCCTGGCTAGTTCCTGTAAGTTTCTGTTGGGAGATTAATACAGCTTTTACCTGAATATGGTCTTTATCGATAGAGTCCTAACCTTGTTTTGGCTTCAAACTGAAGATGAAGTTGTCTTCTCTGTAACTCAGCAGAGAAATGCACCATATTCCTAACTCTGGTTATTGCATTTAGCTGGTAAATGTGGACATGAGCTCAGGGAGCAGCACTCAGTGCTTCTGGCCGCCCCTGGGGTGGCAGATGAAGAGAGTGGGTTTAGAACCGATCAGAATATCCCAGTGCAGCTGCTCTGGTGGCTGAGCGTGGTGCTGTGCTGTGTTTCCCAGCTGGACCACGACCTGAAGCACGCCCACGAGCTGCGCCAGGCCGCCTTCAAGCTCTACGCGTCGCTGGGGGCTAACGACGAGGACATCCGCAAAAAGGTGAGCGCCGGGGCTCGGCCACGGGGCAGCGGGAAGGCTGCCATCCCCAACGGCCCGGGCCTTCCCCATGAGGGTGAAAACAGGTCAAAATGAGACCTCTCCTCTGTTAATATGAGCTTTCAGATTGCATGGAATTGGAGCAAAAATTAATGTCTTGCTATCAGAGTATAACGCAAGTAAAGTTTAGTTACGTAAGCGTCTGCGCACTGATGAACTGAACTTGCACAAGGAGTTGTCTTTCAACGTTTTTGGTATTTGGCTACTCATACTGAATACTGTTGTGACATACGAGAAATTTCTGAAACTTGTGTTCTGAGAGACATAATACACCTCTGTTCTCATTTATTCTATTATATAACAAGTGTTTTAAAAAAAATAAACCCTGGAAAGCCTGCTCATATTGGGAAACAAAGTCAGAATTTTTTTCCGGATTCTCAAGTGATCAAGGGGCCTTGCACTGCCGTAACAAAGCAGTTGATGATTCAAACATTACAGCAAAGAGTTTGGTTTCTTGGAGCACTCACATAGTTAAAAATTAATGTGTGGAAAGTAGAGGGAACTTAATAAATGAATGATTAAAAGGAGCATTTTTTAAATTAATCATGGATTTGCTGTGTCATGTAGCAAATGCAGAAGATAGGAATGTTTTCTGAGTTTATATGCTGGTTAAAGGGGAAAAGCTGAAGGAAAGTGACAGGAAAACATAGTATGAAAAGATAACATCAGGAGGATTTATCAATGGGGAACCACTCAGGATCTCCAGAATTCAACTCCATAAACACCTCTTTTGTTGCGTTAGTTAATAGTGGGGATCCTTCTTTTAAACAGCTTTTAATAAGCAGTGGGTGTGTACATGCCAAAGTTGACTTATATGCAAAATCCATCATTCATCCTGGTATTAACTCCCTTTTATATTGGTCTTAAGTGTTTCTGCTGGCCTTGTCTAAATATGGCAGATGGAGCACTGGATATTTTTTATCCACACATCTCTACAGCTCATCTCTGATCTGTAGTTTGTATATGTTGTGTGCACTCACACACGCTCACTTTTGTTTTAATATGACATTAAGGATAATTCACGTATATGTATGGAGAGATAGATAGAGATGTATATATAAAAATCACCCTCTTGTTCCTTGATGATTAAAAGCCACAGTGGAACATAGAATATAGATTTTTTTATTTCCAAACTGTCTGTAGATACACAAAACTTTCCACTTAATCTGGCAAGAGAGTGTGGCATGCTGGTTTTAGCTGCAGTTTCTCTGTGTAACATTCAAAATTGTGTAGCCCAAACCCCAGCAAGCCATGAATGCTGTTGAGCTGTGCACTGACCTGAGTTCTTTGGCCCAGATCATTGAGACTGAGAACATGATGGACCGTATCGTTAACGGCCTGTCCGAGTCCAGCATCAAGGTGCGCTTGGCTGCAGTCAGGTGAGCCTGTCCTCGTCCGTGCAGAACCTGCCACAGTCTGTGCTGCACCTGGGAGAACTCCTGCTGACTGTCTGAGAGCTACTCTGAACTCAGTTCTGCTGCTGGGAGCCCTCCTGGGGGAGAGGGGCACTTATCCTGGGCTGGTGCAGGGTTTTGGCTGTTCCCAGGCTTGTCCTTGCCTGCCTCCCAGCTCAGTAATCCTTGTGGAGCAGCAGGGTGTGTACAGCAGTGTCCATGGGGCTGTGCATGTCTCACAGGGGAGATTTCTCTTCCATTCCAGATGTTTGCACAGTTTGTCCCGTTCTGTCCAGCAGCTCAGGACAAGTTTTCAGGATCATGCTGTATGGAAGCCTTTAATGAAGGTAAGTGAGGAGCAGTCAGGTCTCAGTGCCTGAAGTGTTCTGGTCCGTTCAAGGAGCACAGAGTGTCTGTTCAGTTGAATGCCTTGCTGTAGAATCATGATACAAATTACCTAGAAATCAAAATCCTGGGGCCTTCTCCTAAGAGAGTCATAAGTCAACAAAAGCCAACAGCAGCAAGTGTGTGATTCATGCTTGGTTTTTGGTTGACCTTTTGTTTCTTTTTTTTTAATATTGCTTTTGGGGTTTTTTTTGTCATCAGTGAGTGAAGCTAAATTGTTCTCAATGTTCATACAGGAAACTACAAGCACTACACGCCCCTTAATCTAAGACTCAGACTAGATGACACAGTTCAGACTTGGTCTGTGAGCCCTGCAAGAGAATTTAGATCTGTGTTTTCTCCTGTAATTCTCTGCCTCCTACATCTCATTGCAAATTCTATAGCTGAAACCAAAGAGTTCAGAGACCTTCAAAAAGACACATCATCATATAGTGCAGTTTTCCACAAGATTAAGTGAGAGTCAAGTGTGTAAGATGTCATCTCTCATCCTGTAATGTCACTGTCATAAATACAGATAGATCAGTTTCTCAGTTTCAGCATCTTTTAAACCTTGAAAATGCAGAACGGACAAGTCTGCTAGCACACCTGAAGGCTTGGGCAGTATTGGCACCCATAGGAATCTCCTGAAGTGAGCTTGACTTGACTGTTTGGAAGTGAAACGGCCAAAGCACAGAAGGTGGTGTTGACAGTAGGGAACAAGGGAGGAACATGTTTGGTTTAGGAATTTTGTTTTGGTGCTGCTGGAGATCCAGGCAGAGATAAGGGACTATAACTTGTCTCAGGCTGTGCTCCTCTGAGAGGATGTTCCTTAGGAAACTGGCTGTGTTGTGCTTACCACGAGCTACAGAGGGGTTGAAGAGGCTCTTCTTGGAGCTTCCTCTGCATACGTGTCCTTTGCAGAGCAGGGCTTGTCCCCACTGATTTCTACTGTTTTGGACTGAAAGCTCTCAAATCTGACTTCTGTGAAATAATGCATTGCTGCAGCCTGTCCTGTGATGTGTCTGGGTCTGCACTGCTAGCATCAAAGCACCTCCTGAAGTCTGGAATATCCAGCTACAGCATAATTCCAGGTATTCCATTTTAGTGATCTCTTCATTATCCTACTAACAGAATTCCTCTCTCTCCCCTCTGTGACTGCAGGTTTTACAGAATGCTCCAAATGAAATTCTTGTAGTAGCATCTTCCACGCTATGCAATCTTCTTCTGGAATTCTCTCCAAGCAAGGAGGTGAGTACCTAGCCAGCAGCAGGGAGAGGGGATGGACTAAAGTGAGATTACACAATGGTTCATTTAGCATAAAGGCATGTTAATTGGCAGCCATTGCTTGTGACATGTTACACAGCCTGTGCCACTGATAGCTTGGGAACAAAAAATAAATCTGCTTGCAGTGCTGTGACAGTTAATTTGGTCTCGAAAGAAAAGAAGTAGACATGAAGTTTTGTCATTTTCTTTTTACTTGTTAAACACAGTTATCTAAAAAGATCATAAACAAGAAGAAACCACACTGATAATTTGCAATGTGATCTATTGTCTTAGAGAATTACTGCTACTGTAATGCTGAAAATGCTGGCGTAGCTGAGTCTTGCGTTTTTATTGTTCTCAGATGAACAGTATAGGATATCTGGTTCTGCAGAGTCTGTATTTCATCCAGAGTCTGTATTTTACACTGATCATACACTCAGACCAACACTCCATAGCAGTGCAGCAATTCCCCAAGTCTAAAATACTTCTTAATTACGGAAAATATTTGCAAGATTGTGCTGTGTGTGGGATCCTGGAGGTCACTTTGGATTACCAAATTATCAGTTAGTTTTGGTGGTTTCAATCATATCTGTGAGACAGAAAATGAACTGAAATAATGCCAAGCACAGTTCACTGGCCATGGGGCTTTTTTTAGTAGACTGCAGGTCAAGAATTTGTGGTTTTTTTCTGATTTTGTGGTTTTTTGTTGTTGTTGTTGTTTGTGGGTTTTTTGTTGTTGTTTTGTTTTGTTTTTCTGTTTGGTTTTTTGTTGTTGTTTGTTTTGGTTTTGGTTGGTTGGGGGTTTTTTGTTTGTGAGTTTTTTGCTGTTTTGGTAGGGGGTTTTTGTGTGTTCTTTGGTTTGGTTGGTTTTTTTAATTTGGTTGTGGGTTTTTTGTGTGATTTGGTAGGGGCGGGTTGGTAGTGTTTCCACTTCAAATTGGAGTGAAATATACTGGATTTTCTGTCAGGATACATGGTTCATGTCAAAAACATTGCCAAAAGAAAATACTGATTTTGTAAGGGGAAGGAATATTTAGAAGTACTAGATTTGAAACCCTGTGTAAAGCATCTGATCTTTTTTTACATACCACCCTTCTATATAATATTTTGAAAATTGTATGTAACCCACCAGTAAATGAGCAAAGCTGAAATGGCTCTGTGTTGCAGCCTGTGAAGAGCTGAGTCATTCCAGTTTGGGAATGTGTCCCAGTGCTGTGGCTGTAGAGCAGCCCCTGGGGCTGTGCTGAAATCCCAGGCAGGTCCTTGCAGTGCAGAGCAGCTGGGACCAGGTGAGCTGGGCACAAACTGCTCCTGCTGCTGCTCAGGGAGGAGCCTGCTCCTGCAGCATCCAGCCTCTTCCACACATTCTTGTTTTCATTGCATGAAGCAGTGAATTCAGTTCAGCAGGAATGCAGTTATTCCAAGCTTCACTTCCATTACGTTAATCAGTTTGAAATTAAAGTGTATGTATTTATCTTTTTTCCTGTTCTTTAAAGTTCATACTACAAGTTTTTGTAGTTCAATCAAGAACTCTACAGTTTTCTTTATTAAGCTGAAGTTTTCATTTGGTCTGATTACTGGACACAAACATTTAATGTCAAGCAAGATGTCAAGTAGCTTTCATTGTCCTTAATCTTTTTAAAACAGTGACATATATCCCTCTACCCAAAGTGATGTGATTGCTCAAGGAAGATTGTTTTTGGGGAGCAGTCCCAAGCTGAAAGTTGCTAGGATAACCCATTTGCTTGTGGGATGTGGCAGATGTGAGTGTAATATCACAGCAGTGTGTGATGATGTATAATACACATACATCTGTGTGTGTGTGTGCATCCATGTCTCCACACACACACACAGATGTAGGAGAAAGCAGCTGCCTTGACCTGACTTCTGTAATAAAAACAAAATTTAAATGGCCATGGATATGGGGTGTGGCATGGCCAGTTCATGTGAGTGCACTGGACATGTTGTAAGCTCAAGAATAAGATATAAGGAATATATTTTTAGTATTTTCATATATGCAGTTAGTCTAAGTAGTGTCTAAGATCTGTTTTCCCTCCTTCTTTCAGCCTATTTTAGAATCAGGAGCCATAGAACTTCTATGTAGTTTAACCCAGAGTGAAAATCTTGCCTTGCGAGTGAACGGCATTTGGGCTTTAATGGTGAGTAGGACACCCCAATGAAATACCACTTGTGACTGTGTTCCTTTAAAAGTTTGGGAGCATATCTTGTAGAACTTGTCAGTTGTTATTAAAAATGACATAATTGAAATCTGGCTGTGTTGTTCCACCAAACTGCAGAAGAAAAATAGCATCGGCCTGGAACACTTCGTCCATTAGACCATAGAGTAAAATAAATTCTTCAGTTCTGGTACTAATTTTGTTGCCAAGATCATTCAGGGAAGCAGTTAAGTAGTGTCAGTAGCATGCCAGAGGGCAAATAAAAGCAGGTAATAACCAGGTCAGCTGTAAGACAATGTGGAAATTGAATTCACTGTGTAACAGTTGCTCATAAGTCACAGCCTTTCTGCAAGATTAATTTAGGAAGGATATATTCTTGTAGGGAATAGTCTACTAAAAGTGTGAAAGCCCGGGTTTTTAGGTAAAAAAATCAATTAAAAGTGTGTCTGTTTCAGAATATGGCATTTCAAGCGGAACAGAAGATCAAGTCAGACATCCTGCGGGGTCTGAGCACAGAGCAGTTGTTTCAGTTGCTTTCTGATTCCGATGTAAATGTTCTGATGAAGACTTTGGGACTGCTCAGGAATCTTCTCTCCACTCGCCCAGTAAGTAGAGCTGCAGGAACTGCAAACAGCCCTTCTGAAAGCTGATCAAACAAGCAGCCAGTCCAGTGCTTCTGGGCATGACATTTTCCTGTTTTAACACCACTTGGATTTATTGAAATACCTGTTAGCAAATGTGCAAATCAGTGTGAGAAAGTATTTGAAAGAATCCTCTGCATCTGTGGAAACATTGTTACTGTTATCAGAGCTGGACATTTTCATTTAATGTTCAATTCCATTGCATTTAGCTTTTAGCAACATTATTTTCATAGCAGTTTCTCTGTGAAGCTTGTCCAGAACAGCAGTGAGGGTTGCACCATTGAGTTAGTGTATGGGAAGGTCCAGATCTTAGAGATACTTGTCTTTGTTCTTCCTTGGCACTTGAAATACTTCTGCTCTTACCCATCTACATAGATAGTACTGGCTTTGTGAATTTGGCTGTGGCACTGTGTACTTACAAAATACAGACGTTCATTTTACACCCTGAAATAAAATGGTTGGAAAATGTAAGCCCGGGGGTTGTTTTTGACAGGGAGAAAGAGATATTCATGGAGGAAAAGAAAGGGGTAATCCCCTGTGAAGAACAGAGGGAAAACATGCAGCAAACATTTGTCAAGCCAACATTTTTGAGGAGAAAAAAACAACACATGAAGCCTCTCCTATGCATTTATCACATATTGTGTTTCTACCAGAAAAAGGTCACTGTAAAAAATCTTCTGATATTTTTATTCACTGAGTCTTAATAACCTTCATAGAAAATTATCTCTGTCTTAATGTGAAAAGGTATTTAATAGCCTGTCATTCATTGAATTCACCCTGACAGTTCTCACTGTCACTTAAGGTGTTCTCCATCTGGAACTATGTGCCAGTTTCACTGCTTCCTGTAGTAGGTTTTAGAGCCAGAACCAGCCATTTTCAACCTCTACCCAAAACTCACTCTGGAATAACTCATTCAGCAGCTTTCCAATGAAATTTTAAGAGGTCCCACAAGAATCCCTGAGGCCTTAAAGAATTGTAGTGTGCCATTGTGCTGATCATATCTGGTGCCTGTTTGCTGCCAATTCCTAAGGTTTGATATCAGTTAACCCACTAGAACTTGTTAAAACTTTTTTATTCTAGTGTAGGTGTTTGTGGTCTGTCATCAAGTGTCATCAAGCTGTGAACTTAGTGCAGTTTACCCAGACAATAACCAGGGCTTATTTCTCTGCCCCTCTAAGGCTTTGGAAATGTGGCTGTTGGACCTGGGCACAGTGTCCCTGCAAGAGTAGCAAATACCAGAGAAGAAACATCAATTTTCTCACCCCTCTCTGATTATCAGAGCCCCCTGGTTATCAGAAGAGAAGTGATTGTTTCCAACTGCAGCATCACACATTTAGAGCCTGGGTCAGCAGGGTTCTGCCCTCAACCTGGCCACTGGGACAGCGGTGTCTCCTCTCCAGGTGGCAGGGAAAGCCCCACCAAGGCCCATATGATGCTCTCAGACAAAAGCTGGCTCCACATGAAGAAGAATGCTCTGAAGTGTTTCTGCTGTGATGAATTCTTGGTTTGGGAGAGCTAACTGGGAGCAGTGCTCTGTGTGCAGTGTTGCTATTCCTCACCTGAAGTGATTCAAGCAGGAATGTCCCTTCCTTGTCCAGGGAGTTATACTAAATGTATTTCATCCTTGCTTTGGCAGCACATAGACCACATAATGAGCACTCATGGGAAGCAAATCATGCAAGCAGTGACCCTCATTCTGGAAGGGGAGCACAATATAGAAGTCAAAGAGCAGGTACCTTTTCTGTTTTGTGTTGTCTTGTCAGAATAAAATATAAGAGAGCAAAGAATGCTTACTGTTCTCAACATGTCATTTTTGTTTGGGATTATGATGTGCTGTGAATATTTTACTGAGGTCTGTCAGATGAACTTGAGTACCTACAAGAATGCTTTTCTTTCTAATGGATTGTTACATAATTGTTTGAAATTAATTCAGATTGGTTTTGCAAATGTAGGTTTGGCAAAGAGGAGGAGTGTGAGAGGAGAATTAAATTTGGGGCCATTGCATGGCAGGAAGGCATCAGTAGGAATAGAAGAGAAGCACTGGCAGGAGAAAGAGCATCCTGGTGGAGCCCAGGAAAAAGTGTGGAGGGACCTGGCCTGACAAATTAAAACTCAAGAAAATCTGCAAGAGGAAAGGCAGAGGGAAAGAGGAGAAAGCCAGCAGGGAATGGCATCCTGGAACCAGGGTACAGGGACAGCTTCTGTGGGGGTGCTAAAGCAGTAGTTAGAGGATAGGTGGGCAGGATTTGGCTGGAGTAACTCTTGTGCCAGACAAGACAGGTAGTGGGAGACCTGTGCTATTCCTCATACAGGGTGTGGTGGGGAAGGATGGGGGCAGCAAGGAGCTGTGGGAGATGCCAGAGGATTGCTTTGGCTTAGGTTGGATATGGGCAGCTAACAGCATGGGAAATGAGTGTAGGAGTAGAGCTCAGGGCAGAACAGGCTGAAGGTCAACAGGCCTCCTTTGGTAATTTAAGTGTAAAATTGGTAAAAAAAAAAAACAACCAAAACAAAACCAGAGACTTGCTAGCAAGTTTAGTGACGCTATGGCTCTGAAGCAGCTGAGAACTAACCACGTGTGTCTTTCTAAATAGGTCTTCCTGATAAAGCTGTGACAGGAATGGCTTTTATTGCCATAGGTTATTTACCTTGCCATGCCTATCCAAATTACTTTGCAGGAGGACCAACATACCTGGGAAAGGGCTGGGGCTGAGTATGGGCTTTGGAGTTTTTGGCCTGTATCCACTCAGCATTTCCTTGGGCCTGTGGTGGCTGGCTGTTATTTCAAGATCCAGTAGTACCTGTCTGCACACCAGGACCCCTGCTTGCAGCAGGACAGTGCTTGTCTCTGTCACTGCCGGCCTCATCAGGATGTAATTAGCAGCTTGGAAGTAATTAGTGTGTGCAGCTGCTGACACAGTGCAGTGCAGCTTAGACACAAGCACCATGCAAGTGCTGATCATGCACCAGTGTCCTGCCAGCATGTCTGGAAAAGGTGGTTCAGTTCTTCCAGGGCTCTTTGGGAAGGAGCTTGTGGAGCATCTGCTGGTGCCGAGAGCCAGGGAAGGGGCGGTGCCAGTCAAGTGTGTGCAGGTAGTGCCAGCGTGGGCCAGGGTGCTTCAAGGGCATCCTGTGGGATGGCTTCTCTAATTTGCAAGGAATAACCAGTTGCAGAAGTAGCTGGAGTTACCTCTGCAGGTGACAGCTGTGATTAGACTTGTTGAAAACAATTTCTCCTCTGCCAGATCAGCAGAATGGCCTCTGTCTCTTCTTTTCCTGGCCTTAAGAACGAGGTGGAAATGGTTGGGATTTCTATTTTTCCTTTCCCCCCAACCTCTACAAAAGAGACTGCTTTATATTCCAAGGCATTTATTCTTTCCTATATGTTGCAGATTTCCATAAGGGACTTAAAATGTTCTTCCTTGCAATGAATTAATGAGTGCTGCTCTTCATTTTAAAATGGTGATGAATGTTTTTGGCCAGCGCTGCTCCCCACAGCTGGTAACTCCTTGGCATTGGCCCTAGATGTGAGCAAGCTGGAAACTCCAGATCAAAGATATTAAAACTAATTAAAGGAATTGTTTGTCCCAAGTTCAGGCCTGTCAGGGAAGCTGTCATGGGATGTGATCTGGGGCCAAATAACTTCCCAGTTTTTCTCTCTTTCAGACATTGTGTATCCTTGCCAATATAGCAGATGGCACGACAGCAAAAGAACTGATTATGACCAATGATGACATCCTGCAGAAAATCAAATACTACATGGTAGGGGGGATTTCTCTTAAAGGGTTTGTGTTGGGCTTTTACAGGAATGAAAAGAGGAAAGTGCTTTAGGATTTTGTTTTGTGAATTATTCACTATCCTGCATTTAATTTCCGTATAACCCGTGGGGTGGGGTGTAAGGGCAGTTCTGTATGGCAGAGGTGTACAGAGGAACTGACTAAAAGGAAAATCCAGAGGTTGTTTCCCATAAAAGCATTACAGTGATGTCATCTACACAGAAAATATTTCATGAACTTGGAAAAGGCATATCCTGGAGATGTCAGTAGACATTTGGAAGGAAGTGATGGACCACTACTCAAGTGCCTTATATTATGGCCCTATCTTTGAGAGAAGTTGTAGATAAGAATTAGTTGCAGCTTTGCTATCTTATTTATTACATGATGAATGCCAAAATATAAGTCTTGTGAATTTCTGAATTTCTTCTTCTAAACTTGAGTTCTATTTTTCTATTTAGAGTCATTCAAATGCTAAACTACAGCTTGCTGCCATGTTCTGTATATCTAATCTCATATGGAATGAAGAGGAAGGTAAGAAACCCTCCTTGTTAATGCACAGACAAGTTACTATCCTGATCAAAAAGCTTTTGTTGCATAGTAATCAATATTGGCAGTGCACAGTGCAGTGGGAACCAAAGTATAATGGAAAACATCATTATAGGTGTAGTATGGCATATGTGGGAGTGGTTAGGAGACACTGAGGAGGATGCAGAGAGTTTTCTGGGGGAGACACCAGGACACAGTGACAATAAACAGGAGCTGGAGAGACACAGTTGGGAGTTTTTCACCTGTAGCATTTCTGTGAAGTCTCAAAACAATTGGAGTAAAAGAGAATTCTTGTAAGAGCTTCCAGATCTTAAAGGGGCTGTGGAAACTCATTTTTGGAGGGAACAGCTTTACTGGAGAGAATAAATGGATTAGAAGGGGATTTCTGGCAAAGAAATTTTGCACAATATGGATGGCTTGAGTGGCTTGGGCTGAAACCAGCTAAAGGACTTGTGGGTGGATCTGGGAGCAATGGATAAGGTTGTTTGGTGAGAAATCATGGCCTGGGAGAGTGGGAGGTTACCAGGAGGGGGCTGAAGGGATGGTGCTGCTAAGGGGAATATGGTGAGAGGACAAGAGGGCAAAGTCAGACTCAGAAACACCTCCAGGGGAATGTTCTCTGCATCCAAATCCTGTGAAACCAGAGAGATGAGACAAAAACAGCTGAAGTCAGGATACCTCAGGATAAAGATTTTTGCCTTCAAGATGTTCTTGGCTCCAAACAGAGCAGAGCAAAAGAAGCTGGAGCTCCCTGGGGAAGCAGGCAGAGCTGAGGGAGTGTTTCCATGGCTGAGCTCTAGCTGGACATTGCTCCTTACCTCTCCTTTAGCTGGTTTCTGCTCCCACCCCTCTCTGCTGTGCTGCAGACACTTGGGCTGGTGCCAGTCCCAGAATGTGATTTGTTGTTGTTGCAGGTTCACAGGAGCGCCAAGACAAACTCCGAGACATGGGAATAGTAGATATTCTACATAAACTGAGTCAGTCCTCAGATCCAAATCTGTGTGACAAGTGAGTATGAATACAGGATCACCACAATTGTTAATCTCAATTACATTATTTTAAACTAATTAACAGTAACTTTGCACACACCTGTCTTAGTATCCACACAGATCATCTGGCTGCTTCCCAAACAGGTGTAAAGCCAAAACAGTTACTGACAATTTCTGGGGTTTTATGTTAACCTTTGGCAATTATCCCACCTACAGTTAGCAACAGCCCATACTTCTTCCACAAAGTAAAGGAGAAAATCTGATCTTTGGAAGGTATCACACACAGACAGTACAACTCAAAACTGTGCAGTTGTTTTTAAAATGCATTACATTTGGTATACTTGGTTCTATGAAAGATGTTTTAGTGTTCTTAGACATCTTTGTAGTAAAGTTAGGGCTTCTAATCTTAAAATCTATGCCTGAGTATTAGCACTGAAAATGATCATCAGGAACATTTTGATATCCCACTGCAGCCACACCAGCCCCCTCCATGAGCTATTATGGCTTGTGATCGCAGCAGGAAGCTGGGAAGAAACAAATAAATCGTCTTTTTCTGTGCTTCTGAGTTGCATCAGGTCATGGAAAAGTCTGTTAAGGTCATGGTAGCAGGTTGGGAGCTGTGGGGGACAAAGGAAGAGTAAAGAGTCTCACTTCAGGTGGGAGGAAACTCAGATTTAGCCCATGCAATGATGGAACTGTAACCCCAGACTGGTAGGAGGTGTTTTGTTCTAACAAAAATGTTGTGCAATATTAAGATTACATAAATTGCATCATTAGACTGGCTCCTTCCTCTCTCTCACCTCACTGTTTTTGGTGGGGCCAGTATTCCTACAAGATTTCTGACAGGACTAATGTGCCTTTAGTATATTCTGAGTTGACACTCCTTGATTTCTCAGCTCAAAGACCTGTTTTTCATGGTACACCTGTATTAAAGAAAGCAATTGCTCTTCAGTGACTGCTCTTGAGGGATTGTGGAAGGTGTGTATAACACACATCCCAAGCCCCCACCATGCTGGGAGTGCCTCAGTTTGTGCTGGGATCCAGTGTCGTTGGCTAGATCAGGTTATCCTTGGATACCAGGTGGATTCTCTAGCAACCCACACAGAGCATTTCTGCATCACAGGCCAGATCCTTCCAAAGTGAGGGAGCCTTTTCCTCAGCCATCCTTCCTCCCTCTCTGCTGGCACACGGAGCCTGCCCATGAAGCTGCTGCTGCTGAAGCCAGACTCCTGTAATTAATGGGTTGTTCTTTCTTGCAGGGCGAAGACAGCACTCCAGCAGTACCTTGCATGATCAAAGACTAATTGAATCTATGGACACCCCTCATGTCTACTTAAGGAATAGCAGGAGATACTCCTGACTCCTTATATTTGCACAAGTCACCTTGGGCTGCATTTTTCTCAGGTGCAGGGAGCTGCTTTGCAGAAACAGTTCAAATGATCAGGTCTCCAGTGCACTTGAGAATTTTCTTGAGGTAGTTTCTTTACTCAGAGGACTCTGGGGGGGTTGTTTTGGTTTTTTGGGGTTTTTTTCCTGAGCTACCTGGACTCTCAGATAGAACAATCAGTCATTGTTTTCCTTTTGGGCCTCCAATTCTCTGCTTTTGCTGCAGCCTTGTGTGGGTGCGTGGGTGCTCGAGTGCGTGCGTGTGCCGGGCTGAGTGTGTGGGTGTGAGACCTCACTTTTGGTTTTCCTTTTTTTTGTGTGAAAATCTTTTTCTACAGGTTTTCAAGGGTTAACCATTGTTTGCTGTACGAATACTTCAATGAATTATATACCGTTTGAATGAAATGTTATTTAAAAAAAAAAACCAAACTGTTGTATCCCATAAAGTTTATTTTGAATTTTGAACAGATGAATGTTTTTAAGTAAAATATATGCATTTCTGAACTTCAGCTTAACTTACATTATACTTCCTTTTTAAAGAGAAAAATAGAGGGAGACAATAGACTCCAAATTCCAAGCAGCACATTCTGTACTGACAAGGTCCAAGAGTTCTTTGCCACAATACGAGGTCACCTGGTATCGATGACATGCTCAAATCCATGGAATGGACCAACTGGATTGGGTTTGGGTTTCTTCGCATTTTTAGAAAACAAGCTCATTCTTCAGGGTTAGCATGACTGATGCTTTTCAGAAAGGAGCAGGTGGCTGCAAGATCAGCAGGAATAAGCTCTTGCTTTGCCAGCCAAGAACTTGCTCAGCTAATTACTGTAGGATTGGCTTATTCATGGTCAGATGGATTTGCTGATCACTGATACCAGCGGAGCAAACAGTGTTTTGCAGAAGTTACACCTTCCAGAGACTAGAAGGAGCTGGCAAGCAGGATTAAGGGATTGCTTTTGTTTTGCATCCTTTATCTCCACAAATAGTTAAGTGACTTCCAAATTACTTCCACAAATGATCAACTGGGTGCATTAAATTTGGGAAGGAAAAAACTGGGGGTTCGGTCTTGTTTTGTAGCTCAGTAATGTTGCTACAGATTTTCTGTATATATGCAGCTATACACACATGCATGGATTTAGATTGCTGGATAATTGGTGGGGTGTGACTGCATCCAGAAGCCCTGACTGTGTCTTCCTGAAATGGTGCCTGCAAGTGTGCAGGGGGAAACAGGAGTGCAAGTGAGGTCAGGCTGGAATGGCAGAGCTTCCCAGTCTCCTCAAGCAGTTCAGGGTTCTGACTCTGCCCAGGTCTCCTTTCAGTTTAGACCATAGTTCATAGTCAGACTCTCCAGACACTGTATTTACGTAGCACTAACAGGCACTAGAGTTTGCAGCCAATGTCTTAAACCAAATCCTTCTTCTCTTACACTGAGCTTTAGGAAGGCTGCAGCAAGAAGTCAAGTCTGTAACTTTGCTAACCAATTCTGATAATTATCTAAATCTTTTATTTTTAATCAGAAGGTCAAATTGTGCTGACAGCCTTACTTTTTTTCCAAGGTAACTCTTTGTGTCAGAAAATGTGACCGCAGTTTGGCCTGGAATTTGAATGTGCTGTATATCAGATAACTGTTATCACTTGGTTGCAAAGGAGAATATCTGCATTTCATGTAACTTCTTCCACTCTCTAAGACAAATAAAAGTGAGCACCTGACACTTTTTCCCCAGGCATTGCAGTAAGTGACTGGCAGTTTTTTAACGTCCTTCTGCAAATCTTTCATGATGGACTTTGGGGGTTGAGCAAAAGGGAAAGTAAAATATGTGGGAACTTTTTAAATCTCAGTACCTCAGAAGCAAAGCCTTGTTTATAAAATTCAATCAGATATATTTTTGCTTGAACTGAGATAAAAGTTCTGAGGCAGGTATTGTAAATACAAAACTGTCCAGTGGGCATCTCCCTGCTCCATTTGCACTCCTGTCTGTTTAGGAGCTTGAGTTCTTATGTATCTCTTCTCATCCTTCCTCAACTCACATTTCTAAAAGCAGATCTGAGTTTGATTCTATAGAACTTTGGTGCCTACAGGTGTTAAGAAAAAAGGTGAGTAAAAGTATCTCTATACAAGTTTTGAGGTGGTTTCCTAAAATTCTGACAGAAAAACTAAAAACCAATGCTCAGACAATCTTGTTGCTGCATGAGAACAGTTGACATTTTCCACAGGTATAGAGAGGACAAACTTTTGGATGAGAACATTTTTACATTCATTTAAACTTTGTGAATAATTTTTGATGTTGCTATAGGTATGTACATAAAGAAGAATACTGTAAATAAAAAGAACTTTACCAGAACATCTAGATTTTTCTCAGCTTCCTGAAGAAATATGAGCTCTCTGTGCCAGCTTCTCTACAGCCTGAGATTCACAGTGGGACAGACTTCCCTGGTCACCCAGAGCTTTCCCAACTTAATGAGGTAGCAGCAGCTTGTGAATTCCAGGGCTGCTTACAGAATCAAAGCAAGGTTTGTCTGGATATCTTATGAATCACCAGGATTTCTGCTGCTCTTGGGCCATTTCTGTGCTGAAAAGCCATCCTGTTGGATGTTGATAAGTATGTCCTCTCTTTATATCTTGATCTAGTGATAGGAGTCCTCCTTTCAGAGGTTACACATTCTACAAGGTGAATAGTTGAGCAGGGGATTTCGGACACCAGCTGTCAGCAGCCAGTGGTACCCTTGGCTCTCCCCAGCACCTTCATTCCATGTTGGACTGTCTTTCCAACACAGAAAATCAAGTGAAACATCATGTGGCTGTTGTTCCAGTCACAGATTTGAATTGTGACAGTGAAAGAAGCCAAGTAACCTGCATAAAGCAGCTTAGTGCCAGGATATTCTAAAGTCAAACATTTCATACTTTTAAAAATTTATTTTTACAGACTTATCCCATTGCCATAGAGGCTGTGCCTCCATGAAACTGCTGAAGCAGTGACACAGCAGGCAGAGGAATAATTGAAGTGCACGAGACTAGGTTCTTGAAGAGTAGAAAGTGGCTTTAAAAGGGCTTTCTTTGGTAATCCTGAAATGTGAGCACAAAAGACATCAGTTTGCAAACTTTCAGTGGTGGTCAAAATAATCAGGGCTTTTTTGCAGGCTGATTGCCTCAAAAAAAGACATTTTGGGGGCACTGATGTACCAAAACCTGAATCCTCAGCCAGGAGGATGGTGAGCAGCAGGAGGACCAGGCCAGCAGGCATGGTGTGCTGTGTGACAAGCAGCAACTCCAAGGTGCGCCCCTGTAGCCCAGCGTGCCCAGGTGTGGGCAGGGACAGGAGAAGAGCAGCAGCCCTGCCTAAACGGCATCGCCAGGAGTGCTGGGCACTGCTCTCACTGCCGAGAGGAAAAGAAAACCACCGACCTCCCCAAACAGAGCTTGCTAGGAGGGGGCAGTGCGTCCTTGCTCAGTGCTGTGAGGTCAGGCCTGGGTCCCACGCCTAGCAGAGAGGTGGGGACACGAGTGGAGGGCGAGTGTTGGGCTGGGGCAGGCGAGGCAGGCACAGGAGGCAGAACGGCTCCACCTGCAGCTGCTGCTCCCGCAGTCCCATGGGAGATGGAGCGGAACTTGCGGGCTGCGGCCCGCGCTGGGCACGGGGGAGGGAGCGGGGCGGGCGGGGCTGGGCTGACGCTGCCCTGGCGCTGGCAGCGCTGCCATGGCAGCCTTGGGGTCCTGCCAGCTGCTGTGCAAGGCCCTGGAAGGGAGCAGCAACAACTCGGCTCTTGGAGGAGCTGTGAGCAAAGGTGTGTCCAGCTTTGGGACACTGCAGCAGGGCTGAGGCGATGCTGTGGGTGCTGGAGCAGCAGAGACAGGTAAAAAGCTCTCTCTGTGGTGCAGGTTGGCCAGCACTTGGATCCAGGTGACTAGACGCCATCTGTAGTGCTTTGTGCTTGGGACAGCTGCTCAAAGGACCCTGTTCCTGCAGAAGGATGGCTGCAAAGAAAAAGGAGGTAGTGCTGCAGGTCAGTAGTATGCAGACCTTTAGCAGACCTTGTAAACTCTCCGTCTTGGGGTATCTCAGATTCTGCTGTAAAGCCCCACTGCTTTGGTGGGGAAGAGGCGTTCCTGGAGACAGGTGGGAAGCGTGGGAGGACCTGGCAGGTCACACGTGTCCCCAGTCAGGCTGTGGATGCAGAGGGAGCTGCTGCAGGGCTGCAGGTTGTGTTTGGGGCAGTCAGGGCCTAGCACAGGTTTGGCTGCTGTCAGAGAACAAAATACCTCTGTTTTGTGAGGTAATAGCTCAGAGGAGATTTAGGAGTAGAGAACTGGGGTTGGCACATCTTCTGGATGGCAAGGGTTACTGGATGTTTCTGACCAGATCATGTATTCAAAAAGATTGCTGTAAAGTTAGAAAAGCTATGAGGTACAAGAAAGACTCAAAGGCTGAAAAATCTATTTCATAGTGATGTGCAGAAGAATTTTTCCTGTCTACACTGCACAGGACCTAATGATGCTTTATAAATACTGCATGGGAAGAAGGGAGTTCTAAGAGCAGGTCCTGATGCAAAAACATTGAAAACTGAAAATGGGTTCCTCAGGTCTGCTTCCAATTTTGAGACTTCAGTCTTCACAAGAGAGAAATAATGAAAGAGATTATGGGCTCTATGACCTTGTTTATTCACTGTTTATAAACTGGGAAATGTGAACCTGTGCAACAAGGAAAGAGGGGCACTTTATGAAGGTAGGAATAGTTTATGTTGCTGCTTGTCCAGCTGTATTCCTATGGGATGGGAAAATTCACATCATCTAGACTGTGCCCCTTTGGCAG
>WEIU01002609.1:803952-893556 GCA_013389925.1 Aegithalos caudatus | reverse complement strand
CCCGCAGCGAGCTGGTGCGTTCCGAAGCGCCGCGGAGGCGGCACGGCCGGGCCGCGGGGGCTGCGCTTGTCCGGGCGCTTCCCGCAGGGCCGAGGGAGGGTCCGTGGGTCCCTGAGACACGCGAGGGGAGGGTCGGACCCCTCACACGGACGCCCATGAGGGAGGGAGGGAGGGTCGGCGGCTCCCTTCACCCTCCTGTGAGGGAGGCTCGGCGGGGGCGTCCCAGGCTGGTCTGTTCCCGTTCCAATATCTGACATGGGTCAGTATCACTGTCATTTACATAAATTTCGCCTGCTTCACCGTGTACAGAAAAACCCCAACTCCCTAAGTTCTGTGTGGCGGGTGCCTTCGTAGCAGGTAGAGAGACAGTAATTTAATTTCTGTCTCGCTGCAAACCCCTTTATACTCCAGCATGTTTACTCTCAGAACAGCAAAAGTATTCTATGACTGTTTCTGGAAATAAGTCTCACACAGCCTCCAAGAAGGAAGTATTATCTTAGCCAGACGAAGCTGTGTGTGACCCTGCCCCCGGAGCTCTTGCCTGCCTTTCAGGGCAGAGGCGTGTGTGCATAGCTGCTTTTTATGTGGCTTTTGTTATGGTTTGGAAGGCGGAATAGGCAACCTAAACTCAGGCTGTGGTTTCTGATGTACAGATTGACGACAAAGAATTCGACATTCCTCAAGTTGATACCCCTCCAACGCTGGAGAGCATCCTAAATGAGGTGAGTGATCCATCAGACAGGAGAGGTTAGGTGAAGCAGCACATCCTCTTTTCCTCTGCTCTTACTGTGTTTTTCCTGGAAAACAAAATTGTAGAGCTTCATGGTTTCCTAATGCTGATAGCTAGCAGGTGCATCCTCAGTGGAGTAATTGCTCTGCAGTGTGTAATACAGAATTTTGGGATTTTTTTCAGTTAAAATATCCACAGCTGCATAATAAAAGGTTTTCATCAAGTCCAAGCACATTCATCTGTAGATCTGGAGAGTCACCTGAAGTGTAGAGAACCTCTTAAAGGTCAGGGTCGCTGAACAGCTTTTTTTAGCTAAAAATAATTGCAGAGTATTCAGAGTCCTTCTGAAGAGGTGGGAGGAGACCATACCTAGATTCTTCACAGCTTCATTTGTGTTGTTCCTTTCACATATGTAGCTCTCTAGCAGGAGTTGTGAACAGTCTCAGCCTCTCATGTTACTTGTGGTACCTTGCAGAGCTGACTCTGTCTCGCTTGTATCCAACTCAGTGTATTTCTGCAGTAGCTGTATGAGTGCACAATCCTTTGAAATCCAAAGAAGGGCATGGAAGTAAATATAAACTCCAAGAAAACAAGCTTTTTAACAGAATGAGGAGATTGATGGCTGGATTGCTAGGAAGCTAGTATGAAGGGGAAAGGAGCCTGCCAGGGGTGGCAGTTCTTTTAAAAACCTGCATTAAAAACACAGGTATAAGGTGTCCCAAACAGTCTAGAAGCAAGAGGAGTAGTAGGGGTAGCTGTGTCATGTTTCTGCTGGTGCCTTGAGTAGCAGAAGTTTAATAAATTTGGGTCATCTCAAACTGTTAGGACATGCAGTGACATCCATCTCAGAGGACTAGATTCCAAATCTTAAACTTGAGAGGTAATGAAGAAAATATAATTCACTGCAGAAAACACTTATTGTAGTATCTCAGTAAATGTAGCATGGGAGTGACTGGACAAACATCTTCTGTAAAGGATTTTAGCAGAGAAGAACCTGTCTGAGCTTAAAAGACAAGCAGCTGCAGTTCAGAAAGAGATGTTTAATGAGCACAGGGCTGCCAGGTGTAAGTGAAATGAGGGGCAGCTGCTCTGCTCCCTGCTTGTTTGGCATCAGGTGGGGAGTTGTTTGCTCCCTCTAGCTTTGTGCTGAGAGACCAAGAGGAGCTGCTCAGGTTTTAGAACACATCAGAGAATGGCTTTTTGAGAAAATGTAATAAAAAATTTCAGGCTAAGATTGAAAGGAGAGAGAGATTACAAACAGAAGAGCTGAGAAAAGAACAAAATCAACTCTCATGGCAGCTGGAGGGACTTCTAGGCTCTTAGTGCCACTTGGGGAAGTGCTGGAGTAGATGATGATAATTCTTGGCCTTCCCTTGGGAATTTGGAGACTTGGAAACAGCTGTGTTAAAGGTCAGTTAAAGTTTTGGTAGAGTACATAATATCTGGGGAATAAGGGTTAGTTGCCTTGTTCTCCAGCCCACTTCTGTGATTTTTGTTGGTTCTGGAAACTGCATCTTCCACACAATCAGCCCAGTAAAGTAATAAATAGTTCTGACTTTTAAATATGAGGCTTTCTTGTCCTCACCTTTTCTATTTCCCTGCTTTTTTTTGATGCTGCTTTGCTAATGTTTCAGTTATGCTGTTTTGAGTTTTGAACATTTAGCAAGCTGTGGTGATTCTCGCCCTGCAGACTGATGATGAAGAAGAGTCTTTCATTTTGGAGGATCCCTTTCTCTTGAACATTGATAACACAGATACACACTCCTATGACACCTCTTCTGTGGCCAGCTCTGACAGTGGGGACAGGACACACCTGAAAAGGTACTGCAGCCTCATGGCCTGGGAGGTCAAACCATTTGTGAGGGCTACTGCTTACACCCATTAAAAACAAATCCTCCTTTTTTCACAAAACACAGTTATTCCTCCAGGGTCACATAGGCAAAGATGGGATTTGTGGTTGCACTGAGGGCTGGACTGTTTAAGCAATAATAGCATTTTATGGGAAATGGATTATTTAGATTTCTCCAAATTTTAATGGAATCTTTAAAGCACTGAATCATGATGACTCTAAAGAAAATGTTTCAAAGGGGTGTCTGACCTAGTCTGCAAGCAGCTGGTAGTTATTTGTAAAAAGCAACTGCTGTCACTCATGTGAGTGGACTGCTAATGTTGACATCTAAAATATGATAATTAGCTCTAATTCTGCTGATGTGTGTTGTTAATTACTCAAATGATGGCCTGAGCCACTCCCATGGCTGCCTTGTGTGCCATGAGCAGTTGCACAGAACATAAATACTCTGAAGTCTGGTGGGTTATGTTGGCTTATGGTGGTGTACAGACTTTCTGTCCCTTCTTTTTTCAAATAAGGTTGTACTGAGAGAAATGTTACCTGGAGTGGCTTAAACTTCTTTCAGTACAGAGTATGCAGGAAAAGCCTGGAGGTGTTCCTGTCACCTTTGGGTAAGGCTGGTTGCCATGGCTATGGGTGTTTCCCCCCTAAGACCAGCTACTAACGAGGTGTTGGATGAACCTCTGTGGGAGCTGCTTGCTTGTGCATCTCTGGAGAGAGAGGAACCCAATGTTCACCGGGTAGTTTTGGGAATTTGGCTCCTGGTGGTGTGAGAGCAACAAAATTGCAGCTTTGATGAGGAATTTTTTTTTTTTTTGCAACAAAATTGCAGCTTTGTTGGGGAATTTCCCTGTCCTGCCTGCTAGAGCTTACCTGTGCTGTTTTGAAATAAAACTCCTGCACTACTTAGTTTTTAAAGACATTTTCTCCATAAACAGAAGCACTTAAGCTTTCATATCAGGTGAGCTGTGCATTAATTGAAGGCTGTTCCTTACCATACATCCAGTTTTCCTAGGGGGTCTGTATTCTGCTAATGAGCCTTTTCCAATTATGCATTTTCCATAGATACTCAACTTTGCAGGCTTCAACTCCTCCACTCACTGAAAGAGCTGAAGTGTTGCTTTCAGGATGTGTTAGTGAATTCTAAGGCTTGCAGATATGTGCTTGAAACAGACCATTTATTTGAAAAGCTAAGTTTTTTTTACTCCAGGAGATGAGTTAAAACCAAACTGTGTGCAGGCACAGCAGGGCAGAGCAGGCTTTGCTGATTACCGCATGTCTTATCTCATTCTGTGGCCCCAAGAAGAAGAATGGAAACTGCATGAGTTACAGGTGTATGCAGAATTTACCTGCTGGCTTAGCTGTGGATTAGGCAAGGTTCCAAAGTTTTATTCTGCTCTAATGCTTTTTGGTTTGTTTCTTAATTCCTTAGGAAGAAAAAACTCCCAGATTCTCTCTCACTCCATGGATCAGTGATACGGCTCTCACTCCTGAAAGGAATTTCTGCCCAGATAGTGTCTGCAGCAGTAAGTGTCATCTTCTGAGCACCTCCACTGAGAAAAATTTGAAACTCTTTTGGTGTGTGTGTGTTTTCCTGCCTGCCCTGCAGGAAACACCATGTTAGGGGCATAAACTACTAACCAGTAGTCCCTAGGCAGCAGTGAATCAGGGCTTAGCTGACTTCTGCAGCAGCGATGTGCTGGGTCACTTTTAGCACTCATTTGTGTCACTTGTTGTCCTGAAACTTGGTGGGATTGTTCACATAATATGAAAGTGTCCTTGAAGGTGCTGGAATTGGGTTTGCGTGCAAAAGGCACATGGCTCTTTGAGAAGAGCACAGGAACTTTCACGTGGAATTATGAGATATTCTTCTTCCTCTCTCTTTCTTCATGTTTCCAACCAGTGGTTCCCTCAGCTCTGCCTGCCCTGGTGGGGCCATTAAAATGCAGCTGGTGTTGATTTTTGTCTGTGTTGTAGTTGTTCTAATTATTAGACATGCACAATCTGAGAGCTGTATCTCTCACTCATGGTTCTGTTTTTCCAGGACAAAGTGGATGCTGGCTTGCCCACAGCAATTGTAAGTACTCTCACAATTTTCAAGGACTGTATATTTAGTTTTCATGCCAATTTGTTAAAGCAGTAATTTAAAACAGCTGATAAATGCATCTTCCTTGACTTTCCAAGTGGGAGGAGCAGCATGAAAGCTCCCTGGACTTCACCAGGGCTTTGTAGCTGAGCACCTCTGACACTGTTTTGTACCACAATGACACAAGACTCTGAGATCAGAGGGCTAAAAAATTACTCCTTTATTTAGGGATACATCTCCCTTATATACTGTTTTATGCAGACCAATTTGATTTGTGAAACAAAGGCAAACCCCTTCAATCACATTGGTCAAACCAGAGGGACATCGAGAAGTCCTTCCTGTGAGAAGGAATGAATAACACAGGTACAGTTACAAAAACATTCCCTCTGTTTACAGAAACTTGCCTGGGAAAAGAATTTCAGAAACCACAACACCTCAGGAATAGAACCAGGGCTACATACCTCACCTGTCTCCATCTGTTGAGCACACTGAATTTCCCCAATTGTTTCTTCTTTGCCAGTTATTGCTTTGACTCCTAACAGTTTTTTATAGAAACTTAAACTGGAGTGCTCCAAGTGATGGGTTCAAAATTCCTGAAGTATTAACTAAAAGGCTGTCTGAAGGATACTCCTGCTTAGCAATTTACATCAAACTTACTGAAGTGAAGCATGTTAATCGTGTCTAAATAGGTCAGATGCAAAAGTGCCTGTAGTAAAATGAGAAGAAAAACATTTTAATGAGGTAAAATACAGTCAATATTTGTTTTGACCTTGTGAAGTGAGTCTTAATGTTTTACAAAGGAACTAAAGATGTGCTCAGTCACTTTGACTGTAGTAACAGCAGCCCAGAAGAAAATATATTTTTGTTTAAAATAGAAAAGGAAAAAAATAGTCACTTCTAAGGCAAATGGCTGTGCAGTGAAGTTGGAAGCATGCTGTGACAGATAGGTACATAGGAAAAAAAAACCCTGTATTTACACATCCAGTCATTAAGGCATTTGGTCTTTTAAAATCTGACTTAGACCTGTTAAGAAATAAAAAGTAGAACAAGATGAATACATCTACAGCATTATGTGATTTCTATTAAGTTTTATTTCATTGAGTGCAGGTTTGCAAGTGCAGTAGGATCTTGGAGGATATGTTTAATAGGATTTGTTTAATTCCCCATGGAAAGAAGTAGGAGTCTCTGGCTTGCTGTGGACTGCTCTTCAGGGGACCAGCATTGGCCAGGGTTTTAGAAGAGTTCAGATGTGGAAGTAGCAGATGATTTAGGATAAAATCCCAAGTATTTATACTTAGCAACCACACCAAAAGGATGAGACTGACTTGAGAGAGATGAAATTTTGCTGTGGGTAGCGCTCTGAGCGTTTGAATTTCAGACAGCAGAGGAAAAAGGAGCCCTGTGATCTTGAGATAATCTGTGTGACAGTTGTTCAGCTGTAGTACCTATCTGTCTTCATGTAGGAATTGTGCTTGTCACTTATAAATTGAAAAAGTTATAACCTTGGAAATCTTCCCCTTTTGGCAAACTTTCCTTGATAAATGGTGGGTTTGTGAATGATGTTTCTTCTGCTTTCAGTCTTCTTGTATGATTCTTTCAGGCAGCATCAAATCTGATAGCAGTGGGGACTTCCCATGGGTTAGCACTGATATTTGGTAAGTTAAAAATAAAGTTTGGAGGTTTTTTGCATTTTAATGATCTTAAAAAAATGCAAACACAAGCAAAAAATGCCAGCCTCATTTATAACTTCAGGCTGGGTTTCTTCTAAGATGTTGTTTGTGCTCAATGTGTTTTTCTTTCAGTAAAGAAATGAGGCAGAATTAATATTTGTCACCCTTATTCATATTTCTGCATTGTTGGGGTTTGGCTCTTTAATATTCAGAAATTTAGCCATGTGGGAATTGTCTAAGAGCTTTTCTATGTCTGAATAGAAAATACTCTGTGGAAGAGACCACATCAACCATACAACCATCATCAGTAATAATCTTCTGCCCTCTGTCCAAATAAGTGTCAGCTTTATGGAAGTTCAGATGTTATTCCCTGGGAGTTGGGGCTTCTGACCCCTGGCTGCCTGCAGACCTGTGCCATGGGTGTCTCCTTCCCTGCCCTTCCCCTGCACCAGGCAGGCACCTCTGGGTCCCTTCTTTCTGTCATTCTGTTCTTCCTCTTATCACCAAACTTCCTTACAAGGTTTGCTGAGCTTGTGCCTCTGTTTTCCCAGCTTGCCAGCTGGGCTAGGACAGCTCTTGAGCTGTTCCCAGTCACATTCAGGTTTTGTGCCCTTTGTGCAGCACCCAATTCTTAACCAGATTAGAAATTTCAGTCTATTTATTGAGGCTGGTTGAAATTCTTCTGGAGATAAAATATCTGGAGATAAAAGTTACAGGGCACAGGATACTCCAGAGAGATGGGAAAGACTGTGACAGTGCAAGACTCACCTTCCTGGGTATTTAGATATTAAACTATTTGATGCCATTTGTTTAATCCGGTATTGAAACAATTATGCTCCCTGAAGGAAAGGTGGATTGAAGAGAGCCTCAGATGCCTCCCAAAGGTCCATGGTGCTGGTAAGGGGCAGTGGACCAAGCTGCACTGAGGGGAGTTCTGATGAAGATTTTCATCCTGAGGGTGTTGAAGCATTAGATAAGAGTTGAGACAGGTTGTGCAGTCTCCTTGCTTGGGGATATTCAAAATTCAGCAAGGCCCTGAGCTGGTTGGTCTCTTTGACCTTGCTTGGAGCAGCAGGACTGGGCCAGAGACATGGACAGCTCCCTTAGAGCTGAGGTTACTCCAGGAGTCTGTGCTGTAATTTAAAAGTGATGAGGAATGGAAGTACAGTGTCCAGTTTTGTTTCAGGATGCTTCCTGGATACCTGTTCTCTGCTGAATTCTTTCAGTTCTGTAACTGAAACTCGGGCATTGACCCCAATGCTCTCCAGTCTATCTAAAGAGAGAAATCCTGGCAGGACAGGGCTCTAGAAGGCTTTGTAGTGTGCAAAGAGAGGATTGGAGATCTGGCTTGGGTTTGTTCTGAAATTTAAACCAAGTCTAACTTTCTATAGACCAGTCAATATCTGTATTTGTTTTTTATTAGATGTGTAAATTAGAGTCAGACTCCTTGAAGGTTGTAAGGTTGTGTGCAGGGTTTATACTGTGCAGTGGGAACATAACATCTTTTTGCATGCAAAAATGTAGGTCCATGTTCTGGTTGAGCAAATTTCTCTGAATTGTTGTGTCACTAACACACTTTTAACTATTTTTTCTTACATATATTTGATTTCAGCTAATAGGTCTCTCCTCCTAAGTCCATCTGCTCTCTCCTTATTATAGAAGACTTGGGAAACTTTCATTCTGATTTTTTGAATGCTTCTGTTGACTCCTGAAATATTATCACAGGATGGTTCTCAGGCTGCATGTGTAATATTGAAAAGCAAACTTTCCTTCTGGGTTAGTGTTGGATTAGATGCCAAGTCTGACATCCTGGAAGTGTTGCAGAAGAGGTGGTAGGAAGGGATGTGTGGAGCCTGGAGAGACTCTGGTACCTGCTTCAGGGCCACATAATCTGGCAGGGGGAAAAATCCTCCTGACCCACCTCAACCTCTCTGTCTGCCATTTCTGGGATTTGCTCCTTGTTACATGAGTGGGAGGCTCTCAGTTTTTACCTGTCTTTCAGGTAGTTTATCTGCTATTTGAGGCTTGGTTACCACATTTGGATAATGACAGGTTTCTCTGCCTTAGGAGAATGACCCCTAGCTTGTTTCTAGGGCTGTGCAAGCTTAGGGGATTTTATTTTTCATTTTTGATATAAAGGAGGGCCATCTTTGTGCCAAAACCTTTCTGAAACTTGTTTAGAGTTATGAATGTTGTGCAAATGAACAGTTATGCTGTGTGCCATGACTTGGCTTGAAGACTGCCAGCTGGAGTGGAGCAGTGCTCTCCCAGCAAGCCTACAGCAATACACAAATAACTCTTTGGAGGTTTTCTTTATTCATTTTTCTAGATGAGCAAAGAGGTTTCACACTACTCAAAAAGTAGGACTTAAACACAACTAAGGAAATATGTAATTTTTCATTTTCCAGACAAAAGAATTCTGTATAGCTAAACTGTTTTGATCAATGTGGGACAACTATATAATTTTCTCTGTTGGTTATAAACCTTATGATGAGTGTCCTGAGTCTTTATTGAGGTATGATGGCATTAAAACTAGATTTTGGGGGTCTTTTTTTTAAATAATGGGGAATTGATTTACTGGCTGGTGGTAACTGGGTGAAAATAGTTTTGCCAATTATATTACAGTGAACTTTCAGTTTTATTTCCTCTCAAATTTCTATTTTTTTGGTTTTCAATGCAATGAAGTTCAAATTTACAAGCTCACTTTTTAAGCTGCCTGGTTTTAGAACACTGACTGTCAAAGCATCATTTCTTGAATAAATCAGAAGGGGGAACATTAACCAAAGGAATCACTCAGCAAAATCTGAAGTTGCTCTGTCTTCAGAGATTGTCGCATACGTGCTGTTTATTGCCTCACTCCTTCCTTTTATATTGATTTCTGTCTTTTTCTCTCCTCTTTTGGTCCTTTCTGTGTGGACTGAAAGGCAAAGGTACAGTACCACTGCTGTGTGCATGTCCTGCATGACCAGCCCCCGTGCTGCCCAGGTTGCATGTTGTCTGTGCCAGGATTTCAGGGCCAGCTCAGCAGTGAGGCAGTGCAGGAACCACTCCTGGATGATGCTGCTGGGAAGTGCTTAGTGGCTGCATGTGCACTGCACACTCCCAAATTCTCCAGGCAGGGACAGTAGAGGAGCAGATAAATGTGATTTTTGTAACATCCTAGTGCAGCAGGTCCATTGCTGTTTGTAAGGGGGTTTGTTTCAGGGCAGGACAGGGCTCCTCCAAGAGATCACCATCCACCCAGAGCATTTCCTGGCACTGTGCCTAATCAAATTAGTAGTGTGTCAATAATGCTGCAGAAAATCAAGGAGGCCTTTCAAACTCAGGAAAATCAGGGCATAAGGAAAAGATTTTGATGAAAACCCAGTGATCTGAACAGCATCAACTTCTGCAGTGCTATTCTCGTTTCTTTTGGTTTGGAAAATGACTTCTTTGACATTCACAAACTTGTCTGTGTTCTGTACCTGCAGAATTGTATTTGAGCACCATCTCATTTTGACTTGAGACTCTGAGAACAACACAATCACTGCCAGAAAATTTTCAGATGAAGAATTGTAAATTGAAAAATTAAAACATTTTTGCCAATTGATAGCTACCTTTGTTTCAAGGATTTGGCAAATTTTCTTTCTGTTTAATCCTAAATGTGCCTTACTTCCAAGCTGATAATACAAGTCTGGAAGATCATCAGATCAGCTTTTTTAACCTTTTGCTTTTTTCTATTTTTATTACTTTGCCAGCTTATTAGTAGAAGCTCACTGATTTTCTGATCTTGCTTTGCCTTGGAAGCAATTTAATCTATATTATAGTTGAGGGTTTTTAAAAAAACCCAACCACTTATCTAAAGGCTCTTGCTTGTGTGTCATCTTTTGACTCTCTGGAAACAAGAACAAGTACTGGATTGGTTATACAAATCACTTAATTTTGGGGTACAATAGGGGTCTTGTTTGTTTTGAATTGACATTGCCCATGAGGGAAAAAGAAAATGGCTTTTCAAAATTCCTGTGGGGATACATATAAAGATTGAAAACCTTTTCAGAGAAAGCTGTGGAAGATTCTCCTTTTTCATGCTTGAGAGGAAACAGGTTATTGGTGGAGTCACTGACAAGCTTAGGCTGAAGTGGAAGGCACTTCCATGAATGAAGAAGTAATTCACCTTTAATATAAGGAGCTACAGTATTCCCCTATTTTCAAACAGATTTTTATGGTTAGCAGGTGGTATTTTTATAAATGAACTGCATTTCCAGACCTCTGGAACAGGCATTATTTCTTTGGATCTTGACACCATTTGGAGTATATCTCTCTGAGAATCTTGTTTTCCAGCTGTAGCTCTGTTTTCTCTGAACTTCCATAGAAATCTTTGATGATTCATCTTCTTTTTCCTTGACCTGTTCTGATCTATGTCATGAACATCCCTGTCACAGTGATGTCAAGGTTGTGTCCTAGCAGCAATGTTTTCTCCTCACCCTGAGCAGTGCTTTAGAGTAATCTAGGAGTTCAGTTGTTGCTGGTGTTTATTTCTGAATTCCATTCACACCTCTTTATGCAGGTGGGATTTGAAAGGTGACTCCCACTCTTATCTGTCTGAACAGACTGATAAATGCATCACTTCAGGCAAGAAATGTAGGATGCAGCCATGCTCTGTTTCACAGCCAGCACGTTCTTAGCAGTGCAGTAGCTTGGAGAAACTTGTCCCATGCCTTGGGCACATCTTCCAGGGCATTTCTGGTGCTCATCTCTGTTTCCTTGATCCAGTCCTTTCCTTTCCTTGCTATAGGTGAATCCTGCACACAGTGTTATTGTGTGGTTCTGATATATTTCATATCCCTGTAGTTTCATTCCAATAGTTCTCACAAAGCATCTTTTCCCACTCCCTCACTCAAAAGCATGACAAAAGTGGAGACAGGTGGAAAAAGCAGCTCCAGAACATTTCTCTTAGCTTTTGAGGGCAGTGCACCAGAGACAGGCAGAGGGTTCTCATCCAAACTCATGAAGAGCAGCATTTATAAAGTGCTTGTGAGTCTCTCATGTTGGGAGCCTCCAAGGACCTGGCACAGACAGAGGTACCCATGGTTTGTGTTGTGCAGGAGTGGACAGGGCATGGTCCTGCAGCAGTGCAGTCCCCATGGAGGCTCTGCAAGCAGTGGCACCTCCTTTGCACCCTGTGGCTCAGGGAAGGAGTTCCTTTATAGAGTAAGAGCTGTGTGCACCAGAACTCACTGGGTGTTTTAACTGTGCAGCTTGGACACAAAAGTGCCTTTTCCTTACAGCCTTTGGCCTTTAGCAACAAAACCAAGGAGTAAAATTACAAAATGAAAACAAAATTATGACATAAAATTGCACTTACCAATAGCCTCTCTTGGGGTTTTGTAGTTCATATTCTAATGCAGAAATGGAAGGCTGAGAAGGTAGAATTAATTTTGTCATCTTCATTGCTACAACTTAAGCACCGATGCAGAATAGTAAAAGGAATTTTATTATTGCTTTGATTTTTCTAGTAGTTTCTTTTTCAGTATGTAATACTTCTGCATTTCCATATTTCCTCTCCCTAGTTTGTACTTCTAAAAATAATTTTTGTATTTCCCTGCAAGACAATGTCCCATTCTCTGTTCTAGCATGAGCTCTCATCTTGTAAACTCCTTTTAAAAAAGAACTTAACTGTAAGTCTGTGAATTGTTCATGTACCCCAGGTGAATTGTAGGTGTAAATAATTTCATGATGTTAATTTTAACCATTGCTCTTCCTTTAATTTGTTACCAATTGTTCTGCTCCAGATCAGAACCAGGCTCTCCGGCTGTGTCTGGGCAGCACCGCCGTTGGGGCCCAGTACGGGGCCATCTCTGCTCTCAGCATCAACAATGACTGTTCCAGGCTGCTCTGTGGCTTTGCAAAAGGACAGGTAATTCCCAAAGGATCAGCTGCTCCAGTGCTCTGTCCTGAGAGCTTACCAAGCCAAGCCCCCTCAGTCTGTAGCTGTGTGTTGGCTGGTCTGGTGTTCAGAAGCAGCACGTACAGCCTGATGTGCCCAGAGCTTTTTGGGGCAGCCAGCTCCTGCTGAATCAGGTTTCTGTGGAGGAAGTGAGTAATGCAGAATAGAGCAAAGGGTTCCATTAATTGTAACTAATTCCTGTTAAACTGAAGTGTGCAATGGCTCACTGGGACAAGCAGTTTAGCCTTTCTAGGTTACTCTTTGAGGTCTGTGCATGGTAATTAAACCTGTTTTTTACTGTGGTGATGACTTGAAATTCTTGAAACTCATATGTAATCCCAAAATTAATTTTTGCTAATACCTTACTTGTATGACAAAAACAGCATAGCCTCTGAATGAAGGGAAAAGGGGTTGAGTCTGTTGTACTTTTATGCCCTTCTCAGAACCAAAGGAGAGAAAGCAATTTCCGAACAAAGGTAACAAGACTAAACCAAAATAGGTAGACATTACCTTGATAACATTTAGAGGAGTACAAAGAAGGCTACTTTTTCTTTTTACATTCATTTCCCTTTGGTGCTTTGGCTTCACCTTCATAACAGATAAAACACATCCCTGTGCCTGTGGTAGGACTGAATGACAGCCTGCTGCAGGCCATGTGGAAACACTTAATCCATGCAGGACAGCAGCCAGTTTTAAATGATACTCAGATAAAGCATTTTGGAACACCAGCTCTGAAACATATGGTCTAGAAGCATTGATAGATGATTTATAGGATCACATAAAGTACTCTTTCCCTTAAAGAAATATTCAGATTGTAATCTCAGCTCTTCTGGGCAGTTATGCAGTGAGTAGTTAATCCTCTTCAGTCATGGAGTGAGCAGTTGGAGACTTCCTGTTTCTTAGCTGAGAAATGGCTTGAATTGAATATTGAGTAAAGCCAAGGTTTATCTTCCTACCTGCCTTGTCATGCTGAGCAAGCTCAGGAGGAAACAAGGGACAAGGTTCATGGTAGCCATGGAGATGCTTGAGTTTTGCTCAGGGGTGTTAGCAGAGATTTTTCACCTTTCACTGGTTCTGTGAGAGAGAAATGCATTGGACTTGTTGGGTGGTAACAGAGTTATCTCACACTCTTTAATGTTCTTATTAGGCAGATAGCTGTGAGCTGGGAGATTGGACAGATGGGGAGAGCTGGCCAAAAACGATATGATTCAGGGCTGAGATAACACATGGTGTCAACTCCAAGCAGACAAGTGAACTGCTTGGAGGAGCAGGACAGGAACAGATTTCAGGTCACTTTTCTTTGATGTGAAACCCCTACTAATCCAGGGTGATAATGTCAGTACAGGAATTTGTCACTGTACTGTAACACATGGGGTGATGGGGAGAACCCCTTGTCAGTGAATGTGTCCTGAGCACAATCTGCTTGCAGATCACCATGTGGGATCTGGCCAGTGGGAAGCTGCTGCGATCAATAACAGATGCCCACCCTCCAGGAACAGCCATTTTGCACATCAAGGTAATAAACACTAAGTGTACTGCTTTTATCCTAGTTTTGTTCAGACAGATGTGGTGACTTTCCTTGTGCAGTACTTTTAGATTTTAGATGAGAGCAGCTACCTATGGCAGTGGTATCCAGAGATGAAAAAAATGAGCAGAAATTCTATTTTAAAATGAAAGTGAGTATACTGACATAATACTTTTGGCTGTGAGTTGTACTGTAACAAACAACAGTTGTTGTCTGTTACAGCTCCTCTCTCCAATGATAAAATGTATGAAGAATTAGTTGTTAGAACACATTTATCTAAAACTTGCAGTGTTTTGACTTGAGTACATGACTTGCCAACTTTCTGCTTAAAAGAATCTGAACTGTAGAAAGTAGCTTCTGTAAGCAGTTTTTCAAATAGCTTGTTGGAAATGTTTTGGGTTGAAAGAGAAATCATTTATGGCTTCTTGTTCAGCATAGTGTTATTGTTATACACAGAAAATGATATCTGAGTTTGTGCCTGGCTTTGTTTTACATGGTCTCAGATGTTTGTGGGCTTACAGATTCTGGATTGCAAACACCTCCAGAAGTGTCCCCAGCCAAGACTGTGATCCTTTATTTTCTGAATTATTTGGTATCATTAGAAGTTCAGGATGTTTCTGATTTGGTCTGTCTGTGACTGCAGCCCATCCACCAGCTCTGGCCCCAAACCATGGGCTTGAGGCTGAGAGCCCTTCTAGAGGCAGCTCAGGTTTTCATGTGTTGTAGGTCTGAGCTGCAGCATAAAGTAGTGGGGCTTTGGTACCAACATCTGCAACAGGGCTTGCTGGGGAAGTGAAGGTGAAACACAAACCTTGCTTTTCTTGCACATCATAAACAACCCCAGTAATTGTCTCAACTCTGTATGTGAAAAGTGTTTCTGTAAGTGCACTGCTTGAACTCTGTGTATTGCTAGTATTGCCATAGCATGTATTTTTATAGCCATTTTTTGGTAGTTTATTTCTTAGGGCCATTTTAATCTCATTTTCTGCTCAGTTTACAGATGATCCGACACTTGCAATCTGCAATGACAGCGGAGGCTCCGTCTTTGAACTGTCATTTAAGTAAGACAATAACTCTACCCAGAGAAAGTACAAGAAACCAATTCTGGGTCATAATTTCTAAAACCTAGGGAGAAAAAACCCCATTGAAACCAATAAAGCTACTGCCTGAATGTTGAAGTTGTAATTTAGGGCTGCAGTGTAATTTCTCAGCTGCAAGATGGGAAAGATGCTGTATGGCAGTACAATAGCCAAGGAATAGCCTTAGTTGTTAAGGTGTCACTGTATTGTCCAGAATTTGGCACTCCTTGTGGGCTCTTGGTAGCTGTCACAAAAGTGCTGTCTCTTGTTTTTCCTTGGCCCATTAGTGAGAGCTGTCCTGCAGTAGCTGCTCGTTTTACTCTTGGCCTCTTCAAGAGGAGGAAGGACAGGGAGGAAGGATTGACAGTCAGTCTCATCAAGTCCAGGAGTTTCCCAAATCTTATTGTCAGATAAGATCTTAATGATTTCTTGCCTGTATTTGAGCAGCTGTATGGGATTGCCTCCAGTGACACATCAGAAGTGATCCCTGGAGCTGTGCAAGGGACTTTTTAGAAAGAGTGTTTATGAAGGGTCACTCCTGAGATTGTTGGGCAGCCACCAAGCTGATCTCTGCTCTTTGCAGGAGGGTTATGGGAGTGAGGACGTGCGAGTCTCGGTGTCTCTTCAGTGGCTCCAAGGGGGAAGTTTGCTGCATTGAGCCATTACATGCAAAGGTTGATCTGAGAGACCATCCCATCACCCAGTATTCACTGCTGGCCATGGCCTCCCTCACCAAGGTAACTTGCTGTTTGCAGGAGGCTTGATGTGAGAGATCACAAAGAAGTTGTTCTTTGCTGTATACTCAGACATTTTATTTTGCCTTCTTGCTTTCCTTGAAGATCCTGCTTATTGGCCTGAAGCCATCTCTGAAAGTGTGGATGACCTTTCCCTATGGTCGTGTGAGTAATAAATCCAAACAGGTGCTTTTTGGGTTATGCTACAAACATTTTTTGGAGGGGGGGAGATGAGATCAGGAACAGGTGTTTGGTACCTCTGCCTTCCACAGAACTATGGAATTGCAGTCATAATTTGTGGGTCTGATGTGTGGAGATTGTGGCAGAGAGGAGCTGAGAAGGCTTCTTCCAGCTGTACCTCTGTGAAGATGCTGATTTTCTCAAATAAGCAGGAGGGAGTCCCTCAGCTTCTTGTCTTTCCTGCTGTAGTCTGGATGCACTCACAGATGGGATGTTGACCTGATTATGCCTACAATCACCTTGGACTGAGGCCTCTGTTTTATATTAGAACCATACAACAGACCCCTTAATTACAGGGACAGGAACCAAGAGGAATTTGAGCATTAAGCAGTCTTCTAAACTCTTGATTATTCACTTTCACTGGTCAATGGCATAATTCCTCTTGGAAAAGCAGCAGGGGGCAGATGTGGGATAGGTTATGTTAGGAGAATGGAGACAAGAGGGATATCAAGCTGCAGCTTGTTTCAGTCCATGTATCCACGTGGGATTGAATCTACCCTGAGCAGCTCAGGCACCAGTGGTGTTCTACCTGGGTGTCCCCTTTGCCAAGGGCACGCTGCTCCCAAACGTGTGGCTGGACCAAAGAGCACACACTGCTGCCAGGAATTTGCTTTGCAGCCCCTGTGTGTACCAGGCAGTCAGAAGTGAGAACAGCTGATGAGCCACATGTCCTGGAGCTGAGGGTCTGCCTGATGTGCCTTAACCAGTGGCTGTGCTTTCTGTGTGACAGCTGGACCCTTCGAGCGTCCCTCTGCTGGCGTGGCACTTTGTGGCTGTGCATAACTCAGTGAACCCCATGCTCGCCTTCTGTCGAGGAGATGTCGTGTACTTCCTTCTGGTGAGCTGGGCTCTTCTCTGCTGCTGTCAGGTGGTCACACCTCATCCACACACTCAGGGATTGAGCATCTGTCTCAGGGACAGTGTGATATCTGAGCATGCTGGGAACAGCTGCAGCTTCCCACTGGCTTGGGAAGACCAGACTGGTGGTCATTGCTCTTCAGCTGCAGTGGTGCCTTTGCCTGGAGGCATGAGATTTGTCTGTTCCAGAAGTACTGATTTGCAGTGTGTTTCTACTGGAGGTATAAGTGTGTGGATTATTTTCAGGAAGAGAACATGAATTTGAGACACCATCTTAGTTTTTGCTTTAAAACATGAGTCTGGAAAAAAATTGTATAAAACACCAAGAAAAGAGCTTCCAGTCCTGTTGGTGTGTAACTTAAGGGCATGGTGCTCATCCTGTTTAGATCTGCAGCAGTTACAAGTGCAGATACGGTTGTTTGGAGACAATTCCACGCTGGTTTCAGTATGAGAGCAATACCTAGGCATCTGAGAATCTGGCATTTTGGCTTTGGATTGCTAAGTTTGTTTCCCAACTCTGCTATCATTTTGGACCTTAAGCTTTGTTTAAACACCCAGATGTGTTGTCTTGATTGAATCCTCTTTTTCCTCTCATCTCTCCTGGTAAAACTGGGGAGAAAGAAAAGGGTGCACGTTTAAACTTGTCTTGCTGAGATGCTTTTCTGGGAGGAGCTCAAGATTGCTGGAGTCAGTGTGGTGCCCTGTGGGAGCTGAGAGGCTGAGCTGAAGCAAGTCTTTGAGTCTGAGTCAGCTTTGTCCGATTTCTCTTTTAGGTCAAGAGGGATGATAGTGGTGCAATACACGTCACGAAGCAGAGGCATCTTCACCTGCACTATGATCTCATTAACTTCACTGTAAGTCTTACAGAATGGTTACATTTTCTTTGCACTAGTTTTCTTGTAAATGTATATCAGCAGCCCTTAGTTCTGTGCTCTTGGCTGTTTTTATGTGGTGATAACTATCTGAAAATGTCCTTATACTTGGGACTCTGTGGAAAACCAGCACAGTGTGATAACCACCTGTGAATGGGTGGTGTAGTTGTCTTGGCTTTGAGACCTCTGGATAGAAAGTGTGCTGGAGCATAAACAGTGTGCCAAGAGGACAAGACAATGGTGGTTTGCCATTTTTCTACAGCTGTTTTCTGTGAAGATTCCATGTAATTTCTCTGCAGAAGGACTCTCCTTATCTCTGCCTTTAAGTTGTGCATGTGTGCAGCTGTGAAGTGGCCATGTGTAATAACTGGCTCTCCCACAATTCCCAGTAGGGGTACTCAGGGACATGAGCAGAGCCTGTTTCCTTGGCTCTAATGGAGAATGCATTGCTCAAGTGTGGAATTTGGTGCTTTTGCAGTGGATCAACTCACGGACAGCGGTGCTGCTGGACAGTGTGGAGAAGCTGCACGTCATAGACCGTCAGACACAGGAGGAGCTGGAGACCATCGAGATCTCAGAGGTTCAGCTGGTCTACAACAGCAGCCACTTCAAGTCTCTGGCCACAGGGGGCAATGTCAGCGAGGCCTTGGTAGGCACTGGTGGCCTGTTTGTGTTTGCAGCTGTGTCTAACACAGGCCCTAAGTGGAAGCCTGGGGGGAAAAAGCCTTTTGGGAGCATCTCAGAAGTCAGACGTGTTGGTCATGTGGGCAGCTAACAGACAGCTCGTGTTTCCTTTTGTGCATTCAAGGTTGTAGGAACTGCTCCTCCTTTACCAAGCTTTGGAATACTCTGTCTA
This sequence comes from Aegithalos caudatus, assembly GCA_013389925.1. Classification (NCBI taxonomy): domain Eukaryota; kingdom Metazoa; phylum Chordata; class Aves; order Passeriformes; family Aegithalidae; genus Aegithalos; species Aegithalos caudatus. Next base: position 875,131 of record WEIU01002609.1, on the reverse strand, counting down.
GGATAAAAGCTGATGTGTTTTATTATTTAAGAGGGTTTTTTACTTAATGCACCACAGACTGGAGCACTGGTTACTGGCAGTCAAACTGCTGTTGTAACAACTCTCACTTCAATGATTGTCTTTCATCTGTGTGCCCTACACATTTGCTCTTGAGGAAGATGTGTGAAGAAGCAGGTGGCAAGGAAAGGGCCCCCATAACCTTTTGGCACCTGAGGGTAGAGACAGAGCCCTAGTTCATCATGTCTTTGGGTAGCCAGAGCTCAGCAGCACTTGAAGTTAAGTTCACAAGCAGGAAGGAGTGACAGCAGAGCCCTTTGACTTAATACTGCCCAGCAATCTGTGCTGTTTCTCCAGCCTCATTTTGATTTCTGCATTACAAAGGATCTTGAAAGTGTATTTATGTTGCTTGGGAAATTTTAAAAAATGCAGTTTTACTTGCATGTGATTTTCCTCCTTGTAGGCACTGGTTGGAGAGAAAGCTTGTTACCAGTCCATCAGCAGCTGTGGTGGTCAGGTCTTTTACCTTGGAACTAAGGTAAGTGGGGGGAATTTTTCAATAAAAATACAGGGCATTCACTGTTGATGGTAGCTCTTCTAAAAAATGGCAATTTATCATCTGTGGAGATATGTATTGGAAAATGTTCTTCACTTATGTTGTGGGGTGAAGGAAATGTGCAATAATTTGGTTTTAGCCAGGCTATGGGCTGAGTAAGACATTGTCATAGCTTCACAATATCCTGATTCATTCTGCTCCAGGGTAAACTTAGCCTTACTTTACTGACATCTCCTCTGTCCTAAGCTTCTCAGTCTCCATTATAAATGTGCTAGGGAATAAACAGAAGAAGTAAGACCACAGCTAAAACAGGGTTCCAATTTATACTGCTTGAGGGTTGCTTTATTTAGTTGTCTGTACTGGTGTGCTGTGGTGGGTCTGTGGGGTACTACAGTTGTATGAACAACTGCCAGTAAATAACTTTCAATTTCTTTTTTTCTTTCCTAGTCTGTTCATGTCATGACATTAAGAAGCTGGAGAGAGGTATGTTGAGGGAGACTACAGCTTAGGCTTGAATTGCTTAAATCTAGCTCAGAGGAGGGAGGGAGCATTTGGGAAGCATTTTCTGGGCACTGTGGTCAGTGTGCTGTGCTGTGGATACGCTGATTTTCATGAGGACTCCTGCTTGCATAAATTTCCAGGCTGAATGGAGACCCTGTTCTCCCAAACAAAGTGTCATGCCTTGCTCTGTGTCAGCTTTTGTTAGTGCAATGCAAGACTTAGGAAGAGTGTGTGATGCAAGCCTTCTGTCTGCCACACGAATATCCAGGAGTGAATTCACTGGAGTTTGTCTCCAGCTGCTGCAGGAACTGCATCCTACAATCCATCAAAGACTGCCTCGAAAGTGCATAGGATTTTAGGTCCTTGTTGGTTGAAGATTGTTTTGGAACATTGTTTCTCTGACAGCTGAAACTCTATCAATGCCCACACTAAAGTTCTTAGTGATGTGTTTAGATCTGTTCCTGTGTTGTACTTTTCACTTGAATCAAACAGCTGTTTTCCTCTCTGCATCACCACTTTGCAGTATGTTTATTCAGTGTGTGCATGTTCTCTCTGAGGCTTTGTTTTGCAAGGCTAAACAGAGTTCTTTCAGCTCTCTCTTGTGAGATTACTTTCCTATTCCATTCTTTATTTGTAGTCCTATTCTCTGTGTGTTCAGTGTGCTCGGTTTCTTGAGCACAGCAAACAGTTTGCCACGTATTGCTCTGGGTAAGGTCTTACAAGTGCCATGCACAGTGTCACTCCTTCACAGTCTCTGCTAGATGTGTCATTTCTCAGGCATCCTTGGATCTCATTTTTCTGTTCCTTTGGCTACATAATGTCAGTGACTTGGGCATTCTGGAAGTTCACTGGTACCCTGTAGCCAAACTGATTTCTGCTGGAAGTTGCTTGTACTGTTGGGTAGCATCATTCTCCTGTTACCAGCCTCAGGGGCACATCTCTCATGTCTGTCTTTTCTTCTGTCTCACCTCACATGCTGCCAATTGGTCATCACCAAACTTTAGTAGTAAATTCAGCTTATGCCTATATGTAGAAGGCTTCAACGAATCAAGAGTCAGCTTCTAGACTGATTCCCAAGGAGATCTGGTAGCCATTTCTTTGCAATCTCATATTTTTCCTTTAAGAAGTGACCTTCACCATTTTTCCTCTTGCTTAGGTTGCTTTGGGGCTGTTGCCCTCACCTGTGGTCATAAACTCCTTCACGTGACATTGTATCAGGACCTTTAATAGGATATGAACAGCCCAGCTCTGAGCTTTTAGTTACCAAGATTCCTTCTCTCTGCTAGTTTTGTCTCCTGCCATTCACCACTGAATTTGGTTTAGTAAGCTGTAATGAAGAGTCTTGTTCTGATTCATGATTTCAGATACAGATTTTCCTGGGATTCAAAGGTCAAACGCAATTTGTGTTCTGAGACAACCCCTTTCTAAATTACTATATGGTTTCTGCTGTGTTGTAATTGTGCCTCTTTATCATAAGGGACTTAACTGAGAGTTTGAATTGAGTGTGTGGTGATTGGGGTGAAGCTGAGAGTTCTTGCTGTGGGACAGGATGCTGGGCTGAGACCTGGAATCTCTTCTCTAAACAGTTCTTTGACACTGATCTATTATACCAAGGCCAGTGGTGCTCGACCTTGGATGTTAACAGTTCCTTAAAGGAGAAAATTCTTGTGACCTGTCATCTACTTCAGTCCTTGCTGACTGAGCTCAGGAGAAAATAAGGGGTAGGATAAGTACATGCTTTGCTGAAAGCATGGCAGAGTTGTTCACTCCAAGCTGATGTGCTCCAGGTGATGAGGCAGGGATGGGGAATGGAAATTTTTCTCCTTTGTTTATCAGATGGTCAGTAATGCTGGGGGTCTCCATCCATCAAGCATCTGACTTAAAATGTCCCCTCACAGGGACTTGATGTACTGGGGCCTGACATTTCTTAGTCCAGCAGAAAACATCCACTTGAGAGAACCTCTTTGAGATCCTCTCCTTTACTGCAGTGTGGTGAGAGCTTCTGAAGTGTCTTGTTGCTTTGCTGTCAGCAACCATGGCCCTCTACTGGGAAATGCCAGCCTTAAAGGGGAGGGAATCATCTTTTCTTTACTTCTGAGGTTCAGTATTCCTTGTTATTTTAGAGAGTTGACCACCTTCTGAAACAAGAACGTCTCACAGATGCCCTGGCTCTTGCCTGGTCCTTTTATGAAGGTAAAGCAAAGGCTGTTGTAGGTAAGTTTGGACTTGTTTGCTTTTAATTGAAACCTCTAGGGATAGTTTTAAATACCTGCACATACAGGAATCACTTTTTTAGGGGAAGAAAACAGAATTGAATTGAAGAAGAAAAAATAGGATGTGTTGCTTCGAGTTTAGCAGAAGCAACCTTCATATGCAGTAGTTTGATTTTTTTTTTTGAATTTTTTTTTAGCCATAGTCCCTTTAGCAATTTGCTGATTTCCAATGAAAGTCAGGCTTGATCTGTGTGTGACTCCATCCTGTTGTCACTTTGCCATGAAGGAAGTGGATCCAGATGTTGAATATCCCACCTGCTAAAATATTCCTGAAGGCCATGCATGACCTGTAGGTATCTTTCAGTGTGATTCTCTGTCAGCTCTGCCAAGCAGGTGCTTTGATCCAGGTCTTTCCCCTGACTGTACAAAGAACTGAAAGAATCACGGTGACTTTTGGCACTGCATTTCCTCTGAAGGAGGTTGCTTGAGAAGTATGTTAATTATGCCAGAAACTGCCACTTGTGTGGTCAGATTTGTACTGGACACATTGATTTTACAGCAAGTAATTTCTCATGGCTTAGACAGATGAGATGCAAGTTCCCAGGACAGGGATCCTGCTGTGAAATTGCTGGTATATGAGGATGTGTTTTGTTTTGATGCATGGATATAGCACAGTAAAGCAGACAGTAATACTTTGAATAATGAAAAACTGTCATTTTGAGTTGGCATTTATGATATTTTCCCCTTTTAGTGCACTTTATTCAGCTTCTTTGCATCAAGACCTCCTCCAGTAATTACCCTCATCTACAGTCTTTGACAGCTCTCCGTTAATTGTTCTCTCAGTGTTAAACAGCACTTGGAACTGTTCTTGCCATTCCTGTGCTTGAACAGTCTTTAAGTGGAGAACAAACCTTTTGGAAGAAGAGGGGGCTAAAAGTAGAACACAAAATTGTGTATGTGCATATCCTGACCTCTACATCTCAAGGGTAGTTGTGTTAGCATCTGAACTCTGGAGTTTTTTTATTTCTGTTGGTAGCTTAATGAGAAAAGTGTTATTTTTCACCCCATTCCCTCATTCTTTCTAGGCCTGACTGGGGATACGAACAAGAGGAAAGCAGTCATTGCTGACAGAGTGAGTCCCTGAGCTCTTCCCAACTGGATTTTCATGTGTGCTGGTGTGATACTGTGTTCTTGAAAGGAACAGATTCTGTCCTCCATGAGTTAATCCAACTGACTCTAGAACATGTACATGCTCCTCTCTTGCTAAAATTGGGAGCAGATTTTAGAAAAAACTTGGAAATACCATTTGGGTAGAGGTGGGGATAAAATCTGCAGCATTAGCAACTCAAAAGGAGACATTATGATCCAGACCTGAAGATCTCTGGTCACCTCACAGTAAAAAGAAACCTTTTGTGTAGGTAACTCTGGAGTTCCCTGACCTTTGTTTGGCACATGTCCGTCAGTATGTGACTTGCTGACTCTCAGGATGGAAACTGTGCTCTGTGTTTATGTGGATGTGGAGTAAACTCTTCAACTGATCCGGTTCAGGAACTTATTTCTTGTTTCTGGGAGGGGTTTGTTTAAAGTACACATTTGTTCTAATAATTATTTAGCTGTACTCTGTTCTTATTTTATTTTCAGGTAGTTATGTTTTGCTGTGTAATACACTTTAACTTAAGCTTTGGGTAAAGTCATGGCCCAGATGAGCCTTGTGCTTCAGGATGTGTTCACCAGCCTGAGAATTGGCTGTTGGGCTGGCTGCCCAGCTCCATGGTCAGTTACAGTGTAGGCCTTCAGTATCCCTCTGGGCACTTCTGTGCCATTGTCACACTGCTGTCTCTTGGCAGCCTCTTCCCTCTGCTCCTTCCTGCTCACAGCACTTCATACCCAAAATATGATAGCAGAATTTACAGTGCTGCCAACCCCTAAGCCAGTCTGAAATGTGCTACCAAGCAAGGCCTCAGTGTAGGAATTGAATGAGTTTTCTTATTTATTGTAATTCAGATGGTTGAAATCCTTCTCCATTATACTGATCGGGCTCTGAAGAAATGTCCTGACCAAGGAAAAATCCAGGTTATGGAGCAGCACTTTCAGGTATGGTGCTCTGGAGGACCCTCGTAGAAATATTTTGGCTTTCTAAATTAACTTTGTTTTACTGCAAACATTAGTTGTCTGTTTTTGAAAAAACCTTGCTGTGGTTTAGCTCACCTCTCACCTGTTGTGAGCACTCATGAAATCAGGACTTGGGTATAGTGGGTGGCAGAGCAAAACCCGTGTGCTCTCTGTGCTCTGCAGGAGTGTCAGCAGAGCTTTTTTCCATATGCATCGGCATATGGAAAACCTGTAACAGTGCCAGCTACCAGCTGAGTCAGATACCTCATTGTTTCTGCTCTGTGTTGGCCAGGCTGCATTTCATGCTTTGTGGGATGTGCTGCTTGGCAGGATTTTTGCCAGCCAGTCCCTACAACTTTGTTGTGTTTGTTCCCCAGGATGTGGTGCCTGTCATCGTGGATTACTGTCTCCTGCTGCAGCGCATGTAAGTCTGGGCTTGCAGGCCTTTCCCCCAGGGCAGACCCCAGGTAGCCCCCAGTGCTGTTTCCTGTGGCACCACGTGGTGTAGAGGAATTGCATCACTTCATTCCATAGCACGTGTCACATCAGAGTTCAGAGGAATGCCTAAAAACCAGTACTGAAGTCAGCAACTCAGGACTCACACAAAACCATTTCTTCAATTGGCATTGATGTGTTGAGGAACAAAAGTTGCTTTGAACCAAGAACCTGCCTTGATAAATTTTCCTGTCATCCTCATCACTTCCCTTGATAATGATAAACATAACATGATAAAAGTGTATAAATTCTAGCATACTCTAATTCTTCAAAATACTTATCTTCACGTATGCAAGATAGCAAGTTTGATATTAATTTCTTATCTAAGTTATCGAGTTCAGGCCATGTCTTGTCATTATCTAATTCATAAGTTGGCCACGTTTCTTTGGTGAGAATCTGACAAGTTTGGATTTTAGAAGCAATGTTTCTTTGCCATTTAGCTCCCACCAGTTTTTCAATACTAGGCTTAAAGGGCTATGTCTCAGGATATTGTTATTATTCTCACAGGAGAATGCACGCCCCATGTCTTAATACTTATGTGTAAGAAAATCTGCAAAAACTAAGACAAGGGAGAGAGGGCAAGAATAAGTAAGATAGGAGTTTGGAACTCAAGGCTGGGAGTGGCACACAGGAGCCAACAAACTGTGCCACTGCTGGCCCCTGGCCAAAGCTCACCACCTGTGGTGCTAAAACTCCACTCTTTCACAGAGCCTTCCTCCCTTACTGCTAGCGGGTGAGACAGGGAGACAAACGTACAAGCAGCTCTGTCTGGGCCCACTGGGATCCTGCCACACTAAACAAAACTATGAGAGATCTCTTAACACCTAACTCAGGTGCTAGAACAAACAAAATACCACCTTTATTCAGTTACTGATGTGCCTCTGTGCCAGATCTGGGGATTCTTGGGCTCTGATACCCTCTGGACCACAGCTGGGTACCCTGGGAGTGCCAGTGAGAATGGGGGCAGGCGCTGGGTGTTCCTCTGGTCCAGGGGTTTTTCAGGTGCCTTTCTGTCCCAATGGAATTGCCAAAAACTGATGCCTTGAGAGGCTGCCTAGAACAGAGGCTAGACAGAGTTAAATGAATAAAGTTGGTATTTATTAAAAAGGCCTTCAAAGGATCCACCTTGGGCAGTACAAGAGCCTGGCCAAGGCTGCACCCAAGATGGATGACCAGTCATGAGTTTTCACACTTTTGTAAGTTTTGGTCCATTTACATATTGGGGTCAATTGTCCAATTATAGCTTCTGGTTATGAAGTCCCATCCTCCTAGATTTCTCTCCTTAATTCACTGTTGTTTATACTTTTGGGCCTGAAGCTGCCAGGGTGTCCTTGGTTCTGGGGCTGGAAAAGGATTGTTTTGTCTAACTAAACTGTGATGAGAACTTGTTAACACTTTATATGAAGATCAGAGTTATATACCAGTGCAGTACAGAATCTGGAAAATGTGAAAGCTAAAACTTAAGGCATCACTAACAGCACATTTTTGCTGCAACATCCATAGCTGATTTATGCTGTGTGACTCCTCAGTACAGGGTATTCAGTTCCTGAGACTGGGAAATACAGAGAAAATGGAGTTTAATTTGGAGCCTTTGGAAAGTAGATAAGCAAGGAGATTTTAATAAAATTATTTGATAACTAAACTCTTCCTTTCTCCTAGGGATCTATTATTTAACCAGATATATGACAAGATGAGTGAGAACTCTGTAGCCAAAGGCATCTTTCTGGAGTGCTTGGAGCCATATATCTTGAGTGATAAGCTGATGGGAATCACAGCTCAAGTGATGAAAGATTTGCTGCTTCACTTCCAAGACAAGAACAGGTTGGAAAACTTGGAAGCCTGCATTGTGCATATGGATATCACCAGTTTAGACATACAGCAGGTGAGTGGTTGTGCTGCCTACGGTATTGAGCTCCTCTGAATAAATCAGCAGTTACAGCATCTTGTGCTTCTAAGCATAGCATGGCATGTGGGGCTCCCCTGTGTCCCTGGGATCAAATTCAGTAGGTTGGGAATTGTACAGTGTGGCTGTGTTTTGCTCCCTCACTTCTTGTCCTGGCGTAGGTTAATGCACCAGCAGCTGAATGTGTTGGAAAATCCTTCAGGATTATCCCCAATCACTCTTTCCATTTTGAGTTCCTTACCTGACATCAAAGGCTGCAGGAGCACAGCAAGCTGCAGTGTGTTTGTCAGCTTGGGTACTTGCTTTTGCACAAGAGACAGTGGAGCAGGGAGGTGTTCCTGCTCAGCAGTCCTGTTTTCTGATGGCATGGCTTTCCATTTCAAGGGTGAAGCTGCTTGGAAATTTGAAGTTATGATTCACTAACCCAGCCAAAATACTGCAAGCAAAGCTTTTGAAGAACTGGATTTTTAAAATTTATTCTTTTACCTCATATGAATGTTAGAATCTAGACAGATTCCATGCTTGTTGCATGAGCCATAAGTTGGACACGCCTTTGGGGGTTTGGGATTTTCACAGACACCGGTTCTGAAAGTGGAAATTGTCATTCTGCTTTAAGTTGTACTCTTGGATGATGGAAGTGTAAGGACAGGGCCTGGGGAGTGAGAAAACTGAGCTAGGAGCATCTGTGTGCTTTGCTGCCTTGCAGGTGGTTCTCCTGTGCTGGGAAAACCGCCTGTACGATGCCATGATCTACGTCTACAACAGCGGGATGAACGACTTCATCAGTCCCATGGAGGTAGGAGAGCCCCTCCTGCAGCAGGGGCTACTGGGGTGTTCAGCACACATTCTTCCTGAGAAACAGCATTTCAAACCCAAAGCCTTATTTTATTATCTGTATTCTGCATTCTTGCTCATTTCCATTTCAAGTGAGAAATCATGTATGATACGTGCAGTTTATTTGGCTGGGTGCAGTAGAGAAGTCATTTGTAAGTACTGTGCTTTAGACCACCAAATTCCCTGCTGAGGCAGAAATCCACTGCAGAGTTAGGACAGAAAATATAGTCATGTTAATAAAATAAAAAGGAAAATCAGCAGAAGATAAGAACATGATTATTTAAGGAGATTGCATGTACACAATTTGTACATAAGGCCAGAAACAGCCCTTGCTCGAGGCAGCCCTTGTTCTGAGCACTTGGAAGGGATCTCTCAGCAGGAAGCACAGGACTCACTGTAAGGCTCTCTCTGAAGGCCCAATGGTTCTGCTGGTTATCCTGGAGATGTGCCAATGGCTCTGTAACTCCCATGTGTTTCACCATGGAAGCATTGCTGGTGTTTTCTCAGTAGTGCTGAAATAGAGCTGGGACCATTGGAATGGGAAAATCTTCACCTGCCTAAGTTTTAGCAGCTGTAATCTCATTTGATTTTTCTAAGGAAGGAGGCTCTTTAGGTGGTCATAAATTTAAAAAGGACTTCTGAAAACTGAACAATAGCTGTATGAGTACAAATAACTTTGCTTTCTAGAAGTAAGTGTTTAGACAAGTCCTCATTCTACATGCCCAAACTAGGCTCTGGTGACCCTGCTGAGAGCGTGGAAGGTTTGTTTAGTGACAGGATATACTGGAACAGGATGTGGGGCTGGTGGGTTATGCTCTGACTGACCTCTGGGACTGGTGAACATTGCTTTTCTTTGGTGTGGCCTGTGCTTAGGGTTAGAGCTGATGAAATGAAAGCTGTTTTCTTTGTAAAATCAGCTGTAAAAAGCTTTTTGCCATGTCTTGGAGTCCTCTGTGCCTTTTAATTAGAAGGCATGGTGATAAACAGTTTCTGTGGAAGACACTCCATTGATCTCTGCTTTACAACCACACAGGTTCTTTGCTTTGAGCTTTTCCAGCTGCTTGAGTCCTGCCTTTTTTCTTGTTACAGAAGCTGTTCAAAGTCATTGCTCCTCCACTGAATGCTGGAAAGTCTCTCACAGGTACAGAATGTTTTCCCTTTTAAGGTTTCTAGTTTTGATACTTAATATTTTGAATATCCCTAGTCACTTCCAATGAAGAGATACAAAAAGGGAATACATACCCAAGATAAGGGTGTTGGAGAACAGAAGGTGTTCTATTACTATTTAATGTGTGTAAAGCTACTCAGCTTTGTATAATAAACTCTGTGTGGAGGAGAACTGTATCTCTGTCTCTTGTCTTGTGAAGAAAGGTGACAAATAATTTGTTTTGTAGATGAGCAGGTGGTGATGGGCAACAAGCTGCTTGTATATATAAGGTAAGGTCCTTCAGAAAGTGTGAGGTGTTGCCTAGTGGTGGCACCAGATTTTAAACTTGCTGTGGTTGCAGAACCTTACTGGGAGTTTCAGGTTCTGAAAGATTGTATAAAATAGCAGTGAGTACTCACTACAGTTCACTTCAATTTACAGTCCCTTCCTGTTGAAAGTGGTGTGCATGAATAGGAGGGATCAAGTTGGAGGCTTAGAGCCCAAGTTGCTGCTGATGTGCATTTTTAATTTCACAATTTAATTTTGTGGAGTGTGAGACAGAGCTCCTTGTCCAAGGGCTCTGTAGCCTCGTGTTTTGTAGCAGGCCATGTTCTGGCCCTGCCTTTTGGGATTGCTGTGCTCAGCTGCTCCTTGCTGGGTTCCCTGTCATTTGCAGGAGATTGCACAGGAGGGATTCATTAGTGAATTCCTCTTTCTGGAGTCTGTGCAAGATTGTGAAGTTAGCTTCTGCATTACTCCAGCTTCCTAAAATTGCAAATTTTGTGACAAATACTGAGTTTTCCCATTACTTTCCTGCTGTGGAATGACTGCAAATTGATGCAGTGTGTTGGCTCAGTGTGTATTAACAGCAGTGTTGCCTGGGATGCTTCTTGCTTTCATGATTTACAAAATAAATTGGTTCGTCTGGTGTTAGGAATGTCCTGAAAATGAAGTAAAAAAATGAACAATTCTCAATGTCTTCAATGTCAGGTGTATTAAAATGTCTTTCCTCTCCTTTTCTGTAGCTGCTGCTTGGCAGGCCGTGCATATCCATTGGGTGATATTCCTGAAGATCTGGTACCTTTGGTCAAAAATCAGGTGAGAAACCTCTCAGAAGGCAACTTTTCCATCTGAGGAAAGTTAGGAAAGTTTTAGAAGGAGCTGCATATGTCTTAATTAATGGGTTTCCAAGTGAAACTATTATCAGTCTGATAACTTGGTGATATGAGCATATCCCACTGTAATTAGAGAATTAGTTTTTAATGGATGAAATCAGTTGTTGCAGTCTGAACATTTCAATGTAATATTTTTCTTTCAATTGGAAAGTGGGGTGTGAGAACACAGAGTTCTCAGTGATTGGGTTTTTTGCCTTATTCTTTACCACAGAGTCACCAGCAATGTGTAGCCGTTTCTTCTTTGTAAACTTAACATGGCAAATATGGGAGGGTCTTCCCTGTTTTCAAATGCATGTGATTGACATTGGGGAGAAAAGTCTCTAAGTAGCTCTTGGTTGTAGGTTTCTTGAAGGCTTTTGACTCCTTTGGACTAATCTCAAAATTTCTTGAAACAAAGGATATTCCGGATCATCACTTCTTGTGCTCACAAAACTTCTTGCCAAGTTTCTGGCTGGTTTTACAACAATTTTTTTTTGTGTGTTTTTGTCATTTCACTTCAGTTTCAGGGTTCCAGTGAGAGGAAGTGCTTTTTCTTTTGGACTTTGCAGTACGATGGAACAGCCAGTTTTTGAATGTGGGGTAGATTTTTGTTTGTGGTTTTTCTGTGTTTTAGTTTTGTTTCCTAGTCCAGAACCTGTAGCCCTGTGTATGTGGTAGCTCTGGGTTCCTGCAGCCCCTTTCCTCAGAGGCTGTGCAAACCAGTCCACTCCTCTTTGCTGGGCCAAGCCCTGGCAGTTGCCCTCTCCCAAGGTTGTTGGGTTGTCCCCTGCTCAGGCTCTGGGGGGAAGCAGGAGCCCAGTCAGCAGCAGCCCTAGGAAGAGCTTTCAGCCTCTCCTTTCTGTGGTTCCTGGTGGTGTTCTGTGAGCTGGGCTTAAGTAACACCTTTTTGTCTGGTGGGTTTGTTTTGTTTTCTTAAGCATTCCTAACTGCCAGATTGGGTTCAAGGAGGCCAGCAGGGAATGTGTGGATCTGAAAGGCAAGCTGCTAATTCCTGCTGGATTCACTGCCACTGTGCTGACAGAAAATGATCTCAGAACAGGAGTAAATGAGGGAATATGACACTTGGAGAGGGTGGCTGGGAGAGCACATGGCCTGTCAGATGTCCGTGGGATCCCAGTGTGTACCCAACACGTATTTCCGAGTGCTGCTCCAGCCTGGAGCCTCCTGCTCTCTTCCTGCTGGCAGCCAGCTCTGCTGTGAGCCTGGGTGAGACTGCAGCTGGCCCTGCCCTCTTGGTTCCCTGGAATGCTCTGGACACCTCTGCCAGGGGCTCAGTAAAGGGAGTTTATTTTGGAAGATGCCCTCAAATTTCATGAACTGCAAAGTCAGTGGAAGAGACAAGAGTTGAAAAGCACCTCAGTGAGTCTTTGCAGTGCCAAAAGCTTTGTGCCTCACAGTGAGGGGGCAGACAGACTGGCTCTTCCCAAGTGAATTGCTGACAAGGAGAGGAGCTGTGCCCTGGATAAGGAGGAGTTGCACAGCTTCCCAGGAAAGCTGCCAGGAAGGGGAGGGAGTTTTCTAATTTCACAAGCTTCTCTCTGCAAGTATAAATAAGCCTTTATTTCTGTTTGATCTTAAATTTTGATTGATCTTAAATTGGCTGGTGAGTCTAAGGAGGGCTGACAAACAACAGAAGACACCACTCAAATGAGGACTGATGGACTCCTGAGGGGCTTTAAAGCTTAAGTGCAAAGCAGATAATGCTGCTGCTTTCCCATGCACTCGTGCTCCCAGCTCTCTGAAATCCCTAGGAGATCTGCAGTCTTTGCTTGCCTTGTCCTTGCAGGTGTTTGAGTTTCTGATCCGGCTGCACTCAGCTGAGGGCTCTGTGGATGAGGAGGTGTATCCCTATGTTCGGACCCTGCTGCACTTCGACACGCGCGAGTTCCTCAACGTGCTGGCTCTGGTAAGAGACCCTGCCTTTCTGAGAGGAAGATGTAGTGCCTGTTCTATCATCAGTGAGCTTCCTGTCAATAAATCCATGCTTTAGCTAAACCAGGAGTTCCTGGCTTGGGGCAGGAACAGTTCCAGTGCTTGTTCTGTAAGATATCACACAGGGAATCACAGTAGTCCTTTTTGGCCTTAAATGCAGAGTGATGAACATGGCATTACACAATGAAAGTTCTAGCAATAGAGGCTGTCTTTAAAACAGAGGTAAAACAAGAATAATGTATTTGTAAAGTGTGTTCTAGTACCTATCTCTGTCTCCTGCATGGAAGTCTCTTTCTTACTTTCCAAATTTCTAGAATTTCCTATGTCTATTTGGACCTGTTACTTTTACCTGAATGTATAATAAACTATTTTGGTAGTTACAAAAGAGCAAATTATATCTTGAAACTTGCTATTTAGGGATATGCAGAGAAAGGACTTAAACCAGTGTTGCCTGCTTTGTATTCACTATTCTGAGGGATTCTTCTCAAAGTGTCAGTGTTTTGCTTCTTGCAGACTTTTGAAGACTTCAAGAATGATAAGCAAGCTGTGGAGTATCAACAGAGAATTGTGGACATTCTTCTGAAAGTGAGTGTGCCTAAAAATGAGCTGTGTTTGCATCTGACTGTGATTGTATGCAATGCTGTGCACTACAGCCTGTAATCTGGACAAGTTGTTTCCCAGTCCTGCCCTGGCTGACACCTCTGAGAAGGTGCTGGGCAGGAGCATGGATTCACCTCAGCCAAAGCTCTCAGTTGGATATTCAGAAGTGATGATTCATGCACTTTAAATGTGCTGACAGAGAGTTCTCCTTTCCTGTAATTTCACCTGGGTAGCACTTCATCAAATTTCTCATCTCTGCACCGTTAAGCTTATTTTGATCTGCTTCTCACTGAATCTACTCCCTGAATCCTTCTGAGCAGGTAAAAATGTCCCAGGTATCCTATGCTTGGCAGTGTGCCACTGCTTTTCTGCTGAATCCCTGCTCCCTGTGCCTGTAAATGCTATGTTTGGGATGCAGCATTTCCAGGATGACAGGCCTATCTTTAGCTTAGGAGAGAAGAGGAATGTCAATTATCAGCCTGGTGCTCTGGAAATCACTTGTCATCCCCAGCCCCTGTTCCCAACAATGGATGTTCCCATTAAAAGCTCTCACTGCCAAGCACCGTTTGCTTTCCCCTCCAAGCTGTCACCATTAATCATGAGTGACTCCACTTGGAAGCTATTTATGTATAAACATACCATAAGTAGCATTTCCCTGTCCCTGTCATCACTGATAGATGAGACAAGGGCACAGTGAGTGACTTGGGTGGCAGTGCTGCTGCAGTGGGCTGAGACAATGCCACTGTGAGGGGTTTTGTGAGCCTGCCCAAGCAGGGTGCCCAAGGGGTATTTCTGCCCTGTGCTGGCTCAGCCGCTCTGGGTTGTGTCCTGAGCTGCTGTTAGCAGGAGGTGGCACACTACAGCCATGTTCCAGAGCTGCTGGGAATGTGTTCCTGTCATGGCACCAAGAGCAGGAGGGCAGCTTGAGAAGGGCTGCAGCACTGCATCTTCAGGAAAACAGTGTGGTGTTACAAAAACTGTCGGTCCTTTGTTCTGGAATCTGCTGTTCTTTGGGATAAAAGTTAAAAACTCTTAAAACTTTCAATTTAAATTTGTCATCAGCAATAAAGAAAACACCTAGGAAATAGCTGTGCTTTTGAAATAGTTTGGTGAACATAGACATTCTGGTAATGCTGATCAAAACTTTACCAAATATATAATCTGTGTGGCTGGCCTGCAGCCTCTGGGAAGTTGCTCTGTTCCAGAGGTGCAGTATGTTCACCTTCACATAGACTGACAAGGACTCAGTTTGTGAAAAACAAATCTAAAATAAATAAAACACTCCAGATATTTCAGTGAATAATTTTAATAATGTTAGGTAGTGCTATTCTCTAAAGGCTCCTGTAAGAAGTAGCCTTTTGAGACAGAAAATGAAAACTGAAAAAGAATGATTACATTAGCTGGTGTCTCAAGCAGAGCTCTGCTTGATTCTCTAATGTGTCTGGCCTGCCTGCCTCACTTGTGTCACAAAACCATTAGCATCTCTTGGGGGTCTGGAACTCTGGGTCACCTGAAATCAGTTGACTCCCCCGAGCTCTGACTGAATGAGGTTATAAACTGGGAGCTGCTCCATGGTGAGGCTTTGCTACAGCAGTTCTTAGATCTTGGCTGACAGAGTTGTCCAGGTGATGGATTTCCTCCCAATTTAAACACACTGCTCTTAAAGGGGACTCTCCAAACCAGGGGCATTTCACTTTAAGTTAGGGTTTAGGATTTTTTTGAAGCAGGAGATACCAAGTCAGAACACATCAGGCTCATGTTTTATACACCAGACAGATAAAAAACACTTCTTGGGTTTCCAATCCCTTTTATTGTGACTCTTAGATATGCCTTTTTTCTTTAATTTCAAGTCAGCACAGCCACAAGTTTTTCTAATATTGTTAGACTGACACTAATATAATGTGAGAAAAGCTTTTCCCCAAACCTGCAGTCATTTCTTAGCTATTAGAGTATTTCTTTGCATGCTATGGTTGAAGTGGTGAGTGCCTGGGGCTTGAAATTAGGTGTTTGGGGTTGTTTTTTCCTCTAATAATGATACTTACATATTTCTCTGCTCAGAAGCTCTTCCATGTCCCATGATCAATACAGGCTACAGAGGCAGAGATAAATGTGGATTTGGAGCCTCTTCACTCCTGAAAAACAGGGACATGAAAGAATTCTTCCCTTGAGTTTATGGCAGAGAGGTGGAGCCTCTTCAGCTTTGGGACAGAAGTGCTTTAGCAAGGACTCATCCACTGCCTGTGCCTTCAGGTTACCCAGCTGAATGCTGGGGAAGGGGACTTGTGCTTGACCTTCAGGATGGACTAACACCAGGAGGTGTCTGGGGTAGGAGGAGATGTGATGGCTCACAGGGATTTCTTGTTGTCCCAGTCACTTTCCCATAGGCAGCTGCAGCATCAATCCCTTGTGGGTTTATTCTTCCCTTTTCTCTCCAACATTTCTCAGGTCATGGTGGAGAATTCTGACTTCACCCCATCACAGGTTGGCTGTCTCTTTACCTTCCTTGCCCGGCAGCTTGCCAAGCCCAACAACACCCTGTTTGTCAACAGGACACTGTTTGACCAGGCAAGTATTCCTGAGTGTGTGACATTGCAAGCAGGATGCACCACTGCAGAAAGCATGGCCAGTACTGTAGACTGGAGCAGGTCTGGAGGTACTGGTGCATTATAACCAGTAATCTTGCTGGGCTGTTGCTGTGGTTTCCCAGGAGCAGAGTAGAAGTGTTCAAGGCCAGGCTGGATGAAGCTCTGAGCAATCTGATCTAGTGGAAGGTGTCCCTACCCATGGCACAGGGGTGGAATTGGATGCGCCTTAAGGTCCCTTCCAACCCAAGCCAGTCTGGGATAAGGGGTGTCAACTAAAATTACATGAGTGAGCTTATAGAGCACATAATTATAGTTGGTAATTTTTAGTTCAGGTGGCTGCTACCTTCTCTGCTGTTTGAAAAAGGCATTTGCACCAATGCAAATGAGTTAACTTTTTATCCCAGCTTAAGTCCCAGAAATTCCTGGGACTGAGGAGGAGGCTTCACTGCCTACAGCAGTTGTGCTGTGATGATAATAGGGATGTATGAGCAGTAATAAAAGTGAATTAGAATATATATGCCCTTGGTTCTAATTTAAGACTGAAGAACTCTGTGAAGGCTAAGCAGATTTGGATTAAACACTTTCATTCGACATATATTAAATTTTATGAATTACATAATTTCCTGTTTTCCTGATGAGATGGCACAGTCCAGGAGAGAGGATCAATGTAGTGATGGCAGCTGTTTGGTGTGTAGTCTGAAGCAGAAACGTGGGGTTCCCTAAAGTTTGGTTCTAGATCCTGGTGCAGAGTCCTGTGTTTCCCTCTCAGGAGTCTTTCAGCAGTTCTCTGCTATTCCAGTATTCCCAGTTTGCTTCCAGGAGCAGGTGCATTCAGATGGCCCCATTTGGGGATTTGCTGTTGCCCCTGCTGGTGCTCCCAGCTGTGCCAGCCAGGCCTGGCTCACAGCAGCCTCTCCCCTGGCACAGGTGCTGGAGTTCCTGTGCAGCCCGGATGACGACTCCCGGCATTCCGAGAGGCAGCAGGTAAGAGCCTTGCAGGGAATGCTCCAGGCAGGGCCAGGCTGTGCAGCAGAATTTGCCCTTGGGAGTGAATATGGGCTTTGGGTCACATGCCAAACACACGGGCATGGGAATATCAGGCAGTGCTGGGCACAGCAGGAGGGAAGGGTCCCACCCCAGCATTGCCTGCAGGACCAAGAACAGAGGCAGGAAAGTTCTCATAAGCACATGACCTTCCTAATTAAAGCACAATCAGTTAAATTTAATGGAGCAGGAGCAGTGTATTTGTAGTGCACTGGCTGTTCAGCTGCTGTTGCTGTCCTGTAAATAACTGGTGTTCAATCTCTGCAGGTGCTCTTAGAGCTGCTCCAGGCAGGAGGGATCGTGCAGTTTGAAGAGACCCGCCTTATCCAAATGGCAGAGAAGGCTGAGTTGTGAGTTGCTGGCCACAATATGTAAAAATTGCCTTTAAATCTCTTCCACAGCTCTTTTTTGGCTCCACTTTTCTTGTTTCTACTTGCTGCTGTGTTTGGAGTTATTTTCCCTGTGCATTCACATTATGCTTCATTTAAGATGTTCACATTTAGTTCCAGGTTTTCTTTTCTGGGTATTCTCAGAAAAAGCATTGTTAAGAAAAGAAGGGGTAGAGCTGTGGAAACCCTTCACTGTGGAAACCCTTCAGGGACTTGATGAGTTTTGACATCTCTATCCTAGAGCCCAAGCTGTGTTCAGAGGTACAGTTGAATATTGGAATGCTCTACCCCTGGCAGATGGAGATGCCTGGTTGGGGTGAGACCCACAGGTGGATTTAAAAGGACAAAGGGGTCTGGAGCCACCCCCATGGTACTCGTTTTAGAATCGAGTAGGAGAGACAAAAACAGTGTCTGGAAAGGCTGAAAATTTCCAGCATCTCCTTTAGATGCTTTAGGATTCCAGAAAGAGTCTGTCATGCCAGAGCAGAGCCAGCCAGGGTAGGCATCTTCATCCAGGCTGTGAGTTTGGGTGTTACATGAATGAACCTACTATGCTACAAAGAACTAGAGGGAGAGCACTGGGGGGTGTGCCATGCCTCCTCTCCTGTACGTCCCAAAAGGAGTAACTCAGTCCAATTCTTCAGATTCAAAAAACACATTTTTTTTTCTCCTTGCTTCAGAGAATTTGACAGCCAGGCCCCCCAGCTTAGCCACTTCCATCAGAGCTGAAAGAGCTATAGTGTAATCTTAATTATAAGAATCTTCATTTGGTTTGACTCAGTTACATCTGATTTTATGTAAAGTCTCAAAATATTGAAGATATTTATTAAAATGTGAAGGTAGGAAGCTGTGTCATAACACATTGTTGAGTCATGTTCAGTGAATTTCTTCAAATCAGTGTAGTGGATTGACCTAGCTTAGAGCAGAGTGTTGTGGAAAGAGAGATCATCTCTGAAGCAGAACCAGTGAGACCTGAGTTCATTAAGAATTGTCCTCTGTCCCTTGCCTCTCCCCTTTTGTCTGTTCTGTGTGCTAATTTCCCAGAAGAGGGAGGTTGATGGGCAGGTTGGCCTGAGGCTGGTACAAATGGCACTCCAGCACACTGGAGCCAGCCTGTGTGCTGAAAACCCCAAAGTAAGACACTTCCAACTGCTGCCTGTCTGTTGTGCTGGCTCAGCTGGGTGGTTTTCCTGACATGGGAAGTTTCCCTTCTTTCAGCTATCAGATTTGTGAGTTCATGTATGAGCGGCAGCTTCGCTATGACAAAATCATCGGCTGTTACCTGCGGGATCCCCTCAGGAAGGTGAGTGACTGCTCCTGGCCCTTCTGCTTCGTGGCCATGCAGCCTGTCCTGCTGGCCACAGCTGCCTTGCTCTTCTAGCATAATTACCTTAAAAGTGTCCTTAACAGTTGAGGTCTCTTAGTTGTAGTCAAAGCTGTTGGTGTTTGTCTAGTGGATACGAGCTGATTTAAAAAAAAAAAAGTTTCAGAGTTTTCCTTTATTTTTAAATGTAGTTCTAGTACCTCAAACCTGAGTGCAAGGTGGGATTTATTGTAGTGTGGCCAACTGCAGTACTTTTTTGTTTCTGCCATTGGTCTCCACATTTCTTTCCCTGGACACAGACTCTCTGCCCTTACCTTTGGTGTGCATATCTGCCACAGTTTTTGAGGTATTCCCTTCCCTACCACCAACAGAAGTTGGGATAAGAGTTTGGCAAATGTGTCCTCGCCAGGTCCTTATGCTGGACCCACAATCTGAGTGTTGTGTGGGTAAAGGAGTCAGAAGATAAGATTGTGATAGTGAGGTGGTCAAAAACCATGACACAGGGGAGCACCTGAGCTGGGGACAGTGCAGGAGAGCCTGGAGGGGGAGGCCAGTGTCAGAAAGGAGTTCAGGAATGTGCTGGGGAAACTGAGCTACTCTCTGGCAGAATGTTCTCTCTGCCTGTGTTCCTAGCTCAGGTGATGTCCTGTCCTTTTTTCCTGTGGGCAAGAGGGAGACATTTCCAGTAGGGGAAGAACAATTCTCTTTGACCTTGGTGCTTAACACTTTAGCATCAGGTTCCTCTTGGCTCTCGTTTCCTTGCAGTTCCTCAGGAACTCTTTAGGGACATACAGCCTCGCTGCAGATAACTCATCCTGACCTGCTTGGAGAGGACTAGCCCTGGGGTCATCCCAAGGCTGTTGGAAACACTCTCGTTTCCAAAAGCCAATGCTGTCAGTGGTGCTGCACATCACACTGCAACATTTATGGGTTTGTGCCTTACAGGAAGAGGTTTTCAGCTACATCCACAACATCCTATCCATGCCTGGCTACAGTGCTGAGGAGAAGCAGCTGGTGTGGCAGAAAGCTTTGGACCATATAGAGGTAGGTACAGTATATCCTGCACCCACAGTCCCTTAGTTCCTGCTAAGGGCTCTTGGATCTGCTGGGTGCTTTTCCATAAGCACGTGTGTCCAGTGCTGAGTCACAGCTGTTGAGACAGCTCTGACATAAGCTCAGAGCTCTCACACATTAATGTAAGTGCCTCTCTCAGATTCAGGCTGGCTTCCTTGGCTTCCTGGTTTCAAGTGCTGCTCTCTGGATAATGGAGCTTTCCAGGGGGTGATGGGTACTGAGTGCTGTGGAGCACGAGAGGGATCCATTAGCAAATTCCATCTCCTGAGCATGCAGCAGCAGCAAGGCAGGATATGGACATCACTGACCTCACAGGCTGTGGGATCCAACTCCTCATCCTGATTCCTCACACTGATAAGTGCATTCAGCCCTGGTGCCCTGGCACTGCTAATCTGAGGGACAGTGGGGTCATGAGTTCTCTGTAAGACAAAGGCTGCTGCTAAACTTCTCCAGCTAATAATTTTTCCCATGCCTTCAGTCTCTGTCAACTTCAGGGGATGAAAATGTCTGAAATGATTGTCCAGCCAGTAGATTTGGGGAATCTATCATATTTCTAATTCCTATAAGGTGCTCTAAGTCCCCACCAGGGTGATCTGGACATAAGCCAGGAAAATAATTCTGTCTGTAAAATGAGCCTTGGAGACCACACTCCTTAGCAGAAAATGACCAATGAATCTACATCCTGTGAGGCAGACAAAAAGCTAATGGGCACATCCAAAGTACTTTTAGTTTCTACCAGCATCTGCAAGTAGTGCATGACTAATGAGAAAATGGACCAAGAGGGAGAGTGATTCAAAAGACAATGCACAAAGAAACCCTGTGAATGCAGCTGTCTGACATGTGGCTCACTGAGCTCACAGCCCCTCTCCAGAGGCACTGGCAGAGCTGTGGGACTGGTGGGGATGGTTGTGCTGGGACTGAGCAGGCCTGGCTCATTGCTACCTCACCAGAGAAACTGGGGTTCCAGGTTGGGCAAGCTGCTGTCTGCTGTGCTGCTTCTTGTGTCTGCTTCCTTCTGCTGCATCCCTGGTCCCTCAGAGAGCTGCTGGGCAGGTGATGGGCTCTGTGAGTCACCTCTTAGGTGCTGTAACTGAGATAAGCTCCCTGATTCATTTTGGCATCTTCTGTTTCCCAGGATTGGTAAACCTTGTGGTTTAGCAGCCTGGTGGCTGCTGTGGGCTTTTGTCCTTTTCCATTGTGTTAGTCCTACTCTCAGGCATTCAGAGGACTTGGAGCAGTAAATAATAATTTACTTTACTGGAGTGAAGCTGTGATTTCAGCTCTTAGGACAATGGAGGTATGAATGCAGCAAACCAACCTCTTCAGGCAAAAGCAGTGTCTGAAGAGGATTTCCTGCTGATTGTATGGCAGAAAGTGGGGTTTGTGATCAGTGCCACTTTTAATTTTCCCCATCATCCCACAGCCATTCTTCCTTGATGTTTATCTTTAAAAAATAAACTCTGTTCTCTTCAGTCACAGTACTGGTCCTTTCCCACCCTTATACCCACATGCCCTGTGTCAGTACTGTCCCCTCAAGGGCTGTCTGAGCAGTACCAGGCTGCAGGTTGTTCAGACCTAGGAGAGGGTAGAAACCCAAGCACCAAACGTTTTCCTGGGGTATGTGCTCTGAAGGTTGCACTGATTCCAGGCAGGGAGATTGGGCCAGCTCCCTCCAGCCTGGCAGTCCTACCTTCAGCAGTCCTGGAGACTCCCAGGGCGGGTTTGTCCAGAGAGAGAAACTGATTAAGGCAGTCCCTCTGCATCCTTTCTGTGTCCCTCTTCAGTTTGGGTTTTTTTCCAGATGTACATTTCTGAATTTTTTCTTTCTTTACTGTTGTAACAGTTGCTTTTGTTCAGCAAAGAAATGTTTTCTCGTTTTTAGGTTCAGCAGGGGCTTTTGGGAAGGGTTGCCAGGTGCACAGTATTGTTTTGCAGCAGATGCTTTTCATTTATTTGGAAGTGTGGATGCATTTGGAAGGGTTAGAAGCAAAAAGCTCACACTGCAGGTTGTGTAAACTTGTATGATATGAAATGAAGCCTTTTAGCTCAAGCTTGACAGAAAGCAAAGCCACAGGCATCTAAACCATTTTTGTCTCCTTATGTTAGAATAAAGAAATTGTTTTTTCATGTCTGGACAGGTGTCAGTTGTGGTGAACAATGACAGGAAACTTGCTTTTAAACCTCTGGTTTGGTTCAGTCCAAGCCAGTTAAACACTTTCCATTGGAGTGAGAAATTCCCAAGGGTTGGTTATTTCCCCTTTCCTGCTGGCTTGCAGTTGGCACTGGGAATGTTTTGTTGGCAGTAGGTAAATGCAGTTGTCAGAAAACTTGATGAATAACTTCCTCTCCTTAGGACTGAGATGGGTTCTTGGTGTGAAGAGTTTTGTATTCTTCAAGGCCTTGTGTGGAGTAAAAACATCAACCTTCAAAAATCCCTTTTTACCAACTACCCTTCTATTTTTTTCTACACCTCTCTTTGTGCAATGGTGTTTATCTTACACTTGCATCTAGGCAAAGGTGCAGTTACAGTATGGATGGGCTCGGTGGTGCTGCATAATTATATTGCCTGAGAGATGAAAAGGAATTAATTTGGTTGTGTTTCCCCCCAAAGGAGCTGCTGGTGCTGAGCCCAGGTAAAGCAGCTGACCTGGCAGCCATTCACTTCAGTGAGCAGATCCAGAGCATCATCTCAAAGCTGCAGGTGAAGTGTCCAACTCCATTAGTTTGGGGCTTCTGTACAGTAGGGATGTCAGTCCTGTAGGAAATGATTGCTAAGAATCATGAATTATTGCTGAAGAAAGATAGACTATAGCTACTCACTGATAGGAATTGTTACATCTCAATTATTTGGCCTGTTTGTAGAGTTCTGGCCATAAAAATGTGTAAGCTCAGGGCTACTGAGCTTTTAATTGGGGTTCAGTATGGCTTGGAGTCTCAGAGCAGAGCTGTTATCAGCAAACACATCCTCAGAATATTTGTGCAAGACATGCCTAAAGCCTCTCCTTCAGCAGGCAGCAGCTGGGAATTGTGTTTTCTTCAGTAGATATAGTTCAAGGATCACTGTTTTACAGCACATTATTTAAAATAACAATACTCTGTCTACTTCTGTTGTACAGGATCAGTTCTTGCTCTTCCAGTTCCTGAGGAGTCTCCTTGATCCGAGGTATGTAGAAAATTGGACTATTTACAAACCGCAGCTTGAAAATGTGGATTTAAATCAATTCTTTGAAACTGTGCATCTATAGCCAGTCTATGACCAAGATCAGGCTTAGGAAAGGTGACCTGCTCCTCAGGGTGCCCCAGGCTGAGGAGGACAGCCCAAAAGCAGCATTGTGGGGAGCATCCTTCAGCTTTAAGCTCCCTGCCTGGGAAGTGCTGTGGGCTCCAGTGCATGGAATGTGCTGCCTCTGGCATGTGGGGGGGAATTTGGGCACTGCTGCTCCAGAGGGCTGTGGAATGGTTACCCTGGGGCTGGAGCACCCATTTCTCTGCTCAGCAATGGCAGTTCCTGTTCTCAACCCACTGCTTTGGTTACTTGACTGAGGTGCTCCATACACAGAAGAGCATTTTGGTCAACTGACATCTTTAATTTCTGTCTTCTTTCAGAACTGCTGCCATATTTCACTGCAAGCTCCTCTTTTTAACTACTTGCTTTCTCCATCTGCTCCTGTTCTTTCAGTGCTTCAGCACTGTGTTCTCTTTCTGTTAAATCAGTATTAAATGCTACAAGACATTTATATTTGCACAACTCCAATTGCTTTCAAGCAATTGTTAATGCAACTGAGGGAGAGATCTTGGTTTGTCAATTAGTTACAAATTATTTGTGCTTAATGAAGACGAGATGTAGGAAGAGGCAATATTATCTAAATCCAAGTGTCAATGTTTCAGTTTTTGTTGAAGTGGAATAAAAAGCATGCCTTGGAAGTCATAACCTGGAATTAATCACCTCTTGGTTTTTGTTAGCATATAAATTAAAGAACAAAACCGACCAACCCAAAGCCAAAACCCCAAACACACTTTAAAAAAAAAATTACATTTATTATTTATTATTATAAATTTGAGTTTTACAGACATGTTTGTGTGGAAGGTGTTCATTTCCATACCTCCTAGGGTCAAAACAAAACCAAAAAATATCTTGGTTGGGTTTTATAGGAAAGAAATCAGATGATTTAGTTAATCAATGATTAATTGGGAAAAAAAAAAAGTTAAGCAGAAATGAAACTCAGCTGGATGTTAAGTAGGACTTTGTTTATGCTGTGGTATCACTTGCACCCAGTGAAGGTAGCAATTAACCTGGATTCTAATCTTATGCACAGAGTGCCTCCCATAATCTCTGAGTAATAAACATATCTAATTTCACTCTACCATAATTAGAGCTAAATAGACCCATTTCCCTGTAGTTACCTTCTGATCACAGGCAACACCTGATGTGTTCAAACCAGCAGTGGGAGGCAGCGTTCTGCATCTGATCTTCCCACAGGTCTCTGCTTTTCCCTCAAGGATGATGTTCCATGTGGTGCACTAGGCCACATGGCTGTTTCTTAATAACACTCAGATCCTGACTGTTCTCAGGGATTTGAAGTTGTTTTCTTCTAAGACCTATTGAAAGGAGCTGAACTGTATCCTGGGAGAGGCAGGGAAGGAGGGGAAATCTTGCTCCACAGACCTAACTGCAGATGCACCCACACTTTGTAGTATGTTTGTACATAAAATAGTGATAAGGCTCTCCTGCAACATCTGTCTCTTTCATCCAATCTAAATGTTTATATGCTTTTGTGAAGCAAAATTCTTGTCAAAATAAAGATTCTTAGAGCAGTAAATGAGCTTTTTAAGGTCTCAAATACAAATGATTGCTTGATCATATGGGGACAAGACTCATCATGCTGGTCTAACTATCCGAGTTGGTGGAATTGCATTAGGGATTAATTTGGCCCATTTAATTTAGCTAGAGATTTATTTTTAAGGAGGTAGAAGGGGGAAGGGAGGAAACAGGGTTAACAGGAATTGCCTGGGGAAATTAAAACCAAATGTCTGAATGTTTGTAGCATAAAGCAGCCCCAGGAAACAGAGAATGTAGTAGGGATTGCTCAGCTCATTAATCACAGTCTTTGCTACATTTCCATTTTAAGCTCTTGAGTTTTTTCCTCTAAAAAACCCTAGCACAGTGAAGCATTGTCTGTTGACATTTGTGTTTATATATTTTACCAACAATATTA
The DNA here is from genome assembly GCA_013389925.1 of Aegithalos caudatus. Lineage (NCBI taxonomy): Eukaryota > Metazoa > Chordata > Aves > Passeriformes > Aegithalidae > Aegithalos > Aegithalos caudatus. The sequence goes on along the minus strand of WEIU01002609.1, from coordinate 850,034 downwards.
ACTTACTGAGCAACACAGTGTTCTGGGTTTATAAATGTGGTAACAGACTCCTAAAGCATGAGTGTTTGTCCCAAGGGCTCTCCTCTGTACCCAGCTGCCTGTGACACTTGCAGGGCTCCCTTGTGCCAGGTTTTATGAGAAACCAGTGCTTCTCTTGCTTTTTGGAAAGACTGTGGCAGGGGAGACATTGAATATGGTTATATTGGACTGAACACAATCCTATGTAGCTGAGCAGGACCTGCAAGTCCCAGGACTGTTGATTATTATTAGAAATTATCAAAATCCAGCTTTCTTTCCACTGTCTCTTCTCTGCGTTTCTTGATGAAACAAATGGCAGAGGGAAGGCTGAGCTTGCTCATGAAATCATGAATACTTGGTGCCAGAGTTATTTCTAGACCTGAAGTTTTCTCTCATGCTATAGGTGCATCACTTGCCATTTTTCCTATCTTGGCAGACAAGAGATCATTTTAGATAGAGAGTGTTTTATTTTAGTCTACTCATAGAAAAAGGAGAGCACTCACTCCCTTGCAGGCACTGGGGGAGTTCACAGGGTGTTTGTTGTGGGAGGAGTTGGATGGTGAATGCAGAATTCAGGGTTCTTGTCTGGTCCTTCAAGGTCCATTCTTTGCTGTCAGAGCACACCAGTTTGGGCACAATTTTTGTAGAATTGTGCTCATGCTTTGCACACTGTGATCAGTACATGGGTGAGGCTTTTGTTTCTGGGCATGTTGCATTTATAATCGTTGTAATCACAGTAAGCTGCTCTCTTGGCTTGCTCAAGCCAGTGTTCTCCTGGACTTTCTTGGATGTAATATACCTTTTGTAACTCCCAGGAAATAGAGGATATTGGATATCAGACCTTTTCCATCCCATGGCTGTAGGGTTTGCATACTAACAGATCTTCTCCTGCTTAGGAATTTATGTTCAGAAAGGTAATAAAATTCAGTATATACACCCTGATCCATTTCCTTTCCTAGCAGGAGCTTGAGCAGAAACCCCTGTTTTGTAGCCAGGATAAACTTCCCCTGTGTGATGCACCAGTCCTAGAACTTCCATGGGAAGCACCACGTGCAGTGGCAGAGAGCTGCTGTTCATTTAAGGGTTGCAGGTGCTGTATCTGACTCCAGGAAAGCATCATCCTTTCTCTCCTCACTCTGAAGTCTCCTCCTTCATGTTGCTCTTTTTAAAAGCAAGATCAGTAGGAAACTGTCAGGACAAAGGGACAGGGGCACTGCTCACAATTCTGTTCTCTCTTCTGTTTCTGCACGAGAAGTTTGCTTAATAATGAGCCCAGGCATTGGAAAATGGGGATGTTTCTCTAAATGAGGTGTGAGTTCCTTTCTCAGTGAGGTAGATCAAAGGGATGAAACATTAAAATGTGGTAAAGGAAGTAAAAAAACAATTTCAGGAACAATAAGCAAAATGCAACAGAACTTTTCCTCAAACACATGCAGAGCAGGTCTGTAGGACACAGACAATCAGGATCTGAACAGAGCACTCAGACCATAGAGTTTCATTGAGGAAATGAGGATAATTATTTGTGCCTCTTTGCCATGGAGTTGCTGGAGATGAGTTTGTGCTGGTCTCTTTCTTCACAGGGCTTTTTGAGAGTTTAATTTGTACTGAGGCATCAGGAGGATGTGTTGTGGAACAAATGAAATGACTGCTGAGGGACTTCCAGCACCAGTAACTAGTAGAAACAGCATACTTTTCCTCTTAAAACCAGATTTTTAAACTTCTGTATTAAGGATAAAAAACAACTCACAATTGAATAAGAAACTCTTCTTCCCAGCCAAATTTCTGGGCTAGATTTTGATTTTAGTCTCTTGTTCCTGTTTTATTCCAGAGAAGGCATTAACCAAGACCTGCTACACCTCCCACCCTGTGTCACTGAGCAGTTCATCGAGCTGCTCTGTCAGTACAGCCCTGACCAGGTTTTGGAGACACTCAAAGTTCTGGAATACTGCAGTTAAGGTCCCTCCATCCAGGTAGGAAAGAAATGTATGACAGCAGGGGTCATGGGATGCATTCCAATCAGCTCCTACCCCTTTAAACTGCTGTAAAGGTACTTTACTTTAGACTTGGATTAGTTCCTGGATGCTCTTCCATCTGTTTCTAGCACTCCCTGTCCCTCTGAGCTGCTAAACTGCTCTTCTGCAGCACAGTTGGATATATTTAATAGACTAACACTAAGTTGGGTCTCAGGGCTAATAAGAAAGGGCTGTTAGTGCTCTGGAGCTGCTGAGAAACTGCAGAGTAGAGGGTGGCTGTGTTGCTGCTAATTAATCATGTTGGGGGTATATGACATCACGGGCCTGGGGTTTTTGGAAAGCAACGCTGCCAAAATCTGCCTTGTGCTGGGAGAACAACTGTTCCTTCTCTGTGTGGAAATTGTACCAGTAATTTCTGAGTGCTGGTGGTGGCAGTAGTGCAAGCTGAGAAATAAAAGGAGATGCAGGAGAGCTGCTCAAAATGTATGACGTGCCTGTGAGCACAGGCACTTCCAGCCCTGGCCATCTGCTTGGCATTGTTTTGTGGATAAACAAACACTGGCAGCTTTCTTCAGGCAGACATTTACCTTTTTTTCCCTTTCTGCTCAGATAACCCAAAAACATCAGCTCCATGAAGCTTCTTCGTATTTACTAGAGAAGAAGGGAGATATCCATGGTGCCTTCTTGGTTATGCTTGAGGTACAGTACTCCCAAACCCTGAATGTGGCATTGTTGCCATGCCATCAGCATGGTGGCCTGTGCTCAGGTTGGATGTTGTCCTTGCTCCTCACTTTGTTTCCCACTAGAATCCATGGAAGCATTTGCCTTCTGTCAAAAACCAATAAATTGAGGTGTCTGCATACTCAGAACATCAGGATATTTTCCTGACAAATCTTCAAACATTTAGAAGATAATAGATGCTGAAATTTGTTCTTCGTAGCCAAAAAAACATCTTTCAGCTCCTGCTTTCCTTTCCATGTTTGGAAAAATGTTTATGCCATGTTAATTGTGCTGGGGAGGAAAAGGGGGATGAGCCTGTGTAACCACACCTTTGACAAACATTTCTATGAGGATTTTTGGGAGTAAACTCCCCAGCTGACTGTTCTGTGTCCTCTCTTTTATTTCAGCGATTGCAGAGCAAGTTGCTGATGCTTACTCAAGATGATGAAAGTAAGATTTATCAAGTTTAAATTCCATTTTTTTAATTAAAAGCAGACAGATAAACGCAAAAATGTGAAGTACTTGTGTCTGTCACCTGGTATAATTGAAATTGTTTCAGGTTTCTAGGCATTGTAGTGACACTGTTCATGTGGTAGTTATTTGGAGGACACTCCCTCACGCTGGTGTTCTGGTCCTGGTAGAGACCTCGAGCACTGTGAGGGATGGTTGCTGTGTGTGTGGTCAGCTGCCCTGTCAGCTTTTCCCATTGGGACTGGTCCTCTCACTGGCTTATCAAACACATTTCCCATGTCAGAGTTCATTCAAACTCACTACTGAGCTTCAGCTGGCATTATATGGGAGACAGCTGGGAGTAGCTTTATTCAAAGCAAATTTCTCAGATAAATAAGAATGTTCTGCCCACAGAAAATGAGTGCATGCACAGATGTGCTGTTCACTAGCCCAAGGACTCATGGGCACCTAATTAAATGCAGTGCCCATAGTTGTTACTTAATTGTATCCTAAACCACAGCTAAGATCTTCCCTATTTGATTAAATGAAATGTTTTACTTGCCCAATTTATTGTGCTATTCAGGAAAAGTGCCAAAAATCAGAACTTGTCTTTATAATGTAGCTGCTGACAGTAGTGAGCAGACTTTAGATGAACAGCATGATTTTATTTTGCAGAAGGATTGATAGTTAACTTATCTAATGGGAGCTAACTTGTCTAATAGTTTTTATAATTATAATTTGCCTTTTTTTCCCCCTGACACTTAGGCTCAGCTGAACCTTCCTTGCTAGAAAATATTGAAGATACTTTAATGAAAACAATTGCTCTTTGCCAGAGGAATTCTCATAGTTTAGACCAGCAACAGCGAGAGGTAAGGTAGTCAAAAATGTGTCACCAGAATCAACCAAGGCTTCTGTGTCTCCTGAAGATTTGCCTCATGTGGCTCTTGCTCTGCCCACCCACTGGATATGGTATGTCCAGGCAGTCAGTGTGTGCCTCTCCTTGTGTTCTCCCTGTGGTGCTTCAGGGTTTGGAGCCATAGGAGTGAAATCCTCACTCATGAGGGTGAAGCACAAAGCAAAGTTCAGGTCAGAGGGAGCAGAGCCCAGCCTTTCCTCCTTTCCAGATCCAGATGGAAGTTGGGCACAAATGTCAGTCAGACACTGCAGAGGCACTGTGAGCTCTGAGCCAGCTTCCTGGTGGCACAAAGCTGCTGCTGCTGTCACTGTGGCTGCAGAGCCGTGCACAGCCCTGAATTGAGTGTGTCAGCCTGGGCTCTGAGGGGGGAGGGTGCAGCTGCCATGAGCTCTTGCAGGGGGAGCTGGCTTTGCCCATCTCCTCACACTGAGGTTGTGTTTCCGTTTTGCCCATGTCAGTGACACAAAGGTGTCTTTAATCCTAAGATTTTGCATAATTTATGTATAATCTGAACTCAGAACAGAGAATGTTCTTCCCATGTCTGAGGCAGCGGTGTGGCTGGAAGTCAAGAACTCTTAATTTCTTCACAAGCCCTGCCCAGTGTGGGAGATGACTTGCTCTATTTCCTCCCTGCAATGGTGTTGTTGTACAACAGATAGGAAGAGAATTCACATGTCTCTTTCCATTTGAGATCTATTTACTGTGCTACCCACTCTGTGAGCTATCTCTACCCTGAGGAGTTTGTTTCTCACATGGGAAAGTATTTGGGAAATGAGTGATGCAAACACAGATTGTTGTCCCAATTCCAGTAAAGTACTTTGCTCTGAGGTTACTTTACCGTGTTTCAGCTCTGTCCCACTGCAGTCATCAGAAATGCAGTTCTGTTCTCAGAATGTGCAAGTGAGTCTTGGCCAGTGGCCTCTGATATTGCTCACAGGTGATTTTTATCACTGCCCTGTTCTTACTGGTTCTTTCCTCACGTTCCATGATTCCAGGCTCTCTGGTTTCCCCTGCTTGAGGCCATGATGTCCCCACAGAAATCTTCTGGTTCATCGCAGTGTCCATACTCTGAATGTGAGTACTTTGGCATTTGTGACCCCAAATAGCACATGTTGTGTGCTGCCTCTCCTCTAATGAATGATAATAAGAAAAGTTTTGTTATTCCATTCCTAAATATTCTGCTCCCTGACTGGCAGGGAGCTCTGGCTGGGTGTTTGGTAGGCTGCAGCTTTCAGGTAGGTAGGGTTTTTCCATTTACTTTATTTTGTCCTGTGTGGAAGAGGAAGCCTACCAGAGGCTGTGCTAATAACTTGGTTGCATTTAGGATGGTCTCTGAAGATGCACAATGTGTACAAAGGCTCTGTAGGTTGGAGTCAGCACATGGAGAACTCCTGATGTAACACACTGTTACTGTGCATGCCCAGCCCTTTTGTGCACCTCTGCCTGCACCTGTGTGCCATGTATAGAATGGGACTTGAATACACCAGCTAACTTCTCTACTCCACTTCTGAGTCAGCAACCTCCCTTTGTGGGAGAGATAAGAGTAGCTAAAAAGGGGCTGAGATGCTTTGGTCTTGGCAGTGCCCAGCACAGGGACGACATGGAGCTGCTGGAGTGAGCCCAGAGGAGGCACCAAGGTGACCAGAGGGATGGAGTAGCTCTGCTGTAAGGAAAGGCTGAGGGAGTTGGGTTAGATGGGATATTGGGAAGGAATTCCTCCCTGTGAGGGTGGTGAGGCCCTGGCACAGGTTGACCAGAGCAGCTGTGGCTGCCCCTGGATCCCTGGAAATGTCCAGGGTGAGGTTGGATAGGGCTTGGGGCAACCTGAGATAGTGCAAGGTGTCCCTGCCTGTGGCAGAGGGTGGGACTGGATCGGCTTTAAGGTCCTTTCCAACCCAAATTACTCTGGGATTCTCTGAATGTCTTTTGCTCCATCCCATACCCGTGCTGAGGATCTAGGAACAAGTTTCATGCAAATGTCAGTGCTGGGAAGTTTTAGAGTCTGTGGGCCATAACACAGACAAGGATCCAAACTGGGATTTGTAGCAATAGGAAAAGTAATGGTGGTGTTACCAAGTAAGTGAAAATGTGGGTGTTTACTGCAGGGGGTGTGGAAGGGAACACAGAGGTATTGTGGGATCAAAACCTTGTAAACATCTCTTATGCTGCAAAAAGCTGTGTGCTTAGTGCAGAACATGCAGGAGAAAAAACGTAAAAGCTATTTTCAAACCAGAAAACATGACCAGAAATAAAACTTCTCTTTATCTGTAAAACTGATCTCTCTTTACTCCTGGAATCCTAATGAACTGCTGTGGCTGTTATGTTTGACATTCCAGCTTTGAAGAGTTTGACAATGCAAGTGCTGAACAACATGGCTGCATTTATTGCTCTTCCCTCAATCCTGCAAAGGATTCTCCAGGTGAGTTCCTGAAGAGAAGGAGGTTTCACCAAGCTGTGCCCCTGGGTCATTGGGAAAAGGTATTCCCAGGTCATTGGAGATCAGATCAGCTAATTTTGTCAGTTCAGCGTTTCAGTAAAACTTCTGTTGGTGAAACATAAGATGTGAAAGCTGATAGAATTATCTGGGGAGACATGTGGGAACACACAGACCTGTGAGAAGGTAATTGCAAACCAAATAAAATAGTACCTCAAAGGTTGCAGTTACTTGGAATTTCCCAAAACTTGGCACTAAAATTGTTGAAAGCCTTTCAGTGAAGGCTCTGGGATGGACAGTTGTGAAGACACTACAGAAAGGCTTTGAAGAATTGGGTCCAAAATATTATTGATGGTGCAATGTTATTTTAGAGATGAAGTTAATGAGTAACAACCTTGCAGAAGAGCTGATTTTAGGCAGAACCTTGGGTTGAGTGATCACAGGCAATGATAATTTGTTAGTTTGCAAAACAGATGAAAGCTGATGTTGGGATTTAAAAACAAACCTTGAGAAATGCAGAAAAGGAATTAGAAGAATTGCCTGTGTTGTGGAGTGGAATGATTGAAGGGTTGAGACAGTTGAAACACTCTTCAGGGTTTGTGTTCCAGGTGAGAGAGGAAAAGGACTTACAGGTTTCACAGGGTGAACACAAACCTCTAACAACCTCTTGGTTTGATCTTAATATTACACACAGACTTGGTTTTTGAACAAACTCCTAAGATAGCAAAGCATGTTGCAGAAGAGTGGATAAAAAGTGTGTTGAAATGAAGTGTGGTTTCATCAAAGGAAGTGTCAAGCAAACTTAATGGCTCTTCAATAACTTATTTAGTCTACTTTTAGCTGAGGTTTTGGTATAATTTCCTGATGGGCTTTGTTTGATGTTTAATGCAGGCAGGAAAGGATGGCGGAGCTGTGAGTGAGTGGGAGGCTGCCAGGGAAGGGAGGCTTTCCTGGGCTGTGCTGAGAACTGCCAGGATGGGGTGGGAGTCAAAGCAGTGACCACTGTGCAGATAACACAGCTGGGAGATGTTGTAGTGTGGAGGAAGATCCTGTTCTCCTTTGGGATGAAGGGAGAGTCTTGTTGATGGCAATTTTCACATATTTCATTCTATTTCTGTTCTGATGGACTATTTTAGCAGCAGTAGAAAATCCCTTTTCCAGGGGCTGGCACTGATATCCTAGAGGCAGCAGGGGAGTGAAATGTCTTTGTTGTAGAGGGAAGTGGTTGGTGTGATGGCTCTGCTGAGGAGGCTGAGGGGATTGCTTCATCAGGTGAAGTGCTTTACTGAGGACAGAAATGGGTCAGGCATCACTGAGAGCAGCATGTGCAGCTCTGGTCACTGGATTTGGAGGCAGGGGGAAACTGCTCCTGCTCATTCCACCTCCCTTGTCAGCCTGACAAATTCAGTCTGACTAAAGAGAGATTTGGAAAGGCAGGCTATTTGAACAACTAGAGCAAAAAATGATAACTTCTTAAAGTGCAGAGAAAAGGACTGAATTCCAGGTAAAGAGCATTAGTATCAGAAGTTCATAAAATGGAGCAGTAATTGGTACCTTGTAGCTGAAAAAAGACATCTTAAAGATGAAGAGAAGACCCTATGGAAGGAGAGGTGGTGTTGATTTACAGGATCTCTAAGTTGACTTTGCCTCTTAACACTTACTCTTCTGTAGATGTCACTCACAGCCCTGTGTTTGCAAAGCCCTGAGGTGTGTGAAGTGATGTGACCTGGATTGTCTGTGGGCAGCACAGAGGGTGTGAGCTCCTCACTGTGTCCTGGGGATCCTCTGAGAGGTGCCAACAGCTCCTCTGTGTCCTTCAGAAATTGCTGGCTGTTTTCACCTCTGAAGCTCACTTAAGCCTCTCCCAACTTCTCATCCTCCTCACTAGGAGATGGGCTCTTCTGAGAGCTTGCCTGTGCTGAGTCTCACCGGTCTGCTGCCTTCAGTCCCTGGCAGCTCCTCTGGGGACAGTGTCCTTTGTTACAAGACAAACCCTTCATTGAACCCTGTGCTCTTTCCTTAACCCCCACATTTCCATTCACTCCGCCTTCACACCAACCCTTATCCCTGGGTTCCTGGCACTGTCCTGCTCCAGCTCACTGTTGCCTGTGGGTTTGTGGCTGTGTTTTGTTAAACTCTTGCTCCAGGGCTTGCAGAGGGTGCCCGTGGGAGGTTTCTGTGAAGTTTATTTGGATGTACAGTTTGGCCTTTGGGAGAACATTGCTTTGAATCCAGTTGGGAAACTGGTGTCAGGGTGGTGATGAGCAAGTCTTACTCTATGGCCTTTTCATGAGTGCCCAGCTCAAATGTTCAGAGATTCTGAACCCTGGCCATGCTGGGGATCAGGAAGAAAACTCCTTGGAGCTAGGCAGCAGAAAGCACAGGATTTTTTGCCTTCCAGTCATCTGCTTCCTTGGCTTATCTGGGAATGCCATTTAAGTGCCCTGCAGGGAAGAATCACATGGCAGGCACAGGCAGTGCTTTCCCAGACAGGAAGATCCCTGTGGTGTTAGCCCTGGCTGGGTGTTCCTTTTGCAGAGCTGTGTAGTTGCTCTTTGAGGCCATGCAAAATTCCAAGCCCTGGTGTCATACTGAAACCAGCCTTTCTGAGCCCTGGAGTGCATACAGCCTTTCACAAGCCCTCCAAATATTTTGGTGAAATGCAGAATTACAAGTGGTGCTTGTCTGACAGGGCCCTCAAATGCTATTCCAGCAGAGCTCAAGGCTTGTGATAGATGTGCTGGAGCTGTAGGCTGGGAGGTGGCACAGCTGCCCAGGAATTCACTGGGGTTTTTTTTGGAAGGTGGATAACATCAGTAAACTGAGGTAGATTATCTTTCCTTTTCTGAAAAGGAATTAGAGTATTCCAATTTTAGCAGACTGTTTTTCTTCCTTTTCTGGGCTTAACTGCTTACAGATTATACCTTATGCAAATGTTAACTTTGCAACCAGAGTGTTTGGCCAAAGGGCACCTTGCAAAGGCTGGGCCAGACCTGCAGCTTTCCCAGAGAACAAGCAGGCTTCTGGCACCTGCCTGTCCCAGCACCTGGGCTCAGCATTACCCAGCTGAAGTCACATGAAATAACAATTGATAGATTTGCTTCTGCTCATCCTTTATAGTGTTGGGGAGTTGCTGATTAACTGGGAAGTCTAAACTAACCGCATTAGGAGAGATACCAGAGGAATCCTCTTGAGCATTAAGAAAAATTCCATGTTATTAAGGATGTGAGTGCTCTCTGAAGAGGGCTGAGAGGTTGAGTGTTAATTCCCTTACAAAGCTGTAATCCTTCATGAATGTTTTGTAAGCAGATGCAGCTGATGTCTCCTACAAAATGGAGAACTGAAGAAGCCAGAAATGTAAAAGCTACCTGTAGGGACCCCAAAGAGGGGAAGGATTCTCTGAAAACTGTTCCAGAGGGAAAGCACAAAGGGCCAGAAAGCTTCTCCTTATATTTTTTCCACTCCTGCTTAGGGCTTTGGCTGTTTTTTCTTCTTAGTCTGAGAGATCAGCACTGGGATTAGTTGTGTGTGGTTGCTTTGGCCCCTTGCAGAGGGGAGAAGCTGAAGTGAATGTGTTTGCAGAGTGTATTTATTATCACTGGTAGCAAAGCAAGTGCTATTTCCTGGACCCAGGAAGAAATGGAAGAGACAGAGCTGCCTGAAAGGGCTGCATGAGCACCTCTGGGCTGTGTGTGGATCCCTGCCAGCTCTTCCTCATCTGTTTGCTGGTGCAGCCAGTTTGGCTCTGGATCCTTGTGCCCATGCCATGTTCCCAGGGCAGCACCAGCTTGGGACAGCTGCTGGGATCTGTTCCTGGTTGGTGCAGTGCCTGTTTCACTGCATGGGATGGCACATTCATGACTGGAGTATGTCTGAATTCCAATCTGAGACCAATTTTATAAGTTGGAATTAATGAAAGATACTCCTCCATAAAACTAATTGATCCCACGTGGCTTTTGTGGCTGTGGAGTCTGAAACATTATAATTTAGAAGCATTATAAGTGCCTGGAGAAGTGGCCTTGGAGCTGTGGGTGTGATGCTGGAGGCAGGAGGCAGCTCCAGCCCATCCTGTTGAATGGCTCCAGCAGGGAATGGCCACAGACTCACTGCTGGAACTGGGCTGCCAGGCTCAGGGTGAGGCTTGGCCTGACCGTGGGCTTCCTCTCTAAAGAAGAAAGTCCATTTTCTTCCCAGCTGCCGTTAGTTTTAGAGATCATCAAGCATGGCTTGAGGAAAAGACAGCAACTGAAAGCCCTCAGACTTGTTTTCTCCCTCTGCAAAGCTGCAGGTGGGTCTTTATTCTTCTCTCTTCTTCACATCTCCTCTTCCTCTGCTCTGTGTCCAGACAGGGAACTTTGAAAACCTCCACTTACAGCTTAGGGATTTTGAGATGCTGTATGGAAATTGTGGGATTGGGACAGTTTGTGAGTGACCTGTTGGCCATGTACTTGAGGGCTTTAGAAGAGGAGCTGCTGCCTGCCCAAGTGCTCTGTGCTCTGGATCACATTCCTGCTGTCTGGAAGTCCCATTGCCTCCATAATCCCTGCAGACTCAGTGCAAGCACTTCCTGTGCTGTGCTGCTAAATGGTGCAGGCAGAAGGGAACCTTGCTGTGTTGAGGCTGTGCTGTTCACCCAGCAGAAAAAGAGCCTGTGCAGCACATCCAGCTCTTCCTGCTTCATCCAGCAGGCTCCAAACCCACAGCCGGTTTTGACTCAGTGCTGCTACTCAGGGCTGCTTTTATTCAGGTTTGTGTTGGTGTTTCTGCCTGTCACACTGCCCATGAGGGCTGTTGATCGAGAGTTCCTTGACTTGCTTTCTGTAACTTCAGTGATCCCTCAGGGTGTCTTGCAGTGTAGCTCCCACACTGCTTTAGTTGTCTTTGTCAGCTGGCTTTGTCACTCTCAATTCTTCTTGCCCAGTCCCAGCATGGAATCAGCCTTGCTCCTACTCCTTCTCTCATTCATCTTATCCAGAGCTTGTTGATCCCGCTCCTGTTCCTGTTTCCATTGTGTCCCCACCATTTTTCTCCTCTCTGGGTTAGTTGCCTTTTCCCATCTTGCTGCTCTGTTTTTGTCCTTGTCCTGCTCCTTCCACCAGGCAGCTTCTCTCAGCTTCCTGCAGAGTGGTGCTTCAGGGGGTGCCAGGGTGGGTGTGCAGGGCTGTTTGGGCTGCAGCAGCCTGCAGGAAGGGGGACATGCACAACCTGTACCACAGCCCTGTGCTTGTGCTGCTGGGACATGGCAGTAAAGCTCTGCTCAGGGCATGTGAAAATCAGCCCTGCAGCACCAGGAGAAGCCCAGGGCCCTGTCCCCTCTGCCAGCTGAGCTGTGGGCTCAGCAGTGACTGGGGTGTGCTTTTCCAGCCTGCAGATGAGGGCTCTGGGATGGGCCTGGGGGTGAGGCAGCCCTGGCTGGGGAAGAGCACGGGGCAGTGGCAGGGCTGAGACCTGGTTGGCCATGCTGTTCCCTTCAATATTCCTCAAATGCACTCTCCAGTCACCTCCTGCAGCTCCTGAATTGAGTCTCCAGTTTTGACTCAGGCACACTAATTTATATTGATGTTGTTATCTACTGAATTTTGCTAATTACTGATTTTACCCATCAGTATGTGGGATTATTCTGCATATTTAACTCTGCAGTCATAGCTTCCATTTGCAATTCCAATCCAGAGGAAAAAAGACCTAAAAAGAATCACAATGGTCATATCCTATGATTCAACTGCAGCTTTGCATTTCTTCATGCAGGATCCAGTTTATGGAAAGGGGAAACTTGGAGAAATTCAAGGGCTTGTCCTGGGAATGCTGGACACGTTTAACTATGAACAAGTAAGTTGCCTGTGTTTCTGTTGTGTCCACCACTACATGCAGCATTATTTTAGCTGCCTGGCCTACTGCTCTCTCATTTGTCTTTTCTGTCTGCAGGCAAAGTCAACAGCTATGTGAGTGATTTCTGTGTGATTGGGGGATGGGGGAGGGAGTTTGGTTTGCTCACAGATTGCAAGTGAAGGAACTGACAGGTACATGGTGAAGGCCTCTGCAGCTCAGTTCTGTGTTAAATGTACCAGAAGGATAAACATCTGCTTTTTTCTCCAGCTCATCCTGTAGTTAAGGATTCAAAAGCACAAAGCTGATATGTTTTGTCTTTATATGCAGTTTTAAATAACAGGTTTTTAAATTAGGCTGTTTTTACACTTCCAAGTGATAATGCTGCACTTCCTTTGTGACCTGGTGAGATTTCATCTTAATCTCAGTCCTGCTTTTCTCAGTCCAGTCCCAAATCCCAGGCAGTCTCCACACTTCAGCAGATTCCTGAAACTCCTTTCCCCCTAAACAGGATGCACAGTGTTCCTCCAAGCCCCTGTCCCCCCTGATGTGGCAGTGCCATCCCAGCTGCTGCTCAGGGCAGGCCCCCAGGCAGCAGCAGCCAAAGCAGAAACAGGATGGGAAATAGCTTTGCTGTGGAGGCTGAGCACCAGGAGCCTTTATCTGTGCTTGGGTTCTTGCAGAAGGTGTGGGCAGTTGTGGCCCCTGTCCCTGCCTGGCAGCTCTGGGACAGGCTGTGTGTCCCCATGGGATCCTCTGCTGCAGCCTTTGGCAGCTGCTGCTGTGGGGCACAGATGGATCAGGGAGCAGAGCCCCTGTCCCTGAGAGAAACTCGATGCTGGAAACTCAGGGTGCTTCTTTGGGCTCTTTGAAAATGAGCATCCATTGGGAAGAACAAGCAGATGAGCAATTCAGTGTGGGTTTTTTTTTTTGGTTTTTTTTNTTTTTATTAGCACATTTCCCCTAAAATGGGGGTATAAGCAGTAGCCAGGTAGAAGGGGAAAATAAAAGGCTTGATGTGCAAGATGACAAAATGAGCCTGCCATGCCTCTCTTAATGCTCTTGGGCAAAAGTCAATACAGGACTTGTCTATTTGAGAGTGCAGAGGAATTGCTCCATTAACATGTGATGAAAGGATAAGTGTTTTGAGGTCAGTGGATAGAAAGCATAGGAGGAAGAGTGATTTTATTGGGTAGTTTCTGCTCTTAGTGAGCTGCTAAGCTGCTTGTTCTGAAGAACTGGTCAGCAGGGAGTTTCTGAGTGTGGAGGTGACAGACTGACCTACTCTGTGTGTTGTTTTCCACACAGACCCTTCTAGAGACAACCACGAGCCTTTTAAACCAGGATCTCCACTGGTCCCTGTGTAACCTGAGAGCCTCTGTCACCAGAGGCCTTACCCCAAAGCAGGATTACTGCTGCATCTGTCTCCAGCAGTACAAAAGGAGGCAAGAAACTGCTGATGAAATCATTGTTTTCAGGTAAAGTTAAGGGGTGAGGTTGCAGCTGTGACCGTTTTAATAGTTCCAAAAGGGGAAACGAATCTACTGATTGGCTTGCCTGAGTAATGATCTGTATTCCTGGGAGCACATCTCCCTGCTGCCTTGCACTGTGAGAGGGCTGGCTAATCACACCCATCAGAGCCTGCTTTGCATGCAGCCAGCTCTGCCTGCCTGGGAGGAATCGCCTCCCAGTTCCAGGAGCTGGCTTCAGTTTCCTGTCCCTTCTCCCAGCAGTGTGCTTTGGGCACTGCAACACCCTGGGCTCGTTTGTGTATTGTACACCTTGGATCTGCCCCAGCCCTGGCATCTCCCATGTCCTGTCTGTGCCCAGGTGTCTGTAAAATGAGGTGAAACCATTGTTACCTTGGTGTATCAGCAAATGGGCATCCAGTGTTGATTCTGTGAGTCTGGCAATTAACAGGAGGGTGAGGATACATTGCTGACCTGCTGATTCCCAGCTACAGCCTCTTCCCACTGGCCAGCCCCTGCACCGTGCAGAGCTTGGGAGGTGCTGCCTTGCTTCCAGCCCTGACTTCTCTCTTCCAGCTGTGGCCACCTGTACCACTCGCTGTGCCTGCTGAGTAAGGAGTGTGGGGTGGTCACCAAGGGCCTCATGAGGTGGATGTGCTACAAATGCAACTCCAGCAGCAAGGGAGGGAAGCTGAGTGAGAACTTCTCAGAGCTCAAAAAAGGGGCTGCGGCATCCCTGGCACAGGTAAGTTTTGTGAGGTGGTTTCTTGTCAGGTAAACTTTCACCATCACTTTGTTCTCTGTGTGTCTGTGCTTCCACACAAGACTCTGATCAGTACCTCTCAAACATCTCAGCAGCTAATTGGTCACTTCTCTGAATGCCAGTTCATTTTGGTGGGGGTACAACTCTGAAAGTCCTGGAAATTTGTCCATCCAGAAGGTCTAGGAGCTGGTGTGAGGGGCAGCTGGATGCTTGCAGCTGGTTGTGTGGACAATTCCTGTCAAATTATTTTAAGTGAATTTTATATAAAACTTAGATTGAAAGCTGGCATATTCCTTGTGGCTGGATTGTGGAGCCTGTCCCACCTTCCTAGCAGATAATCTGGCTCTGGATAAAAGGTCTGGGATTGATTTGACTCACTAAGTGCTTGCAAATATTTTAAGAAGCTTGATTGTAACCAAGATTGATGCAGCTGGATTTGGGTGAGAGAACAGAGAATTAATTTGTGTTTATTGTCAGTATTTGTGCACTGAAAGTTTCATCATCCCTAATTCAAACTGAAGTACAGGCTCCAATATGCATGGAGCTGTCTTTTCCCTGGGCTGGTGCTGTGGATGGTAAGCCCCCATGGCAGGTGGTTTGTTGGGTTGTCCTAAGGGATGTTGCACGTGGGCACCTGAGCTCTGCATTCCAGTGGCCTCTGGGTGAGGGTTTGTTCCCAACTGCCTTGGGGTACTTTGTGCATTTGTCACTGTATGGATGTGCAAGGAGCAGTGTTTTCACTCCTGGAACCAAAATAATTCAGTCTTGGAGTACGTTTTTATAGTAGTACTCTGGTTTTGTTCTAGCAGATGATTTCAGTTCCTGCCAAACCCATCCCTTCAAAAGCTGGCTAAGGGCCTTAGTCAGCTGCTGTCAGCTGCTGCACTCACAGGAGAGGCTTCCTGCTTGGGGGAGACATGGGGAAAGGGAATCTTGCAGCCCTGTGTGGAGCACCATGCAGTCTCTGCAGTCAGGCTGTGTTAGTCTTTGATTTGGTGACAGCAGCAAAGCTTTCCCAGGAGCTTGGAAATTGAGTGTGGTCCAACCAGGCTGAGCAGTGTGTGTGTGTCCTGTCCTTCCACAGTGGGATGTGGGCACTGCATCTAAGGCTGGCAAAGTTCAGCAGCCCACATCTCACCCCAAAGGAGTGGGCATAAATGGGGGTGACAGGCTGGAGTGTAGTTTAAAAACTAAAAGCAGAATTAAGTATTAAAACTGCATTCAGCATTCAAGTGTCTGACACTTGATTCCAGTGCTTTATATCTGGGTTATCCCTGGGTTTCTCTTGGCAGTCATTCAGGCAGCCCTGTGGCTCCCCTTTGACATCAGTCTCACTTACCCTGTAGAGAAAGAAGGGGAAAATGTTCCACATGCCATGGCTGTGACTGGGCAAAGGAGGAGAAGATGCTTTCTTTTATTTAACTGATGCAAGTGAAGGGCTGGCTGGACTCAGGGCCTAAAGGGAGATGTGGAGAGACTGGATGGGGAAGAAGACTTAGAGCATGGATCACCTAGTGCTAGCTGGAAAGGGTCCATCCCAGGCCATCCCAGTGCGGGGTGGTGCTCTGCTGCTGCTTCCCTGCTGCTGTCACGTGCTCCTGGCAGGGAAGTCATGGCTTCCTGCTCCATACACACTGCTCAGGCCCCCAGCTCCTCCTCCCTGTGTCCCAGATCCTCTCCAAGTCTGTGATGTTCCTCACGTATCTAAATCACAATATTGAACTGTTGTACTCACATGTGATCAAACTGTTGCGCAGTCACATCTTAAAAAAGCTGAGTATATTTAGACTTGGCAATAGACTGGAGAATCTCCAGCTCCTGCAGGAAGTTTGTTTGCTGAACAATCACTGCTCAGCAGCGTTCATTAACCCTGGAAGGTAAGGATTCCTCTGACCCTGTGTAGGCTGAGTTACAAGGCAGACTTTCTGTGCTGGGCCAATGCTGGGAATGCAGCATGGGGGAGATGGGGCTTCTCTGTCCTCTCTTGTCTCTGCTGGCCCTGGCCAGACCCAGAGCTCTGGGTTGGACAAGCTGCTCTGGCTCCACAACTGGTGTTTGTGAGCAGGAAATCCAGAGTGAATTCCTGCTAACATCATTGTTATCATTGAAACCCCTGCAGGGTTTCCAGCCCTGCTGTCCCGAGAGTCAGATCTGGGGCTTCTGGGTTCTTCTGCACAGATTTGTGGGGGGAGGGTGATTGGTTCCAGCCCTATCCTCCCTCGATCCTAGAGTGCCAGCTCCAGAGCTCCCAGGCCCTTCTGCACAGAAATCTGTGGGGAGGGTGTTTCTCTGTACCCCTTTGAAGACCCTGAAACTTTAGTTCCTCTCTTGGCAAAGTCTAATACGGTGATCTTCAGTTGAGGTATTTATTTTCTTAGGAAGCCTTGAATTAGGAGTAGAGTCATACTGAGAAATGCCACTGAGCATCTGGAGTGCATTTCACAGCACTAATTCTGCCCTGCCCAGGCAAAGGCTGTCACTTTGAATCGTGCAGTGTGGCTGAGATGTGGATGTGAAACGACAGCCCAACAGACAGCACTTCCCCTGCCCAGTGCTCTGTGTGTGATGCTGGGGCCATTCCCTGAAACTGGGGAGGTGGAGAGACGCCACAAGCCAGCACTGACCTGTTAGGGGATCAGTGACAGCATGGATTTTAGTGCAACCTGGCTGGGATGAGGGTTTGGCATGCTCTGCCCCAGCCAAGGGGAGCAGAAAGAAGAGCACAGGGGATTTTCTTTCCTCTGATTCTGCTACCAAAAGTTTGTGCTTTTTGTGTTACCCCTGAGCCTCACTGGCTTCCCAAGGGATTATCCTCTGGGGTTGGACAATCATCTGTCTTGCCCTCCCTGCCTCATACTTTAAATGAGAGTTAAAGGAAATGGGAGCTGGTTTTTACAGTGGGTCTCTAATCCTCTTGCTGAGCTGTGTCTGTTGAGGTGCTTGGAGCTCGCTGAGGGGTGAGGGCTCAGCAGCTGGGCCACTGCCCAAATACCTGCAGGAAAGGCTCCGGGTGTCTCAGTCACTGATTCCCAAAACTCCTTTGCCTCATTTCAGTGAGCAAATGTTTTCCATTTACTCTGCCAGCCTATGCACTGGGGATCAGGGAGAGGAAGAGTCTTGGCTCCTGGGCCTTAAGCCCTGCCATGAAGCCCTGAGCCGCCATGCTCTGGTTATTCCGTGTCCAAGGGGTTCTGAGCGTGCTGTTGTTGGAGCTGTCCAGATGGCAGATATGTTTTATTCAGGAGTTTAATCCTGTCAAGTCACGCCAGGACGGACAATGGACCCATCCATAGTTAATCCAGTTTGTCAGGCTCTACCTTTGGGCTCTGTCCTGCAGTTTTCCCGTGTCCCTCCCTATGACAGCCTTCCGGAGCCTCGGAACGACTCCCGCCTGTGAGGGGCTGGTAGCACACCCCTCCTGTGACCTTGAGGGTCCCTCTGCACCATGTGCTTTCTGTTGGGCAACAAAGAAGCTTTAGGATGGATTTTTTTCTCCAAAACTTCCTTTAGAGCTCGACAGATGTTACATCAGGAGACAGAGGCAGTGTTACTGTTTTCAGGGTAACAGTGACCATCAGTTATTGAACTTGACTCCAGCAATATAAAAAACTTCCAAGGGGTTTGTAACTTTGAAAATATCCAGATGTGATCCCCCAGTAATACCATAGAGGTAATTAGTGTTTTACACAGTTACAAGAATGGACATTCTCTCCTCTGTGGACAATGTTCCCATGTACAAATTAACTGAGCACACATCCACTCCTTTGGCTTTGGAGGTGGATTCCTTCACTTCAGCAGTGCACAGGAAATCCATGTGAGGAAGGAACTGGAGACAGAACCTCTGTGATTGCTTGTAATGGAAACAACATTGATGTAGTAAGAAGAATACTGAGTGCAGGTGTCTTTGTGAGTGGGTAGAGGAGGACTGGCACCAAAGCTAAAACTGCAAACAGTACAAATTGAAAAAGACTGATTTGAAAACCAGAATTATCCTGTAGCAGCTTTTAAATCAAAATGGACTCTTTTCTTGAGCTTCTTATGCTGGAAGAGTTGGGTGCTTTTTGAGAAATATCAGAGTGAATTGTAATTGTGTCCCCTGGCTTTCCTTCAGAGCAATCTGCAGCCTGGCAGAATGCTCCTTCCAGTGCCTACAATCCAAAGTCTGGCACTGTGGGGTCTGTGAGATGCTGGCAGGGGCCAGAGACAGCTGATTCCAAACTGCCAGGAGCAGTGGGACCAGGATTACCTGAGGAAGGGTCATGGCCTGGTTAAGAGCAAAGATGGCAAAACTGCAGTGGGGAATCTCAGCTTGACTTTACATCTTAATTTCTAAGAAACCATTCCTACAGTCTGAGGAAAATTTCCTCCTTTTTAATAAAACATTCCAATCTGGGGGGATGTGTAGAACAGACTCATTGAAATGCAGTGGCAGCTGCTGGGCTGCAGCAACCTGTGGATATTCCCATAAACTGCAGCAGTCCCTGTTGGCAGTGGTTCTGTGAGCTGAGCTGGTGCCCCACAGCCCAGGATGTGTCCATCAGGATCCAGCACTGCACCAGGGAAGGGCAGGAGGTGCACAGAGAGGCCTGGGAGCAGGGGCATGTCCCAGGGTGCTGTTCCTCGAGCTGGGTTGGCTCCTACTGCTGCTGGAAGGGGGATTGCTGTTCCCCTCTGTGATTCCAAGCTGAGAAATAAGCAAGTGGCCCAAGGCTAAGGGTGCAGCTGACTCCTGCCTTTGATGTTCCTCTGAAGGATGGGAGCCAAATAAAAGCAAGCCAAGGCTTTGGCTGTTTGTAGTCCCTTGATGGGAGGGTAGCAGAGGCACTGTGCCAAGGGTGCAGTAGCTGTTCTGGACAGTGCCTTTCAGGAAAGCAGGGGAGCATCAGTGTCTGGTAAATCCCCTCAGTGGGAAGCTGCAGTTCCCATGAGCCCCTCCCAGCCCATGGCACAAGGAGAACAATGTCGTGTGCTCTGTGTGTGACTTGGGCACAGACAGGTTTGGGCAGCTGAGCTCCTGGGGCCAGAGCTGGGCTGGGCATGTTCTGAACCTCCCAGATACAGCAGTGCCAGGCTGCTCCCAGGGTCAGGAGGGATGAAGAGAACAGGAAACAGAGGTGTTCCTATGTGTTTTCTGTAAGGTTTGGGGTCATGTTACCAGTCAGCCTCTGGCAGGAGAGGTCACTAACCCTTACACAAAGTAGGATTTCTTCCCTCTTCTATGTCTTTTACACAGGACTTGGGGGAATGGCTGGAGCTGTGTCAGGGCAGGGTTAGGCTGGATATCAGGAAAAGGTTCTTCCCCAGAGGGTGCTGGGGCACTGCCCAGGCTCCCCAGGGAATGGGCATGGCCCCAAGGCTGCCAGAGCTCCAGGAGCATTCAGACAATGAATGCTCTCAGGCATGGGGTGGGATTGTTGGGGTGTTTGTGCAGGGCCAGGGGTTGGATTTGATGATCCTTGTCCTTGGGTCCCTTCAGCTTGGGACATTGTGTGATTACCTTCCCTTTCTCTCCCCAACTCCTGCCCTTGAGAAAACACTGCACCTCCTCAGCCTTCTGTGCTTGGCCCTGTGGGATCTGTTCGACAGTATCTTGGCTCATCTCTAGGAAAAGAATTCTCTGCATGAGGTCTCTGAACTCTCAGGTGCAGGTGGTGAGCTCAGCCCAAGCACAGGCCTGTGGGATGTCATCTTTCACACGTAATCCATGTGCTGCAATGCTTCCCTCAGAGCCTGCTGGATGAGAAATGAACACCCTGTCTGCTGGGGCTGTGTCCAGTGAGGATGTGTGGGGGTTGTGTTTGTCTCATTAACTCTGTAAGCAGTGTTATTGCTCCTTTGGCTGAAGGCATCAGTTGAAGTTCAAGGGAATATCCCAGCAGTGCCTGGTGTAGTCAGGAGCTGACCCAGAGCATGTGGGATGAGCCTGTGTGCTTCCCTGTCTCACACAGACAGTGCCCTCCTCTCCCTGTCACTGCAGTCTCACGTGGCTGCAGCAGTGACTCTGGCAGAGCACAGACAGACCTGTGCTCTCCCAGGCCCTGAGTGGGAGGCTTGCCTCTCAAGTTCAGCGAAGTTCAGCTGGAAATAAGAGACATCTGCCTTTCCCCTGGTGCTGTGAGAGGCCAGGGCTGTGTGACAGACTGGCTGTGCTGGGGCTGCCTCTGACAGGGAGCAGGCAGGGCTCAGCTGCTGCCAGGCCCTGGCCCCTGTGTGCTACCACAGGGGAGGTTCTGGGGGCTCTGGGGCTGTCCCAGGGCAGGTTTGCCAGGACCTGCTGGGCTGTTCCCTGTGCAGCCGGGGGCCAGGCAGTGCCTGTCCTGGGGGCTCTGCAGATCTTGGCAGCAGCAGAACCCTGCTGTTCTCAGGGGGATGTCCTGAGGTTTCCATGAAGTTCCTTAACAGCTCTGTAATGTCACTGTCATTGTAGTGACTTTGGGTCACAGCCTACCTTGCTCACTTTGGTTGATTGTTCCAGGTTCCTGGGAGCACCCTAAGAACAGCAGGGCCTTTTCTGGCAGAACAGAGGCATATTTACTTACTTAAATATTAATTGGCCAGGTTTTCATAAAGCCCTGAATTTGGGTACCTCTTTGGAAGGCTGATGAGCCATGGTGAAGCAGGGGAGGAAGCCAAAGGTGGGCTTGGTGTCTGCTGCCTGTGGGCTCAGCTCTGTAAATAGGAACGTGGAGGGGGTTGCCTTTGTTCCTAGGACTTCCCTAGGACTTTTGGCTGCATCTCTCTGTGTTAAGGGAGCAACCCCTGCAGCAGTGGGGTGCTCTGAAGCTCTGACTGATGCAGCAAAATCTTGTGTGGAAGGAATGGCTGAGGGGCAGGTCTGGGATGGGTCTCTTGGTGTGACTATGGATGTTGCTTCCACTCAAACTGTTGGGATCTGCTTTGCTTAAGTGCTGGCTGACGATGGAATTTGTAGCTGTTAAATTAAAGATAATTGCAAGCTTGGGAGGGCTGTGTGGTGACTACCAGAGGGGGGTGGAATACGTGCAAGAAAAACATGCAATAAAGATTAGCATTAGTGGTGGGATCTAGGAGATTTGGAAAATGAAAAAAGCCTTTTCCCTTTCTCTTGGCTGAGATCCTCAGGAGACGAATTGCCTTTCTGGAGTTCTGTTCTCATCTGAGACCTTTCTGAGGGGGTGTGGGGATGTCTCTGGAAGTGGGTTGGAGGTGCTGAAGGGTCCATCTCAGAGCTGGCCAGCCCTGGAGACACAGGCTGTGCTCTGGGGTGAGCCCAGCACCTTGCACTGACACCCAAGGGCTGCTGGACCCCGGGAGCCTCCCGTGGCTCCTGAAGGGAAACATGCCTTTAGTGACACGGTTGAAAAAGGAAAAGGCCTGACAGCAGTTGTTTCCATGACAACAGGAAGAATTGCCTGCAATATTTCAGCTCATCAGCCTGGGAACAGCCTGATTGATAGTTACGTACACATGGTAGGGAGAGAGCAGGAGAGGGGAGGCCAATTATATTGCATTTTCCTTGTCCTTGTATGCTTGTGGCCACAGCAGCTGTGGAGGGCAGCTTTTCCTTGCTTTTTGTGTTTTCCAAGTGAGGATGACCTGTGTGTCCCTGGGAAGCATCAGTACAGCCTGCTGGCTGTGAGTCCCTGACCCTCCCTGTCCCAGGCTCCCAGGCTCAAAGCCTATGCCAGGTGTGCAGGGAATGGGGACATCTGGCTCCCTGACTGGCAAACAGTTATTTACACTACAGAGAATATCCTGGAGGAGAAGGAGAGAGCTTGGCAAATGTGTCCAGCATAAGTGATCTGCACTTAGGACATTCCTCTCATCTCAAAGGCAAGATGTGTGTGGTTTTTGGGATGGTCTCAGAACTATCCAGGTTTCAGGGAAACCCATGGGGGGCTCAGTGCATCCCCCATTGCCAAAAAGCTTAAAATCAGTGCAGCTTCAGTCAGGACCCACTGGCAGGATTGTAGCATTTTTGCTTAGTAGCCCCTGGGAAATGTACTTTGGAGAAGATATTTGAATGTTCCTTCAGAAATAAATCCCCAGAGCAACAGATGCCAGCCTGCTGCTCACGAGGGAGGCTGTTCTCCTGGCTCCTGTTGGGGTTTCTTGATGATGCTTTTGCTTTGCAATATGAGCAGAAGCATTCAAAATAGAAACACTGTGGTGTGATAAATGGAACAAACCTACAAGAATCTGCGATGCTTTGTCATCTCTCCCTGGGACATGTAAATGGTGCCGTTTACAGCAGTTTGAGTGTGTGCAGCCCCCTCTGCCTCAGTGCTCTTGGTGCAGCTCTGGGCCCTCTCTTGGCCCTCACCCGCAGCTGCCCCTCACTGCTGGGGGGCACTTGGCCTTGTACCCCACAGCTGGGCACGGCCACGGGCTGGGTGCTGTATGACTCAGCTTGCCTCCACCTTTCCACCCCTCATTTCCCAGCTTTCACTCTGCAACACCGCCCTAGAGCACAGGAGACAGGGCCTCATGGTGCCATTATAG
Organism: Aegithalos caudatus; assembly: GCA_013389925.1. Classification (NCBI taxonomy): domain Eukaryota; kingdom Metazoa; phylum Chordata; class Aves; order Passeriformes; family Aegithalidae; genus Aegithalos; species Aegithalos caudatus. Next base: position 826,987 of record WEIU01002609.1, on the reverse strand, counting down.
GATGTAGCTGTTAACAGTCACTGGCAGAGCCCTGGGGTAGCCGGCACACACAGCCCTGTCCCCGGCGGTGTTCCTGTCCCGCGTCGGGCTGGGCGGGGCGGGACACGGGAAGGGCTGGGGGAAGCTGCTGCTGCTGCCTGGGAAGGAGCCTGGAGAGGCTGATTGGCCTCAGAGGCCCATTACTTCTCTTCCCAGCTGGCTGTGAGTGAGTTTTCCCATGCCTTTTTTCCCTCCTCAGAGGTATCACAGTACTGTCAGTCTGTGCCATCAGGGACAGAGCCCAGCAATAACTCACTGTGCATGCAGGGGTGTAACTGTCCTTTGGGCAAGAACAGGAATAATTTTTTTACCCCAATCCTGGGGTGCACATAGTGGCTTCATACCAAGGGAGAGATGGGTAAAAAGACCTCCCAAACAGTGTGTGGAGTGACTGCTCCCCGCCCAGGAATTAATTTCTGTGTGTAGGAATTTGGCAGACTGCTCTGTGTGGTTTCTCTAACTTTCTTACTCTTTCTCAGATGAGTTCAGAGTCTGTGTTGGATCCTCAGCAAATCCAAGCTTTTGACCAGCTCTGCCGGCTGAACAGAGGCACCTCCCGAGTACGTACCCCCCGTTTTCCTCCTGCTTTGGAACTGGTGATGGGCATTCCTCACGTTGCCAAGCCAGACTTTGGCGCTGGCAAGCGAGGGCTCTGGCTTTTCTCTGGGGTTTGATCTGGTGCTGGCACTTGGCTGTGGCACACTGCAAGGCAGCCATGCTGGGGAAGTCATTGGCAGGGAAACCATGGGAATGCCTCTGGCTTTTGGGCGTTTTTGGTCTTACAAGTGTCCATGGGGTGATCCTTTGTGGATTTGTAACTAAGCTTCCCTCCTGACACTGTAACTCCCCCAGTTGCTTGGAGCACTCCCTCCTATGTCCCTGCTGTCCTACTGAGAGCACAGCTCCCTCTGTCCCTGGCGTTTTCCTTGTGCCTTCTGCCTGTTTTGGCTGTGGTTGTTGGCACAGTTCTTTCTGGGTTTGTTCTCCAATTATGTGACTTCAAAGCAACCTAAAGAGCCCTGGAGAGTTGTTCAGTTGAGGACTGGTGACCTGCCTGGTGCTCCATAGGGTCCATCCGTGCCCTTGGCTTTACCTGGGTTGAGGTTTCCCTCGCTGCAGCAGGGACACAGCGACGCCCCGGGCTCTCTGTGCCCTGCAGGAATGTGACCGGGGTTTCCTTGCAGCTGGCTCTCCTGACGGAGCTGGCGCGCGGGGGCCACGGCGGCGGTGACAAGCACGGGCTGCTCAGTGTTTCCCACGGGGACCCGACCACCAGCAGCGTCTTCCAGAATGAGAACTTCCAGCTGCACCTGACGCCCCCTCCGCTGGCTGAAGAGTAGCACTGCTGCCCGCCGGGCCGCGGCTGCTCCCAGGGCGTGGTGCTGGGAAGCCTCCCCCACCACAACTCGGGATATTCCCCCACACCACCTTTCCCAGAGCCCACCGTGCTGACCCTCGCTGGGCACTGGTGGGTCATGGGTGTGTGATGCCCCAGCTCTGCTTTGGCAGTCGTGGGGCAGCTGGGCTGGAAGCTGGAACTCCAGGACAAACCCCAGCGTGCTGAGGCACAGGGAGGGCAGCCTGTGCTGACCCAGGGGCTTGTGGCAGCAGCAAGAACTTTTCTGAGTAACCAAATCAGCTCTGCCCTGCTGGAGGAGCCTGTCCTGTGCCCAGAGGCTCTGTGTCCCTGTGCTGTGCTGGTTCTGTGGCTGGGGGCCACGCCTGAGGTCTCTGTTCTGCTAAAAGCTGCAAGGCCTGGCCTTGCTGTCTCGTGGCAGCAGCCATGGGGTCTGAGGGCACAGAACGGACAAATCTGGAGAAAGCTGAAGAATACAGGGAATGACACCTGTGTGAGCCAAATGACCTGCACATGCTGTGTTCTACCAACCCATTAAAGAGGCCCTTGGTTGAAGTTCCCTGTGTGACTTCTGCACTTCTGTGAGTGGGCTGCTGGTAAGAGAAAGATGCATCTTGTGCCTGTGGGTGAAGCTCAAACCTCCCCTCTCACCCTGTACCCGTGTTGGGGGTGGGAGGAGTGTGTCTGTGAGAAAGGTGCCTCAGGCCCTTGGGGGCTGCAAGGGGTAGAGGGTGGGTGTGATGGGCTCTGATGGTCAAAGAGCCTTTAGCTCTTTGCTCCCAGCACTGCAGACCAGTGCTGGTGGGGTTTCTGTGCTGTCACACACACTCCTCTTCCCTGTGCTCACTTCAGCACTGCCACTTAGGTGTTTTGGGGTGCCCTCAGGATCCCAGCTGCTCCCAGAGCACAGCACCATGTGTGTGTTGCTCTCCCTGCACGCAGAACTCCTGTGGCTCATCCGTGAGCTCATGGAATGTCAGGAATATGGAGCAGCACAGCTGCCTCCAAGGAACATTGAAGCACCAGGTGTTGTGCAGAGCTCGCCTGGGCAGGAGCAGTGCCTGTGCCCTGGGGTCTGAGGTGCCCTGTGTGCTCACCTCCTGCTCATGAGCAGAACTACCGTGGGCTGTGTCCAGCCTGAGGCCACGCCTGGGCACAGCTAAGTCAGGGAGCTGAATGTGGCCACCTATCAGCAGGGGCAGCTCTTTCCTACTGAGGCAGAGCTGGGCCATGAGGCTGCCCAGCATCCCAGCACTCACCAAAGCCTGGTGTGCTCCCCCCCTGGTTATTCCCTATGTCTGCCTGGCTCTGGGGGTGTCAGGGCTGCCATCTGAAGCTGTGAGCAGCCCTTCCTTTGCTGAAAGTCCCGGAATGTTTCTCTTCTAGCACGGAAAGCACACAGGCAGTTAGGACAAGCAGAAGGCCAGTTGTTCAGTATTTTATTCAAGAGGAAATATACACACACCTCTCCCTGGCAGGGGGAGCAGCCAGCCCAGAGCATGGCTGCAACAACACGGCCACACCCGTGTTTGTGCAAAGGAAGGAGCCCCGTTTTCCTTGGGAGCGTTCCCGAGCCGGGTGTGTGATGGAGCAGGAGATCCCCGCGGCTGAGCCCGGCCCGAGCGCTCTCCAGCAGCCCCGGCACTCCCCAGAGCGCCGCTGACATTTTCCAGGAACAACAGAAGGAAGAGGCAGCTTATTGTGCTTAAGACATCTGAACAAATCCTGGGTAGGAGACACTCACAGCTTGTGGGTATTGCTAATTACTTACAGTTAAGAAAGAATGGATCCTGACGGGGACAGGACCCTGTGGAGTCTCTGCCACCAGCACCCCCCGAGGCCACCGCGCTCCCAGCCAGTGCCCAGGCAGGGCTGTGGCTCCTGCTTGCCTGCAAACAAGGTGAGCTGTGCTGGGCAGGGGTCCTGCTCACCTTCCCTGCCCTTGGTGCCCCAGGGAGAGCTGGCGAGGAGCTCCCTGCCCTTGGGAAAGGCCGTGCTGTGCCAGCCCACCCATCCTGCCTGGGAAGGAGAAACCGTTCCCAGGGGAGGAAGAGCCTTCCTCTTTCTGGGAGGAAAGCTCAGAGGCCGGGCATGAGAGTGAGCTCGTTCAGCTCTCCACTCAGGTTTACAATTGAAAGGTTAAATATGAATAAATGCTGTAGGTTTATACATAATGTTTCTTTCTACCTATGGAATGTGTCTGAATGGTCCAAAGACACCAAAAATATTGTTAGAAACTGTAGTTAGCCAAGAAAGACAACCCCGCCCTTAAAAACGAAATAAATCCTATTTAGTTTTACTACAGCCTTTGTTTAAATGCACTCAGAAAAACAGAGTATTTTCAGGTGCCTTGTGAGAATGTATTCCATTCATGCAATGGCCCAAGTTCCTTGTTTCACAAGCATTGCACATTTTTATGTAAGTCATCAAAACTATAAAACCTATTATTTTTGTCTGAAAGTCTTAGTCTAAAAAGTACAGCATTACTTTATATCCACCCATGGAAACTCCTAGACACGCGCATGTGCACAGACACACACTGTTGCCTAAATGTCTTCTAAAGATACTGATTACAAAGTGTATAAAATTAGGAATACATTGTCAGGATACAGTGAGAGATGAGCCATCCTCTACCACAGACTATAATCTAGGATCAGTCACTAACTGTACACATTTATACAGCCTTGGATTCACCAGGGACTCCTGAAATGCAAACAGCAACTACACAAAGAAGGGCAGTAACGCTGCAGGAACACAGGAGTTACTGTCTCCAGCTCTGCGGAGCTGGCTGCAATCTGAGCGACATTTTTGTTTCCTTCAAGCAGGGCTGAAACTGAACCTCCTGTGAGACAGCTCCACTACCAGCTGGGTGAGGGACCCTGCTCCAAACCTGCTCCTGGACTGGGAGCGACAGCGCGGGAGCCAAAGCCTCCTCTCTCCACTAGGGTGACCTTAGGCTGTATTTTAACAAGCTCACATGCCACCGAGCCTGTGGGCCACCTCTCAGGGGCATCTCCACGCTGTCCCCAAGCTCTGCCGACACAGTGGTGTGGCTGCTAAAATTCTTTTTGTTTAAACTTTGTTATTCTTCAGGCAAATGCAGGCCCTGAGGCCGTTTGGTCCTGAGTGTCTGGCACCAAAGAGCCCAGGAGGAGGCAGAGGCAGAGCCGAGGGTGGGTGTTCGGAGGTAGTCGCTTCCTTCGCCTGTCCTGGTACTCCCCAGTCCAGTGTGGTATTGGTTAGATGGCCATGCCCCACCTGTGCCTGCTCCCCCTCCTGCCCACCTGCAAAAGCCAGCCATCTTCCCAAGATCCAGGCAGAGAAAAGGGACCAGCTGGATTCAGGCAACTCATCCCCCTCCAGAGTAAGACCTGCCTTCTCAGGAGATTTCAAAGCCTGGCCTACCTCAGCAGCTGCTCGGTGCATAGCCTGGAGAAAAGTTGGAGGCACTTTGTGCATTCTCTAGCCTGCCATTCCAACCTGCTGGGAGCGTGGTGCCGGCAGCCTCGGAGAAGGGTCGCACCAGCACTAGGGAAGAGGCCAGACAAGGCGCTAGGATGGACAGGGACGGGAGGAGCCTCACGTAGCTGTTTGAGAAGGACTAAGGGCACCTCGGTTTGCTGCTCCAGGCGTGCACCCCCCATGCTCTGAGGGACCCCTGCCAACAACCCGACAGGTGGAAACGTCTCAAGCGGCACGTCCTCACGTGAGAAGTTGTGTGGGGGGTGACCCAGACCAACAAAAGGGCCTGTTTCTGCTAGAAAAGTCTTTAAGATTTGTCACTACCTTACGTGCAGACGTGGGAGAGCTGATCAGGCTGAGAACGTGTTAAAATTGCTCAGGCTGCTGCTAATTCACCATATGTAAGTCCTGCGACCGCGCTCCCGTGATAGGAATCTGAAATATCAAGTGCACCGGAAAAAAGGGATTGTCAGAAAAAACAGAAAATAGAAATACTACAAAAGCAACATTACTGAGAAGGAAGCGGACTGAGCCGATGCCAACTTGTGTGGTCACACAGTGGTTTCTATAGTCTCAATCACTTCCATCTCGCACTGCGAGGGCGACAGGAGCGGGCACTCGTCCGGCTCCCAGCTGCTATCCGGGCTGTAATCTTCCTCTGAGCTCAGCTCGGCCACCCCCTCCGTGTCCTCGTCACACGACTCCATGTAGTGAACCCCCACCGCGTTGATGCCGGAGTCCTCAGAGCTGGAGGGGGACGAGCAGTGCTCTGGTTTTGGCGTATTGCTCTCCTTGGCGATTAAGGCGTTGCGGACGGAGCCCTCGTCGGGCCTGGCCCTGTGCGGGGCGGGCGGCTGGCGCTGCACGTAGCACATCTTGCCGTTGATGCACTTGACGCGGTAGTTGTCGATGAACAGGTCGGCGATGGTGCAGAACTGCGGCGCCTCGGGCGGCAGCGGCGGCTGGAACGCGGGAGCGAACTTGAGGAAGTGCTCGGTGAGAGACACCGAGATCTGGATGGTGTTGGGGGGCTCCCGGGGGCGGACGGGGATCTCGGTGCTGGGGAGCTGCTCCACGGGGGTCATGGGCTGGTAGACGTATTTACCTGTGGGGACACACAGGAGTGGCGCTTAAAGGTCGGTGTCGGAGTTTGAACAGAAGCCATGACGCTGGACAGCACCAACAGCTCCCTGCTGGCAGCAGCCGCTGCTGCTCTCGTGGCCTCTCCAGGTGTGATCCTCTGACACCTCATGCCGCAGGTAATCACAACCTCCCGTACCCCAGTACTGCTCCCCTCCCTGTCCCTGCCTCAAAGACAGCTGTAGGACACGACAAACTCTGGAGAACTTACTCCAGGGACACAACTCCATAGCCATGAAGTGGGAAAGATGCTGAGTCTGCCCACCCCGCCTTCTAGGAGAAAGAAAACTGACAAGGTTCTCAGAGGCTTTCCCCCCACACTGAACATAATATGTATGTTCCAGCTTACATCTTCGCTACAATGATCAAAAATTTATTTTATTATTATTATTAGTCCAGTAAATCTCTTAGCATGATTTCATGTTCTTTGTTTCTGGGGACTAAATCATGTTTTTCCATATTATAAACCAGAAGTTCATACATGACTACAATTAGACATTTAAGGCAGAAAATAAGGGGATTTCCAAGCTATAGAAATGCTTTTGACATCTCGATTATCTGGTTAAGTAGTAAGAAAATAGGATTATGTTGGTTATATTGAGCAGAACAAAGTGTGAACTGAACATCTTCACTAACAGAAATAAATAAGAGAGCAGAAAATTGGGACTATGTCAGGAAAAACTGAGAAACCCGAGGCTATGCCTAAGACTGTAAAATGCTGCATTTTATTTGCATGAAGCCTCTGAAAGATTCATGTCTCCCCAGGGGCTCATCCGCTGGGAAAGCACAGATTTCCAGAAGCCTTGTGAGTAGTGGGGCTGTCGGAGGAGTTTGGCTGCACGCGCTGCAGCTCCTGCCTTGCACAGGCAGCAAACGCACCAAGGCACGGCGGCGCTGTGCGGGTGCTCGGAGCTCTCCAGGTGAGGGGCAGAAAGCTGCAGCATTAAGGAAGGCTGAGTGCTGGTGTGTTTCCAGCTCCGAGAGAGATGCAGCCTTTCCCCCTGAACTACCCATTCCTTTGGAACATCGCAGAACGGCTCGCGTTGGGAAGGACTTTAAAGATCACGGATTTCCAATCCCCTTGCCGTGGGCAGGGTCATCTCCTACTACCCCAGGCTGGTGTAAGCCCCAGGGGAGGGCTCGCTCCCCCTGCAAAGCCTCTCCGCAGCAGAGAATCCCCGCTGAGGCTGGGAATCCCTCTCAGCCCTGGGAAGAGCTCTGTCGGCGCTGGCGCCGGGCGATGCCGGCTCTCGGCAGCCCCGGGAGCTGCCGGCGCTGCGGGGCCCACGCACAGCCTGTGCTCTGCCAGCTCCGGGACGTCACCGGGATCCTCGAGCACCGGGAAGGCTTTTCCCACCCTGCGGTGCTGCTGGAAGGGAAACGGGTCATGTGAAAATCGGCTGGGACTTCCAACCCCCGTAGCACAAGGACAGGGAGCGCAGCAGAAAGGCCACGGAACCGGAGGAAGAGCTCTACAGCGTGGGAGAGGCTCCAGGCACGACGAGGGAAAAGCCCACCCGTGTGTCATGGGAGGAGAGCGCAGACAGAGCTGGCAGCAGAGGGAAGGGTGTGAATAGCTTTGACCAGCTCCTCTCGACTACCTCATCCAACGTTTTCTCCCTACGATCTGTGCGATGGTATTTGTTAACAGAGCCACGGGGAAAGCTCAGTGACAAGTCAAGCTTTTCCCGTCTGCTTATGGCTGGATGACAGAAACACAAAAGCCATCCTCTCCACTTGCTATCTCTTTACCGTGGTGCAGCTCCTAAACCTGCTGTGACTCAGAGAAATGAGTGCTGGCATCCAGCAGCTGCACGCTCCAGCCACAGGGAGAGCACAGCTCTCGCTCCTCCAGCACAGATCCCTGGTTCTGGCGGTCTCTGAGCAATGGGGTCCCTCGGAGGTTTCTCAAATCTTGTGGACAGAACTTCCCTAGGAAGCTCCTCACCCTCACAGCCACAGCAGCAGCCCACGGCTTCCTGCCATCTGCTGCTTCCCAGAAATCCTTCTGTGAAATTAGTGAACATTATATATGCCACTGCCTTGCAAAGCCCCACAGCTGATGATTACTGTGCTGCTGGCTGGGATAGTGTCTGATAAATTCAGCTCATGGAAACTGAAGTGCAGCCTGCCCTTGCCTGAAACCACAATGCTCTATTTATCCATAGATTTGGAGTGCTTCTGTGTGGGCTCCTTCGACAACCAATGATAAAATAAAACCAGATACTGGTGAAAAACGTATCTTCAACTCACTTCTGTGCTGCCCCTATTTTAAGAGTCCAAGGAAAGGTCCACTGAAGATTTTACCATGATGAAGAAAAAAGGTGTCTGTACAACAGGACTCTGTTTTTCCACTTAAAACAGCCTTCACGTGCTGGCAGAAGCCTGAGGGATGTTGGGAGTAGAAAGTAATGTATTAAAGCTAAGGAAGCTTTACAGCATGGGCATGGAATGGAAAAGCAAAGACTCCTCAGTTTGACTTTTTGGTGTTTGTTTTTCCAGTTTTGGGAAAAGAAGAAGAGCGGTGGCCGGGTCAGCCGAGGAGTTGCTGGGAGCTCAGCTGGTCATTTCTCCACGGCAGCCACACACAGCAGCTCCCTGAGCCTCAGCACTGCCCTGCTGGCACTAATTCCAGGGCAGGAGCAAAGAGCCATTCCCTCAGCAGACATTTCAGAGCCTGCCTGTGGGACCTCACTGGGGCTGAAATGTTCCTCACGTTCCAAGGACAAGCTCTGCCAGGGTAAAGCAGGAACCAGCCAACACACAGCAAAGAGAACTCTCTACTCTAACTGATTTCTACGTTACTGCAGAATTCTGGTACAAGTTTGTCAAGTGTTAGCTGGTTTTAGAGGCAATTTTAAACAGATTAAACTTGTTTCAAAACATGGCCAGGTGCTCCGAACTGGGACTGCCAGACTGGATCACGGACAACGCTGTGCACACAGCCTCGATTACCACGCCTCACCCTGCATAATGCATGGAAACACATCAGCCAAGATGCAGCCTGTGAAAAATAAGTGCAGAAATTAGAAATAAGATTGCCCCCCCACCCCTGCAGCTGGCAGGATTTCCAGGCTTTTTCACTGGAAATGCCCCTGAAAGCACAAGTCCCCAGGTTTTCTTATAATCCATCTTAATCTGATCAAATACCTGTGGAAATCACCAGCAATATTTTTGCTGACTCTGAACACCTGGCAACAGCCTGTGATAAAACAGTACTTTGAGCACCTATTCTGCTGCACCTAATAGACTAGCTCAGAACTTATTGCCTATTTATTCCAAGTCAAGCTGAAGAACTCTGTGACTGCTCTGTGCTGATGAATGCTCCTGTAAATGACAGTGTTCTGCACAAAAATACAGATGCCACGAGACACCGCATCCAAAGTTGTTTCCTGGGTCGCTTCCCCACCACTGCCTATGCAGAAGGTGGTGAAGGAAAAATACTGCACGTGTCAAGCATAGGTCAAAAAATCAAGCTCCAAATCCTGTGGAAAGAAATCTGCTGCATTTGCAGAAGTTTGGGAAGTTCTTGTGCACTTTAAGAGCTGCTGTGAAGAGGTGTCACAGTTCTGGCTCTGCATTTCCACCACCATGGCAAAAGGGCTCAGAGGAAACAAGAGCCTGCTCCTCCTGGAAATAGCAACTGTGTGAAATCAGGCCCTGCCAGAATGACTGCCATGGTCAGGCTTGGTTGTCCATGAGAGCCACTGGCTGACAGGTGAGATGATGAAATGAGAGATCCCAGAAATACATCTATTGGCTATGTTTAACCATTTGTCCCCCTGAGCCTGCTCTGTGCTCAGGGCATTATCCCCCACAACACTGCTCCTCTGTCTGACCCCTCGAAGTGACAGCAGCCTGGGCACAATGAGAAAGGGACAATTGTTTCTCCATTTCTTCAGATGGCCCTTGTGCCAGCACACAAACCAAATCCTCAGGGACCTGGCACACACTACAGCCAACACTCAACTGCAGAACAACTATTCCACTATGTCCAAGGAAGTGAGTGATGGGCAGTGCCCATCTCCCTGTTGCTCTGTGCACAGGAACAGGATTTCTGTTGCCAAATCGGATGGATGCTGTTCCCCAAAGCCTTGGCTCCGTGCCTCCAGTGAGCCTGCCAGCAGGCTAAGGCAGGATCCAGCAGAGCAGGGAGCTCTATCATCACCTGCACATCTCCAGCAAACTTGGGCAACTTGGAAAATTTTTAATGTTCGTGGCACTAATAACCAGAACTATGTGGCTGATTGACTGGAAGCTGTATTATAGAGACTCCTGCTTCCAAAACCCCAAATCAAGCCTTGAGAAACAAGCCACAAAGTAATTTCTCTCTGATTTTTTGCTAATTGGGCAGTCTGCATGCATCCTCACCAAACAGACACAAAACAGCAGCAATTTCCATGGCTAATGCAAAATAACTTAACCATGAAATAAGCAGAGGTGCGGCTGGAAAATTTTCTTTTCCACTTCCCTCCATCCCAGCATTCTGGTTTACCTTTAACACTCATTAACATGCTTGACATACTGGAAAAAAAAAAGTCCAGCTTTCAGGAGGGAGGCTTCTTCTAACAAATTTCAAGTTTTGTCCTCTCAAAAGGAAGACTTAGTCCTAATAAATAACAACATGAATTGCAGTGCACTTCAGAAAATGGTAAGAGAGAGCTGTGGATCTGATTAGTCTAAGTCAGCAATACATACCGTGGATATTTGTTCACATGCAAGGCATTTAGACATCTATTAACTGAAAGATAAAAGCTTTTTTTTCCATATGTATTCTTCCCCCTGCAGCTGCTGGAAAAAATTTTTCTACAGCCTCCCATCTGCCAGCTCATCTATCTCCAAAAATCAGCAAGGTTAACAAAGACCTGCTATTGCAGCTATTGCACATGACCTGGCTCAGCTTAGGACCTGCTCCTGTGTGGAGCACTTTTGGAAGTCCCAAGCAGAGGGGGGCTGAAGGTGAACTGGCTCTGATCCCAGTGGTGGATGCTCTGATCCATGCTTTTGGCTGTGGTGGATGCTCGAGAGGGGCTGGAGCTGTGGCCCCAGGGCCCAGTCCATGGCTGCCACAGGCCCCCAGAGAGGGTGTGGAGGGATGTGTCCTGTTCACCAGCAGGGTGCTGCTCCCTAAACACTGGTGACTTGGTCTGCCTGAACATACACCTGTGTAACAGCACCAGTGATCCCTGCTTGTGAAGTCCAACGGGATTCTCACTCCAGCTGTGCCAGGCTTTGCTATTGCCACTTGCAACCCTGCCAAAAAATTCAGCTCACGTGGGAGGGGAATTGGTCCCACTGTGAAGAACATAAAACCCCTCTAATTAACCAGCACACAGCTCTGAAGGAGTGAAGGCAAAGGAAGCATTCATAATGCACGTGTGACAGGAGACAGCGCTGCCTTGGAGGGGTTCTGCATTATTCCAAGGAGAGCTCCCTGCACAGCTGTTCTGTGTGTGGAAACCTTGGAGATGAGCTCCTCGAGCACCGGCTTTGCTCATAGCAAGAGACGGAGAACCACCAAGCGCCCTTCCAGCGGCACTTGTTGCACATCTCCTGGGTGTGGCAGGAGAGCCAAGGCTGGCTGCAGGGGGAGCAGCGGCGGATCGGCGGGAGCTGCCTGGCAGGCGGTGACAGCTCCCAGCGGGAGCGCTGCCCTGCCGCCGGCGCTGGCACAGCAGCCCCAGGACGGTACAAGGGTTCTCACACCCACCTGAGTTTCCAGGGCCCCCCAGGGCAGTGGATAGCACAAGTCCAGCAGCCCAGCTGGAGGGCAAGGGAAGGAAGCAGGTAGGGATTCACCGCTGGCACAGCAGAACCTTGGGGCAAGGGAGGGTTCCTCTCTCACAGAGTAAGGCAAAGCTCACTGTGCATCCTGGACAGGTTTATGGAGGGCTCTCAGCATCCTCAGCCTGCTGGAGATGCCTGCTATACACCTGTTGTTGCCAAGTGCCCAGCAGAGTAGAATTCCATCGGGAAGTGTGATCTTGGACTCAGTACCTACCTGGGGTCACGGCCTTCCGGCCCTGCCAGCTGAACAGAGGACAAAATCGCTGCTCTGGCTTTCCTCCTCCTCTCTCCAGTTACATGCACAGCTTGGAAGAACAAACCCTTGCAAACAAAGCTTGCCCTACCCATAACTACTCACCAAGGACTATCATAACTCCAAACTACACTCAGAGCACAGTACTAACTTTTCCAGAAGGGTGAGAACAAATGAGAAACCTGGGGCACATTTACAGATGGCACATGTGAAAAACCCCACTGCTCACCCAATCTACACTTCTTTGTGATGTATGGAATAGACATCATACCACATCCAGCAAATTCTCAAGGGCTGCATGGTGAAGAAAAGATGTGGAATGAGCCACCAGAGGAAATGGAAAACATTTCAGGATACTGAGACATTGCCAGATTTACAGGCTCAAGTAGAGCTGAACTGGACCACTGGTGGTTATAATAAGGCATAACTGAGATGATTGTGCACCTTGAAGAAACCTCGCAGATGAAGATATGCAGCACATCAGTGCAAGTGATATTTCTGCCTTGCACTTTGTCCAAGCAACTTTGAAAAAGCACTGAGATTCCTCAAACAAATTTCTAGTGTAAGGAATGCAAACAGAACATCCCGTATACCAGCAGGAATTCTGGCAGAACTAGAAGGCCCAGTAAGGGATCACAGAAGAGACTCCAAGGGCACAAATGAACTCAGCAAAAGAACAACAGAAAAAGTGCAGGACCTGAGCAGGCTGGAAGGGCTGGCAGGCTCTGCCCTAACAGAAATGTGTCACTGCAAAGGGCTCCTTTCCTTCTCACAGAAGCACCTCCATCTGAGCACTAATGAATCCATCCCATTCTAGATGCTATCCAAGCACAGGGAAGAACCAGTCCAGTAATGTTTTGGCAGTGGCTGCCTAGGAGCAATTCCATACAGCTGCTAGCTCTCTCCAGTGGAGGAGAGGTGTTCCCTCCCTGCTGTACAGCCAGACAGCTGTGCCAGCCCCTGACTCGACGCTTTTCACAGGAAACCAGCACAGGGGGGGAAAAAATCAGGAAGTTTTTCCTCATCAAATTTGTATTTTAATGCCCTTTTGTCTTGATCTGTCTTAAATACAAAAAGGATCATGACAGTACATGCTGTGAGCTGTCTAAGCCTTTGAGAAGTTTCTGTGCACATCAGCTTAAGAGCAGGTAACGCTTAAATGCAAACAGACCCTGGAGCTTCCTCCATCATCCCTGCTCTTTACTCTCATTGCTTACATGGATTTACTGGACTTAAAGAGAAAGCAACCCTGAAGGCTTGAGAGATGCAGCCATAAACCCTCTTAAAGGGGCTGTATTTGCTCACTAACCATTGTAAGGGAATAGAATACCAACACCCAAAAAGGCAGTGAGCAGCAGCACACACCACCTCTGTTCTGGAGGAGCTCTTTCCTTTCCATAGCTGGAGGATGTCACCCATACCCCAGGTGCTACTAACCCCAGCTCCATGCTGGCTTCCAAAACCATGGAAGCACAGGCATGGGAAGTGTGGCACAGCCCTGGTTACCTCTGCCAGCACAGCAGCTGGGCAACACTACCCAAGCTCTGAATACAAAGACATTCATCTTCCAACATCCCCACCCCCAAACCCAGCCCCAAAGGCCAGAACAGCCACTTCTCACACATTTGCCTGAGAAATTTTATCCCCCAAGTTACACTAGATATTTTTAAAATTCAGTAGAGAAAATAGCAAAAAATGGCTTAGTGCTAAATATTTATTCTACAACCCCATCCCTGTGTGCCATCTGCTCAAGCTTCAGCAGCCCATGGTTTCCATGCAGCCAGTCAGTGTACTGATGGGGAAACAAAGCAACACAAGCACAGCTCCGTGTCAAACTGCCCAGAAAACCGTGGCATTGCCTGGAAATCAAAGGGACTGGAGACACAAGATCCAGTTTCTTCCAGATGTGTGGTAAGTGCTGCAGGGGGGCACCCTGATCCTCTGCATACGATGGAATGCTTTCTTGGGAATTCCCAAATAAGCAGAACAGCTCACTGGGTCCTTGAAGGAAAAGTCCTCTTTAAAGACCTTCACTCTGCATCCTCAGGGGCAGGAGGTTGGGTTTTGCAGTTGGAATAGGCACATCTATGGCCACAGTGTTTTCCTGGTGGCTGACAGGAGAAACAATGGCCCATGGGATGTGCTGTACCTGTGCTGATCCCTTCCTGTGGCCAGAGCCCAGGATCTCCTGCTGACACAGCACCTGTGCAGTGGCTGTGTGGGAGCAGGAGCCTTCAGGCTGGACAGCACCACCTTCTTCAGCTTCAGTGCAGGGAGCAGGGTCCTTATTCCTAACACACTCTTTAAACCCTTGTCCCAGTGCTGTTCCTGGTGCCATCCACATGCCATTCAAACCAAGCTATTTCTATCACAAGCCTCTGGAGAACTCATTTCTGGGGACATAAAAGCACTACTCCCCCTGCTTGTGCCCAAAACACGTCACCACCTGGAGCTGAGAAGGGGAAGTATGGGCACCAATGCTCCCCTTGGAGGGGTGTGGGATCCAGCAGTGCTCTGCATCAACAAATAGAAGCCCAAGTACCACCAGTGGAGGTGAATATCACATTGAGCCATTGTGTCACACAGTGCCACTGCAGGCAGGTGACTTGGAGCACCTGGGCAGCACAGCTGGGAGCACACACAGCTCTCTGCTGTGGCAGGGTGAGCCAGTGCTGGCAGAGGTGAGAGCATCACCCTCAGATTCACATCCAGAGAGTCAAGATCCCCCAGGACCAGCTGGAGAATGCTCCTGTACCAGCAGATCAAGGTCTAGTGGCACAGGGAAGAAAAACAAAGCAAAAGGTGAGTGTCTCCTTCCACCTGCCCTGCCTACAGCTGGGTTAATGCTGGTAGACTGCAGGAAGGGTGCAAGAGCTGGTCAGTCCACCTTGGCACACCTGATGCTGTCCCAATCTTTCACCAGGGATCAGAGGAGGGAGGGAATGCAAACATCTGGAGTGGGGCTCAGGCTCAGGAAAGCACTGAAATCCAACCAGGCATCTACAGAGGGTGGAACAGCCAAGCACCCTGCCTGCAACAGTTACAGGTGTGCACCAGCATCATGTGTGGCAGGGAGAGGGACAGACAGAGCCTGGCACAGAGCTGGGCACAGCAGGGAGTCATTTCAGGGCTGGGTGCAAGCACACAGCCAAACAAACAGCTTCCAGAGCAGACGTGTGGGCTCTGGAGCTGCGCAGCCACCAGCGAGAGCAAGAATACAAATGCATGCCTCTTGCTGAAATTGTTTAACAACGTAGGTTACATATAAATTCCAACTGTTACATGGCCTAAATTAAAGTATGGCTATGTTAAAAACAAGGCCCAGTTGCCAGGCAATCAGTTTTCACTTTCCCAGTAGGTTTTTGACTACCATCTATGTGAATATACTCAACTATTGGCAAAAACATCTCCAAATTGCACGAACTGCACTTCTTGAGTTCTGTGATCAGTCACTACATAAAAATTGATTAGTGGAAGAATCAAAGCCATTATGAAAACATACTGTGTATCTTGTGGGCAGATAAATTCATGGAGGTGCTGGAAGAAAAACCACAACACATTAAACCAGGGTCACTTAATATGCAGAGAGAGAGATGCTCTACCTGGAATCCAATCTACTGTCAACCAGCTTTTGCATTAGTATAAGCTTGTGCCATCCATCAGCAGCTAAGCCCACACTGTCACAGCTCTAGGGAGTTTGGGAACATCTTACACTGTTTGTGAGTAAAGCATTTTGCTTTTTATGCTTTATAGAAACACAAATTTCTAGTAGAGCCTCACCAGTGTGCAGCAATAAGTTACCAAGGCTGGCAGTGAGTCATGAAGTGTAGGGCAGCCCTGGTTAAATCGAGAGCCATTACATAAGAACACCCCAAGATGCCCCTGCTCTACAAGCCGGGCTCTGCTGGTCGCAGCAACACGAGCGGTGACAAAACGTGTTCTTGATGAGACCACAGGTGCTGCCAGGAAATTGGAGGTCCTGTGCCAAGCACCTGAGAGGCTTCTTCTGTGCTTCCAGCAGACCTGAGCAGTGTCAGCTCTGCAGACCTGCAGGATGGAAGTCACAGCGAGGACAATCTTGTGACTCAGTCTCACGGGACAATGCAAGGCCATGACCACAGGCTGCCACTTAAGACCCATGGAACATCCATCAGGAAGCACAAGAGGAAGGATGATGTGACAGCAGGCACTTTGGCATTAGGCAGGCTCGCAGATCCAGGCTGGCAAACAGATTCTCTCACCTGCAGAGTCCAGGAAGGAAGCCACACGCTCGCCACAGGCACTGTGCTCCATGCAGATTTTCTCTTTAGGCTGTTCCTCTGCAGTGACAGAAGTGCCAGCAGCCTCTCAGCAGCAGGAAACCCTCTGAGCAGGAGCACAGGCCCAGCCCTCACCGTGCAGGGTTCAGGACATCCTGAATTCACAGACAGCTCTGCCAGCTGACGAGACACAAGATTAATGAACTTTTTCTTCAGAAGTACTTGCTTCTGGTAGGAAACATCCCCAGCCTTGTCCTTTCAGGCTTCACAAAACCAGCACTTAACCCTTCAAGCAGCCACAGAGGAAGGGTGTCAGTTATCTGCCACTCTCAGAGGCTCTTACCAGCAGATCACTGAGTTTGGGGCAAGCAGGCAAAATTCTTTGTGAATTATGCCTCTCAGGTGGACAAACAGATTAGAAAACAGCCTCATAGTCATGCATCACAAGAAAAGTTTTAGGCTGGCAGGAAGTGTTTTGGTACACAGGTCCCTTTTTCTTACACTTTTGGAGAAAGAAGCGCAATGATTCCTGTTCAATCACATATGAGCTGTACAAGAGTTAGCCCTATGAGACACACTAAGCAAGTAGCCTGAATTCAGAGATTTTCCTGTGGTCTCACTCTGTTAAGTGATATCTGGGCCTTTGTTAATAATAACAGAACATGCATATCTCTAAACATTCTAGTAAGGATTCAAAATGAATGCCAGCAGGTTCTTCCAGAGGCACTGACATTCCCACAGGGCACAAGGAATCGACACGTGGGTTCTCTTATCAATGGTACATTCATACTGTGATTTCCAGATTATAACTAAAACCTGAGGAACAAAATCCCATCCAGCTCAGGGACAGTGCACCCATAAAAACTGGCAGTGTTTTCCCTTAGAGTAACACTTCAGAATATATTAAGTTCTTTCCTCGGTTACGTACAGCTTAGTGAAACGAAGCTGAAATATCATAGCTCTTCAAAATACAGGTGAAGAGAAAATCTTGCACAGCCACAGGCAACAAATCCTCATTAAAAGTCTTTTCCCATTACAAGCTGCAACATCCACCTTTCTGCAGCTCCTGTCTGGCACTCAGCATAAAGCCTTGCTCTGTGCACAAACATTCTGTCCGGATACACAGACTTAACAGGATGAATGTTCAAATCCTTTTCACAGCAGAAGTAAATTAAAAATGCCTATTTGTCCCAGGATTTGTGGTTGTTCTCCCTCTAGACCAAGCTGTGGCTTCTGGGAGTTCCACGCCCTAGAGCTCCTAGCCCCACTGCTTCATTCTGCTTTAGACAAGAGTTTTCCACGAAGAAAAATGTATCAGCTCCTCCAAATACCCAGAATTTCAGACATAAGCATGTTACAACTCCCTTTCCCTGTCCATCCAACAAATCAGTCATCAGGATGTAGTTCTGCCCTGTGGAACAGCACTGCTGGGAATTCAAGTTGCCATCACCACTGCCAGTCCACATCACCTTCTGCAGACAGGGACACCCAGAGCATCGGGGCACTGCTGCCCTTCTGCTCTCTCCTGCACGTAGAAACGAGTTTTGCAGGCCCCAAAACCCAGCATAAGGAAAACCCACTGGAATAAGAGCAAGGCTTTTGGAGATGTACAGTGTATGCTGTGCTGCAGAGCACCCCAGGGCTGTGGCTGCTCCTCTGATATTCAGGGATGGACAGACACTGGCTGCAGGCAGGCACAGCTCCTCTTCAGACCGCCAAGCCCTATCAGGATGCACCTGAATTCCTCCCCACACCATCTCAGCTCACTTAGCAGCTTTGTCACAGGAAAGCAGGGCTCCCTCACTGATTCCCTCCTCACAGTTCCCACAGGCAGATTGGGGTCTGAATAATTACATGGGCTTGGGGGATTGTCAGAGCCCCTGCTGATGGCTTCTGTCACTGGGGAGAGGGAGAGACACCTTGGAAATGCTGCTGGTTTGCACAGAGATACTGAAATGCTGCATACAACACTGTGTGGCAGGGGAAAATGCCTGCACCTGGGCCAGGTGTGTACCTGCCAGAGAGCAAGAGCTGTTGTGGACACACACCACATCTTCTCCCTAGAAGAGGCTTAATTGAGGATGGCCTTGACAGAGAACTTTCACCAGCTTTGTGCGACAGAAAACAAATACCTTCATTTTTAAATGTTATAAAAGAAAACCACTGGTGATTCAAGCAGAGAAGAATGTGAGGAGCAGTATCAGCTCAGAGCACAGCCAGGTGCAGTGATTGTGCTGATTTGCCTCATTCCCTGGCTGCAGCTGTGGGCAATGGATAAGGATAACCCGTCCCCTGGCCAGCACACAGCTGGGACTGGTGAGACCCCAGCCATGGGGATTGTGCCTCTGGGTGCCCTCAGACACTGAGGAAGCAATGGAGCTCTGAGAGCCAAGAGAAACCGTGGGCTACCTGTTCAGGTGAACAACAAATGTAAGTGTACTCTAGTTCTATGTTCCCAGAATATTGCTAGCACGGCCAAATTTAGAGAAGCCCTTTCCCCCAAAATCACCCAGAAAACACGTGCCCTTTGTGGCATGCCACCCATCATACAAACCCATTCTCTCCTCTTGGCTGAAAAATGACAGTTCCTTGGATCTCTTGCCAGTTACTGCCTGACCTCATGCAGAACCTGCCAGGTCTGCCTGCAAACTCCAGTGCAATAATATGTGATGCATGCCAGGGAGTGGGAAACTAATCCAAGGCACACCTGCAGGTGCTGTCCACCACCTAGCAAACTGCAAGGGTGGGTAGCAGGTGCATTTTTAAAAACCTTTCCTGCCACCAAGACCTTGTTCCTTGTCTGAGCCTGGCAACCGTGTTCCCTCCCTGGCTACCCAATGGAGAGCTCGTGCCTTCCCCGTGCTTGGTTTGTTTTCTTGTAAAGCTGAACCTGTAAAGTGGTGGAACTGAAATTTATTTGCTGCATTTACTTTTCAATATAAGATATGCAAGAGGCTTTAAGGAGCTAAAAGCTTGCTCTTTTGATGCTGAATCGGGGGGGGGGGGGCATAGAAAGGCTAATACAAGGTGGCACAATTACTGTCTATTGATGCAACTGCTGTGGAACCACGATTCATCATGTATTATTGATAATTGCAGCATAATGTACCGAGGGGTTTGCAGGGTGTTTAACAGAATGCAAGATATTCAGATTACAAATGAACCCAGTTGCAAGAGAATGCTCTTAATTGTATCAAGCATGATGCCTTCTCTCATAGTTAATTCTTAGGAAGTAAAATTAGCAAAATGCAGTCAAAGTGCTGCTGTCAGGTCAGGACAGATGCAACCCCGAGGATCTGATCCCTTCTGACATAAGCAGGTACCACCTCAGAGCCAGCGGCCTCACAGCCAGCATCTGTGCAAAACACAGCTGCAGTGAAAATCCCGAGGTGAGGAAAGAGAGGCAGGCACCTTGCTGCAGACCTGCCTCTGGCGTGTTTTCTCTGGCTCTGGAAAAAGTAGATCAGAGTAATTTAAGGCTCTCAGCTTGCATCTAATAAACAAAACCTCATAAGGCTGTCAGAGGGGAGGGGAGGAAGGTGAACAGGGGGCTGCCACCCTAGCAAAGGGAACGCATGCAGGGCACAGAGGAAGCAGGAGAAATGCGTAGTGGGATAAACACAGGGACTGAAGTCAAAAACACCTCCTGGGCCAACACTTTCTTCCCTGCTGGGGAAAGGACTCTGAGGTTTAAGCCCTCATCCTGCTTCCAGTGGAGACTGGAGTCAGCACAGCCTCCTGGGGAGGTTGCTGAGGACAGCTACGGCAGCAGGGAGGAGGCGTTCCTGCACCCCCGGGCAGAGCCCAGCGGCTGCAGCGACGCCCGAGGCAGCCCAGCACGCTCCCATCCCAGCCTGCCCAGGCACTCCCGTCCGGCTCGGTTTTCATGCACCTCTTACGGAGGCTGTACCTGGGCTCAGAGCTCCCCACGCAAAGGAGCGCATTAGAGAAACACCACACTGGGAAATCTGCTCCCCACCAAGCCCAAAACAGACTGAAAAGGACCTAAAATAAACTCCAGGCTTAGACACAGAAGTCATACAGGCACCCAGGGCAGCTGAGGCTCTCGGAGCTGTTTGGATACACCAAAGAGCCTCTGATCTTCCTGCCAGCTATTATTGCCTTTTTACGGACAGAGAAACATCTGAGGTAAAGACAGCGCCTACAGTACTGCTCACTTCCGAGCATGCCAACCACAATGGCTTTGGGGAATTCAGACTGGGTTCTTTCTCAATTATTCCTTCCATAGCCAAGTGGCTCTGCAAGGCTAAATTGCTCCTGTCACTGAAGTAAGCAGATGTGATCCTGAATACACATGAGGAGACAATCTACTCATCATGGCATGGTGAGTTTTTGTAATTTCTCAGTGTAAGTGCACTTTAACTGAGTTGACATTCTCCAGGACCTTGGCCACTGATGGAAAATAATACTTCAATGGCCCTTTTAATTGATGTAGAGTTTCCTGTTCCCCAATACAGCTCTTAAGAGTCACAGAAAAGCACTTTCAAGAACCCTCAGAGGATTCCCAAGTTGGTATTACAGCACTGCGTTTATGCAAGATAACTTCCAATGCTGTTTAATTACATCTCTGACCTCTATACAATTTCCCATTACAGACCTCATTCTTACCCCTTTTAAATCCCACTCTACTCATTCCACAGGAGCAGGATACAAAGAGATCCTTAGCTCTGAAATTTGCATTAGGAAATGAGGGGCAAGAAGGGAGCGCGCTCCACCACGTCTTTCAGAAGATTAAACAAGGCAATGTAGTGTGTGACTTCCTTTAAAATCTTCCATTTAAAATCCTGGTTTCATGAGGCAAAGGTATCTTAAGCTTTCCTTAGCCATAAAGGAGGAATTGAGAAGGAAGTCTGTACTTCTTGCAAATGCTGTAACTATTTTTAAATCTCATAATTGCCACACAGAAGCAAAAGGTTGGATGGGATCTCAAGTGGTCTTTCCAAGAGGGAAGCAGCTCCATGTAATGCCTGAGACACCAGTCTAAGCCTTCCCTGAAGGACCATGACTCCTCACCTTCTCAAGTACTGTGATCCCCTGCTGCATTTCTTTCTAGTTATGATATTTTCCCATATGCAAACCTAAACTCCCATTGTCACAGGTAAGAGATACCTGGTTATCTGCCATGTCTGTGCAGAGAACTCGAACACAGCTGCTCTGCAAGGCTTTGCAAAGCTCATCATCCCTTCCTACTCCTTCTCTTCCTTTCTTCTTCCCTCAATCTTTTACAGCCCAAACAACCCTTTCTTTTGCACCCCCCTGTAAAGTATATTTTTCTAAGCTGATCTCTGTGATCTCCCACCAGTTCTCCTACAGCTCTATAAAGCTCAAAGCTCAGCCCATCAGCCTGGTTTCCTCATCACTGAGCTGGAGAGACTAATTAAATTGCACACTTGCCATGCTCCTGGTAATGCATCCCAAAGCAAAGGCTGGGGTTCTGGGTTTGGCTTTTCTGCCACACAGACCTCCAGCTGCTGAAGCACAGGCAGTTTGTGATACATCCTGATCCCCAGATCCCTCTCTGCAATCACTTCTCCAGGTGTTCCCAGTTCCATGTTTGACTTCCCTATCCCAGAACCATTCTCAGATGATTTTGGGTAACATCTCCAGTTTATAAGCACCACTTTGAGCTCTGATCCTGTACTTCAGAGTGCTCATAGGCTTTTATATCTTGATGGTGGCTGCAAATAACTGAGACCAGGGAAATGTTGGGAAGAATCTAGGTCACAACTTGAGGGCCTTTGTGTTATCAATGAAACACCAGTGAGCCATCCCTGTCCCTGTGCAGCAGGTGACTGTGGCACCTTCTCACACAGGCAGTTGTGCCACACACTACTCAGGATACAGACAGAAGAAAACCTTCTGTCCTGAACTGCTTTCAAATGAATCCCAAATCAAGGCAAAATTCCTGAAATGCATGTTTAACTGATATAGAAGCTTGCATCCAAACAAAAGCTGGCCTTTGGGGCAGCCCCTTTTCCCTGTGAAATAAAATTTGCAAAAAGTGCGTGTGAAGGGGAATCCTGAAGGTGACTAAATTGCAAGGAGAGATGGCAATGCATTTAAAAAGAAAATGGGAAGTCAGGAGTCCAGGGACACCTTCAGCAGCACCAAGTAACCCTCACATAAGGCTCCGGTGTTAACCTTGACACCATGCAAGCTTTAAGATCTCCAGAACACAACATGACCCAAGTACATTGCTCCATTACCATTTCCTGACCTCGCATCAACACGCTGCTGGGAAAGCCTGCTCTTCAAGGCTCTATGTGATTAATTATTCATCAAACTATGTATGGACATCCACAGTTCAATCTCAGCCTCCATGATTAGATACATCAGGATCGTGAATACCGATATGAAAGTCATTGGGCACCTTTTCACCAGAGTTGGCTCAATATTGGATTTTGAAGCTATCTGCTATATATAGCCTAAAGCAGTTACCTCTCTGCTCAAAGGGGTTTATGCCTGTCAAAAGAAAATCATTAGCACCCAGAATGAAGTGGCTGGTACGAAGGACAGCGGTGCCCAGCCAGTGCCACAGCCCACCCTCCGGCCGGCCCAAGGGGACGAGGGGCACTGGGACTCCCGTCCCCGAGAGAACTCTCCGGGCATCGCCGCTGCCGCCCCCGCGGGAGCAGCGCCCCAGGTCAGGGTCCCACTGGGGCCGCCTCGGCACGGACAGCTCCGGGAGCGGACCGCTCCCGGCCGCGGGACGGGACG
>WEIU01002609.1:768971-803292 GCA_013389925.1 Aegithalos caudatus | reverse complement strand
CGCTGTGAGATTTCACTGCTTTCCCAAGGCGCTTGCAGCGGCCGGAGCGCACGGGCTGGAGCGGCCACCAGCCCCGGGCGAGTCAGCCCGGGCACAGCAGGGCTGTGGGCCGGCTGCCAGGCTCCCTCCGGCCGCGTGGAGCTCCTGTCCAGACACCAGCGGGCTTGATGAATGAGATCCGGGCACCCTGGCACCGGACAGCAGCCTCCGGGGAGCGTGAGCAGGCAAGCAGAGATCTGGGGCGCTCCAAGCGTGCAGCTCTTTGCCAGTCTGTGAGACAGGTGGACACAGATCACCCCTGCAGTGCCAGAGCCAACGGAGCAGGACACTGGGCTGCTTGCACATGTGGCATGCAGCACAGGCAGGTTTTAGTTGGTTTTTATCATCATGCTACTTAATCGAATTCAGAAACCCATTTCTTTCTGAGCACACAGTGATTTAAAAAACCCTGATAAACTTTGTCTTTCATTTTGTAAAATAATCAGTAGATATAATTTTGAATTATAATTTTGATATAATTATAATATGAAAGTGTACTGTTATTTTCCAATAACCGTATCTTTAGGCCAAAATTAAAGTTTGGATTTATGTTGAGCCACGGCTACATTATTTGTTTCCTAAGTGTGGCGGTGGACTTGTTTCCCTGCTATGTCTGAAAGAAAATTGCAGTTTTATTGCTGCTCTGCTCAGCACTGGGAGTTGAAGTCAGCTTTCTGTTAGAACAGAAATCAAGTGGTCATTTTCATAGTCCCTTAGCTTTGTACAATACCCAGTAGCTCTATGTCAGAAACATTCAAAACACACTTAAGTTTCTGTGTTCTCCAGAATATTCCCAGACAGTTCATATGGGGCCTGTCCTTGGACAGCTCCCAGAGGTGTCCCCATCCTGCACACTCTCCTGAAGGTGTGCTGGGAGAACCATTTGCTTCTTGCCAATCAATGAGAAGGGCTTAGGAACAGCCAAGTTGCTGGTGTCTGGCTGTGATCAGCTCCACACTTTATGGGTCAGACCAAGTGAAATAACTCTCATAACACCAGAGCACGTTGGCACTGAGGCATTGAACCATCCCTGACTTGCAGTGCAGACCTGGCCTCTGCAGTGCTGCTGGCCCTCCCTGCTCATCCACAGTCCCTTCCTGCAGCACCTCAGTGCCACATGACTGTGTCCCAACTGTGCCCTTCCCTCTGGGATCTGGAATGGCCACACCATTAAACTCAGCCTGTCTTGGAGGAGATGGGTGCCCAGCTGCACTGAGCAGGGGCTTCCCTTGGCACTGGTCACCACGAGTGGGAGAATGTCTCCAGTGTTTATTACACTGGAAAGAGTATTGTGACACTCCTGGAGATTTATCTGCATTTGTTTTGCAGAATCCCACTGAAACTGCAAACTTTTAGGACTTTGCTCAGCTGTTTGCAAGCAGAGGAGAAACTGATTGCAAAGCCAGGTGTTTCTTTGACACTGTCCTGATGTCCCCCTGTTCCCTGGAGCTCACAGGCAGCAAATGAGGGATGCAGCTCAGCTCCCACGAGAACCCTGGCCCAAGGAGAACTGACACTTCTATCTGCTGGCACAAAGTCCTTCCTCTCCAGCACTCCCTCACCTCCAGAAGTGCTCTCAGACCAGCCTGGGCTGTCAGATCACTTTCTGTTAAAAAGAAATAAAGAAGGAAGGTGAAGTGTGGGTTACAGAAAGAGGGGTGTTTCAGGCATGACTCAAGTGCCCTATCCAATTTGGGCATGCACTGCAGGACAGCACTTCTGAGCAGCCTAAGGCAGGGAGCTCTGCCTCCCTTTGAAGGGCCGGTGCTGCAGGGGACTCTGATCAAAGCCAAGGCAATGCTCCCCTTTGGTGCACTCCCATTCGCTACTGTTGTGCACAATGCCTGTGGCTGAGCAGTTAATGGAGGCATCTGCTGCACTGGCAGAGTTCACTGACTTAATTAAAGATATCTAACAATCCTGCAGCTGCATGAGAGAGGCCACGGGTGCTTGCAGGGCCGACACTGAAGCTACTCAGACTGAGCAAGCACCCTGCTGTGCAGAAAGCACAGACATGCAGCCAGACACCACATGAAAGCAAAAGCAGGGCCCAAAGATTAAGGATGGACTGGAGCCAGCTAGCATTGTGTGTTGCCACAGCCTCACCGTGCCAGAGACTGTATAACCTCAGTTCATGGATAGCTTGGAACAGTCAGACATGCAGCAAGTGTGCAGAGCTGGGCACATTCCTCACAGGTAGGGATGGTTTTACCTGGAAA
Source organism: Aegithalos caudatus (assembly GCA_013389925.1). Taxonomy (NCBI): domain Eukaryota; kingdom Metazoa; phylum Chordata; class Aves; order Passeriformes; family Aegithalidae; genus Aegithalos; species Aegithalos caudatus. The sequence goes on along the minus strand of WEIU01002609.1, from coordinate 801,034 downwards.
ACATTTTTAACAGATATTTTCCTACTGAGTGAAAATGGTTAACTGGTTTAAAAAGACAGGTGGAAAAACTAATCCTGTACCAAATGGTTATCAAGTTCTCCTCTGCGTGGGGCTGTGTTCTCTCCTGTTAAATGAAGAAACATTTCACTCATGGGTATATTTCTGGCATCACTGCACATTTGAGCTGATGGGGACTGTGCAAGGCTGTGAACAGTTTACCAAAGAAGCTCACAGAACAGGCTGGTGGTTGCTGCTTGGGCTCCCTGTCAGCAGGCACCAAGGGCTTTGGATGAGGCTGCCCGGCAGGGCTGGGGGCCGAGGAGCTGCCGTGGCCCTTCCCTGCCGGGAGAGGAGCAGGCCGGAGGCCGGGGCTCCCACGCGCTGCCCCCGCCCTCCCGGAGCTGGGAACGCGACCTCGCGGCGGCAGCAATGTCAGCGCTGCGTGCCGGGACGTCAGGCAGGCACAACGATCGATGCCGCGCTGCTTTGGTCGATGCGAATTTACAAATGAACTTCTATCAGGAGAGACATTACTGGTGTGAACAACCTCCGTTCTCAGCAATTCCTGATGAGGGAAGCGGGCCCATCAAAGGCACCGGCACACAGGTGACGAGAAGCATTTCAGCCCCAGGGTAGGAGCTGGTGTTATCCTGGGATAACATTGCTGCTCCAGAGGAAGGGCATGTCCCACGTCCTCTGCTCCGTGCCCTCCTGCTGCAAGGAAATTGCCCTTTCCCAGCTGATCCCCAGTGTAGGCGAACACCACGGCCCGAGGCACAGGAGGAGGGAGGTTAACGGGGCAGGGCATCCTGTGCAGAGCTGTCCTGGGGATGGCAGACAGCTGCCAGCACAGCCAGGGCTGCTGTGTAACGATCACACAGAGCCTGCTTCTGTGGAAGTACTGCTTCACCTCGGAGCTAAGCTGGATTGCTCTCAGCTGTGGCACATGAGTGATTTGGGGCAAACTGCCCCAGTTTGCTGGGCCTAGAGGGACTCCTTCTCCAGTCCTGGAGAAAAGTCTTCCCTGGAACCAGGCACTTGGGTTGGCTTGTAACTCCTGATGAGTTTCCTGCCCTTAGTTTTGCTCCCTGACTCACTGGTGGACAGGAGTAGACAAAGGGCAAAATAAAACATATTTAGACAAAAGAGTCATGCAGTCTTTTCAGACACAAACTCCTCTAGAAACAGGAATATTATCTAATTCCACCATTTAAAGAAGGGATGGGGAAAAAACAAAAATCAAGCACATTTGCTTTTTTATCTCACATGACACCATATAATCTGTCATTAGATAATCAAAGCACTTTCATTACATTAAAATCAGAAGTTAAAAATTTGCAGTCCCTGAGAAGGGAATACAACCTATTTCCCACACCAGACTGGAAGATACATTCATTAGACACATGAAATGGGAGACTTTGTCCCAAAGCATCAAGTCTGGAGCTAGTTTGGCTCCCCCTCACTCTGCTCTGCCCTTTGCTAGAGATCTGCCACCTCCCTGCCCTACCTGCAGAGCTCTTGTGCTGTGCCCTTGCCAGTGCACCCCCTGATCATGTAAAAAGCTGGTGCCAGGCCGTGTTTCAAGCTGGTCAATTAGAGCCTGTTGAGCCTCAAGACATCGTAGCTGTAGTCAAGCAAGATGTGGGGAGTGATGGCAACATATTCCCACGTTGAAGAGTTGCCAGAAGATGTTTCTGCTTGGACAAAGCCAGGTGGGGGTAATGGCAACAGAGGATGGAGTCTAGATGCAGAAAGCCAGTCGTGAGCCAACACTACAGGACAGGTTAGTCAGGATGATGTATTTGTGGCTTTCCTGGCATTTATCACAGCCTCCTCTGCAGCAGGGAGAAGAGACAGTACCAGGGGACAGCAAGGGACTGCCTCTTGCTCTCTGCCCAGACCTGCTCTCTCCACTTCATTTGACTTTACCTCTGAAAGCTGCTGCACCCTTGTGCCATCTGTCCCTCAGCAGCAGGAAGGGAGCAGGTTCCAGTTGGCTGGCTGCAGAAGAGCCAGGAAATTGAGGGGAGGTGGCTGCACACGAAAGAACTGAAACAAATTGGGAAATAGTTTGAAGACAGGATTTGGTAGATCCGGCCGGTCTTGGTTGAACTGTGATCGTAATTTTCTTGGCTCCAGCCATGATTTGTGTTGTGGGCTGTAAATGGCCCACATTCCCTGCCTTCCCCAAAGATAGACTGGAAGAGGAGTACAGCTGTGATGATCTGCAGGCAGTGCAAAATGAGATGGGCTTTTACACAACAGTGTGTGAAGACAGTGGGTGAGTCTGGGGCTGAGAGAGAAGGATGGGTGAGGACAGTGGTGACCTGCAACAGGTCAGAGATCAATTATCAGCCAAAATTATTCCCTGCAAAGGTCTCGGAAGGCCCGTGACTTTGTTTAGGGGCCTGTAGCACTTTGGGTTTTATTGGAAGAGGCGGTGCAATTGAAGCACCAGTTTAATGAGATCAGCCTCCATCAGAGGAATCACAGCCTGGGGCCCTGCCGGCTGAGGTAGGACATCCACTCCTTGAGTGGGGGGTTCCCCACAGCCACCAGCTTTTTCAGAAAGGCACTGGGCCGTAGTGCAGGCACATCGGGGTGGGCCTCAGAGTATTTCTGCAGTTTAGCCAGCACGCGGGGCAGCCCCACGGTGGAGGCGTAGAACATCGGGCCTCCCCTGTGCTTTGGCCACCCGTAGCCATTGATGTAAATGACATCCAGGTGCTCTGGGCCCGATGCTATTCCCTCAGCCAGGACGGCAAACCCTTCGTTGATGAGGGAAAACAAGCACCGCTCCAGGATTTCCTCCTGGTCTATCAGGCGGGTCTGGATGCGATGGGTGTCCCTGTAGCGGGACAGGAAGTCGTGGAGCCACGGGTCTGGCGTGGCCGTCCTGCCCCCTGCCTTCTCGTACTGGTACCAGCCTCTGCCGCTTTTCTGGCCGAAGCGGCCCTGCTCGCACAGCAGGTCTGGCAGGGGGCTGTAGCGCTGCCCGTGCCGCTGCCGGGCCGCCGTGCCTGCGGGCAGGGACGGCCCGGTCAGGCCCTGCTCCTTCCGAGACCTCCAGCCCACGTCCAGCCCAGCAAGGTCAGACATGCGGAAAGGGCCTATCTTAAACCCAAAATCTTCCAGAACCCCATCTACTGCTTCCGGTCTGCTTCCTTCCTCTAAGAGGAAAACCGCTTGTTGTACGTAGGGAAACATCATGCGATTCCCAACAAACCCAAAACAATTCCCTACCACCACGCCAACTTTTTTCAGGGTTTTGGCCAGCTGCATAGCGGTGGCGATGGCGGTGGGGGACGTGTGGCGGCCATAGATGATTTCCAGCAGCCTCATGACGTGGGCTGGGGAGAAGAAGTGGGTGCCAATGACCTGCTGTGGGCGGCTGGTGGCAGAAGCTATTTCGTCGATGTTCAGGGCCGATGTGTTTGTACACAGCAAGGCTCCCGGCTTGCAGATCTTTGACAGCTTCTGGAATATTTCCTTCTTTAGTGCCATGTTCTCAAACACGGCCTCGATGACTAGGTCTACGTCGCTCAACAGATCAAAGTCCACAGTGAACTGGAGACGTGCAGGGTTATGGAAATCCAGGCTCTGGGCAGCCCCCTCCATTTTCCGAGCCTCACGTTCCAACAGGACCATCACAGCTTTTTTTCCCTTGTTGAGATGCTCCAGATTCTGCTCCAGGGCTACCACAGGTATGTTGGCCTTAACCAGAGAAGTTACAATGCCTTGGCCCATTGTTCCCAGCCCTAGGGAAAAAAAGCAAGATCGAATCAAATACTATGAATAGCAAATTAATCTCTTGACAGTAGCATTTCCTTTGTATCTCCAGGATAAAAAGTGGAGGCCTCTGGAAAACAAGTAGTGCACACATAGAAAACAGATATTGAAGACTGGGAAAAAGGAGGGTGAATTTTTTCTTTCAGTGAGCCTAAATGTTTGAAAAGAGCTAGCACAAAGGCAAGTTAGTATGCTCACAAGCTTACAAAATACCAGTGGGACTCATCCAATGTGAACAGTCCATGTGATTTGTGTCTTATCTCTGCAAAGTTTTATACCTATGGAAACCAGGATCATTGAGGAGTGAGAACCTGGGTATCAAAAAGAGAAGCTCAAGTTACAGCTGCAATCCTGTTACCACCTTCTGCAGGCGGGTTCAAAGCAAGATTTCACCCTTGAGGGTATCAGTGCCACACTGTTCCTGTGAGGTGGTCTGTTATGGGCATTGAGCAGATACAACTCCCCCACAGATTTTGAGACCAGCAAAGTTCAAAGAATTGGTTTCTCCTTTGTTCTTCCAAGCTTCCTCTTTGTCTCCCTTCTTTTCTCCCTCTGAGCTTCATTGCATGATCTTTGAAACAAACAAACAAAAATTCAGCTGTTATTGCTGTAAAGACTTGGATGCTGATCTGCTCTGAACTTTCTCTCTGATGTCTTGTGTGTCTCTCCATGCCTGGTCAAACACGATGGAACTAATGCAGCATTCTTAATCTAGATTTCAACATCTTCTCTCTCCTTTTACATCATGCTGCCACATCAGTAGCCTTTTGCCTGCTGTTCACTTTCTGTCAGGTATCTCTGCCTACCAGGAACTCTTCAAGTCCTCCAACACAGGCCATTCCTCACTTCTGAAGATTCTCAAAGTCAGTCTTCCTCATCCAACCACACAGCTAAAGCTCTTGCCCAGAATTCCTGTAACTGAGAATCCATTCACACTGTAATGTTTTCCCCCAAGATCTCTAAATGTGCTAACCCCAGCTCATAGCCCCAGGAATACCAGTGTAGAGATTACTGGCTTGATCCCTTGCATCAGCTCTGTCCTCTGTGACATTAAATGAAGCTGCACTTTCCTGTGACACACAACCCACACCACTGATCCTGCTCTCTCACAGTGGAGGCTTTTCCAACTAAATTAATAGAAACTAGTGAGGGAAGGTCAGCACAATTTTACCAGCTTTGAAAGTGCAAAACCTCTGAATGGGAGGATTATTAATATCCTAAATAAAACAGCAACCAGACAAAGTATAGGGTTGTTATAATTCTGTAAAAATGACTTTTTAAATCTCAGGTTTACAAATGAAAGTCAGATAAACAAATAAACAGAAACAAGGGGATTAAAATTTTTGTCTAAATCAGCTTTGTAAAGAAGAGCTGAAATGATGTAATCATTTAAACAAATTCCAGCAACCAAGGTCAGACAAGGTAGGATGTTTTTCCTGAATGCTACACACTCTTGGTTTAGTTCTGCCCACCTTCAGCTTGTATACACACCAGACATTTCAAACATTCCCTGCTTAACCACCAGAAGATAGTTTTTACTGGCATCACTAGCTGGCAGCCTGCTTACAAACCATCATTATGCTCCCAAGCAAGTGCTGAAGTTCCTTTCTAGGAAATTAGATTTGCTACTTCATAATCAAGTTCTGCTGAAAACTAATTTGAAAATAAATCTAGAATAACATGAATCAACTCTTAGTAATTCAGTGTCTATGATTTGCTGACTGAAAAACCTGAACATGAGTAGCTCCTCCTACTGTGCTCACTCTCCAGAGCCTTTGTTGCCAGAGCAGGTACAATTAGGGACAGGTTTTCCCTGGCTTTGCCAAGCCACACGAGGTGTTTTCTTCCTGCAGTGCAGGAGGGTGATTCACCCCCCAAACCCAGCCCCATCTGTAAGGCTCCCTTTAGACATCAGGCTGAAGTGTTTGCAGTTCCACATGGCTCCCTCTTGAAGTCTCCTCCTTCCCACTGTGGAGGACTGGGGTTTCTCTCTGGAATTTCCAAGTTCTCTACACATCCTGGGTCTTCTGCACTCCTGATCCTCCCAACTTCAGTTTCCTGACTGAAATCTTAGTGGTTCTCTTGCCATAGGAACACACTGCCTTTTCCTAAATCAAAACCTCTTTTGTGAGCAGATGTTCCCCAAGCTTCTTTCCCAGGGAAGCTCTGCAGTGGAGCCAGGTGATTCCTCTGGCTGCTTTCATCATGAGTACTCCATGTAGGTTTTAGCCATCCCATGAGAGACAGGCACACATGCTTGTAGTACTACACTTTCTAGGCCATGGGAACAGGCTTATGGATAAGATATGAGCTTGCCAAGCTTGTTTCTGACCTAGAAAAGCTGCCTCCCAACTTCCTACAGAACTCTGCAATGGCCTGTATGAAATGAAGTTTAATGAAGCTGGCAGAGAGAGTAATGAAAGCCCCAAGGGGTTTGTTACATTAGAGTTTGCACAGCATGATTCCCCTGGAAATATTTTCTAAAATTGGGCTATAAAACTAAGGAGAGCTTTGGCTATCTAGCAGCAAAAGAGGCATTTCTGAGGACTCCTCTTTTGCAATTCAGAAAGCCAAGTGATCTGGGGGAAGAATATGTTAGAGCAGAAAAAAAATGGCAGGGGATCATTAGGCCTTACATATGTAGAAGGCTGTAGAAGAAAGAGGATGGGAGATGTCTCATGCTCAGCTCAGATCACACAGACTGAAACATGGTGAAGAACTGCTCCAGAATTTCTGCTGTATGTTCCATTTTCTTAGAAGGGAGAATAGTGTTCTCCCTTCCCCCAAAGCAGGAAAACCACTATGTTCTCATCTCCATGCAGGGGACAATTTTCATGTCCAAGGCACATCTTTCCAGAAAAAAATGAAATCTGCTTCAGGAGCAAGATGTGCCCCAGCCATCCTGCTCCTGGTCTTTTATTGTGAGATGAAGCTTTGACATATAATTAAAACTACACTTGTACATATGTAATTTCAAGCCAAATATGGGTATGAAAAATCCATTTGCTGGGCAAGCTGAGTGAATAATTATGGTTAATTATTGATCTGTCATGCGAGGTACTTAGAATGCGAAAAATCATACAAAATTACTGTAGGACTTTAAAATACATTTCAAAACAAAAGAACTTGAAATATGTACAAGGCAGGTCATGTACAGTCACACACTACAGAAATACTGATCACTGGAAAACACTCTGAACTATAATTAATATTTGGACATTAAAATGCCTGGCAGTTGAAATAATCTGTTATAGATTGGTAAAAATATGCAAGGACTGTTCCAGTTTTCCTGATAAAAACAACAATAAGTGACTGGCAGTGATGGGCTGCTGCAGGCTGGGGCTGCTGCTTTCTCTGTTTCAGGGTATTAGTTTCAAGCAGAAATAATGTGATGCTCCCAGCAAACAGGGAGCTGTGGGGAGATGCAGTTGCAAGGGACAGAGAGAAAAGAACCTTCTTTCTGTTTCTGGGTGTTGAGGAACCAGAGAAAGTGAAAAGAGGTGGGAGCCACAAGTTCAGAACAACAAAAGCAAAGGAAACAAACAAAAAAAAACCCATGAAAAAGTCAACATGATCTTCTCAGTTGCTTCTCACTGTGCAGCAATAAGAGATGGAAGCAGCAGCATAATGCAACAGAGGTTTAGTGTGTGAAACAGCACAGCACTGTCTGTGGGAAAGTGGGGTCTGATGATTTCTGAAAAGCCTAAATTGATGCAGCATCTTTCTCTGACTGCCCTCCTCTCTGCAGCAAAAATAAGGAGACCCTGGGTCATTTAGGTAGACTCAATACTTGCATGGATGAGCAGCACTATTTTAAAAGGTGTCAGTCCCTCAAAAATCATCCTTAGAATTTTGATTTCTGTTGCTGCAGGGATGTACTTCAGATCAAAACATGAATTGTACTGGCTGGAGAATGACTTTTTGTTACAATAGCCTGAAAGAAAAAATACAATTTTGTTGGCATGTTCTCTGCCTCTCTGTAATGGACTTCCAATTTCACTTATATCAAAAGGCAAAATAGGAGGGAAACGTTCCAGAGGAAGGAAAAAAAAAGCACAACAAGGTGCAGAAAGAAGTGATAGGAAGCACTGACACTTTGGTGTGGGATTCAGTGTTAAAAGGAGGTGATAAGGACCTCCAAGACAAGATATATCACATGAAATGAAGTATGATATGAACAAGAGTATAAGCAAAGCAAGCTCTACTGGTGGGATCCAGGGGCTGTGTAATGGGAGCAGTGATTCTGCAAGGGCTGGGGTCTGGGTGAGTGTCAAGGCCCTGAGGGCACTGATGGGATTTAATGTCCCTGCCCAGCCACACCTGGAGCCTCCTCCCACCTGCACTGCCCATTGTCTCTGAGCCCTATTTAAGCTCAGACCTGGGCTTATCCCCCTAACTTAAGCTTCTTTGGAGGAGTTTTGGTGGCTTACTGTGGCCACTGTTGGTCCAGACCTCAGACTGCCTTCCCACCTTTACCTTGGACCTGCACCATGCTGGGAACTTTGCTTGACCACCTGTACTTCCAGTAGGACCTGGCCACCATCTCTGGGCCTGCCCTGCCTGCCCAGCCCAGGTACTGTAAATGCTGATGCAGCAGGAGGTTGTGCTGCCATCCAGAGGGACAAATGGGTGGGCTGTGTCTTCAGGAATGGGGAAGTGCCAAGTCCTGTGTGTGGGGAGGAATGGTACATAGTAGAGGCTGGCTGCTGGAAAGCTCCCCAGAAAAGGGTCTGGGAGTGCTGGTGGACACCAGGTTGGACTCTGAGCAGCAATGTGGTCTGTGGCTGTGGAGATCAATGATATATAGAGCTGTGTTAGGAGGGGTCTTGCTAGAAGCTTGAGGGAGGTGATCTCACCTCTCTACGTGGCACTCGTGAGACCATAGCTGGAGTGCTGGGTCCATTTCTGGGCTCCTCAGTACAAGAATGATATGGAGTGATTGGAGTGAGTTCAGTGAAGGGCAAGGAAGATGATTAAGGGCCTGGAGTGTGTTTCATGAGGAAGGGCTGAGAGAGCTGTGACTTCAGCACAGAGAAGGCTTGGGAGATCTCACTTATCTTACATAAACACCTGAGAGAAAGGTACTTGGTAAAGGAGATGGAGCAAGACTCAAGTGGCTGCTGGTGATAAAACCAGAGGTCATGGGCACAAGCTGAAACATGGGAGTTCCATCTGAGTAAAAGTCTTTAGTGTGGGGCTGATGAGCACAGGTTGCCCAGAGAGGTTGTGGAGCCTTCATTCTTGGAGATGTTCAAGAGCTGTCTGAACATGGTGTGAGCAAGAGGCTCTAAGTGAACTCATGTGAGTAGAGATGTTGGACAAGGTGACCTTCAGAGGTGCCTTCTTTCCTCAAGGATTCTGTGGTTCTTCCGCCTGTTATTTCCCTGGCTCCCTACCCCTGGGGTGCAGCTGCTCCCTGACAGTAGATAATTAATTGGATGTGTAGAACATGGCTAATATCAAGGTTGCCTGTTACCCTGAGCATACTAAGCAGGAGCAAAGAGGAAACATCCTGGTACCTGGTTGTGATGTAATTACTCCGGGAATGCTGTTCCCACTTTGGCTATGCACATTGTATGAAGTGTTGAAAAATTTGGGAAAGTGCAGGGTAAATCAGATGATCAGAGTGTGACAGACTGTGCATTGCAGCAGAAGTATAAAAGCACTTAGTTTATTTGTTCTGCAGAAGGAGGAGTTCACTTGAGCATTGTCTAATCAGCTATGAAATCACTGAAATATGGGGGTGAGGTTGGGGCAACTTCAGACCATAATTCAGAAATCTGTCCAGAAATGAGTGGCAAATACTTAATCCAATGGAAGAGACATACACCCCAGCCAATTCTAATTGGAAATAAAGTACAGATTATGTTTCTACTAGAAACTTTCAAATAGAGGTTGCATTTGTCCTCAGAATTCCCTCTAGCTCAGTTACAGCCCCAAAATAGGCAGCTCAGCTCTAACAGCCCTTCTGGCTAAACTGTCACTGTGATTAGGTCTTTGCAAGTGTGTTGTTCTGGCATGGTTTAGCAGCACAGAGCAGAGGATGTCCCTCCTGGTCACCTGGTTATTCCCCCAGATGCCCACGCAAGCTCTCTTGTCAAAGCACGCTCTGTAGGACTGAAAAAAGCGCATGTCCAAACTTCTATGCTCTTCAAGTCATGGAATAGATCTGGTAATAATTAATGCCTCTTTACCTGAATGCTGTAACAGCCACAGATCCTTCTCATAGGATTTGTGGACTGATGTTTAAAAACCCATTTCTATTAAAAATATCTTGTGGCAGTTAATGAAGAGAAGAGAACTTCCAAAAAAATCTCTATGGCCTAAAATGAGTTGTGAGACAGCTCAAGAGCCCTGAGAAGCACCCAGAAAAAGAGCAGTGTTGATCTGGTGGGACTTTCTTAAAACAGAATGGATGTTTTCCAAGTGCTCCATTACTTGTCTAACCATTTTTGAGTGCTACTATCAACAGCTAGAGCTGAAAGATTTTTTTTTTTTTTAATCTCAGCAGTGCATTGAAGGTTTTATTTAAATTGCTCTTATAAAAAATTAATGAAGGCATTATCTTGCTGGGCTACAAAATGGCAGGAGTGGATCCCAGTGAGATGAAATCTTCTTAAAATACAGCTGTCAAAACATTTTTGTATTAATTTATCCCTGAGTGACTCTGTGCACATGCAGTACAGAACTAGACCAGGAGGAGGAGAATTTCCTACAGACCTGCTTCTAGCACGAAGCAAAGCCAGTGTTTAAAAGGGAGCAGACCGCTTATGGTCCACACACGAAGCTATTCATCCGAAGGAGGTGCTAATCTAGCGGCATGCTAGTTGCCATCCGAATTTGGAGCTTCCCAAGGCGGTGACAACTTCACCGATGGGCGCGGGGTGTGTGTGTGTGTGATGGGTGACCGCTGGGCGCTCCCAGCTGGGCTGTGCTCAGTCCCCACGGCGGCTCGCTGTGCTTACCTATGACGGCTGCCCTGCGCACGGGCTGCGGGGCAGCGCTGCTCCAGGAGGCTCCGCCGGGAGTCGCCCACCTGTGCACGGCTCTCTCCGCGAAGAACGCGTACTGCAGCGCCTGCGCCTGCCCCGAGCTCAGCAGCACCTGGAACAGCTCCCGCTCCCGCCGCACGCCCTCGGCAAAGGGCCTCTGCGTGGCGGCTTGCACGGCCTGGAAGCACAGCTCCGGAGCCAGGAACCCCCGCGCCTGCTTCTTCACCTTCACAAGAGCTTCACGCAGAAACGCTTCCATGTTGGGCAGTTTGGGAACTGGCTTAAGGCTGAGCCTGCGGGGTCCCAGGGGCTGACCTGGGCGGGGAGAGAAATGGAGTTTCAGACCAAAGCATCCACATCTTTTCAGGTGTAGTCTTTCCAGACCCTTTTCCACAGGCTGGGAAGGCAGTCTGCCCCTTCTTCTCCAACTCCCACTGCATTAGGGCTTGCATGGCACAGTGAGCTGGGCCTAAAACGAAAGCTTCTGACATTTCTCCTTATTTCTGCTTGCTCTGACAACTATGATTTTTCAAGTCCCTTCTCAGACTTCAAAAAAAGTAAGACTTTATTTTTAAAGAAGTAATTCTGTCCTTCCTTTTCTCAGCTTCAGAGTGCCCTGATTTTTGAGTTCTCTCCCTCTACAGTCCCAGCTGCCACATTCATATGGATCTTTCTGTAGGCTTGAGTAATGAAGCTTTCCTCCAGTATTGTTTAGTATTCAGGACCCGGTTGACACTAGCCAGAGGCATTCCAGCCACAGGCCTAACCCCGACATTGACAAGAGAGTGGAAAACACACCCTGACTTCTTCCCTGACTGAAGGAGCCCCTCCAGTCACTTTGGGACTAGCCAAAAGGAGATCTCACTCAGTGTGAGTTGGGCAGCAAATGAATAACAAGTGAGAGTTCATGTTTGTGTCAGCAAGGGATGAATCAAGCAGCCACACAAATATGTGAAGTTCATTACAGACAGGTTGCTATGGTAATACCTAGAAAGGATTTTAATTGAGAGAACTTAGTTACGTTTCAGATGCCAAAATTCTCTGTCTTCTTCATAAGTACAAACCTGGCCATACTCAGCTGTTCCTCTGCTCTTAATGGCAGCTTGCTCAGTAAAGACCAGGGAGGAACAAGATCAGCAGTTTGGGATGTATCCCCTTGATACTGATTCTCACAAAGCCCCTGCTGGCATCACAGCCATATCCAGACCATTAACTGTAGCATGGCACTGCATGGATTGCTACTGCTGTTCCCAGGAGCAGCCAGGACTGCCACCAAGGTCTGGGCTGAGAACCTTATACTGAAGCTCTCTGGAGACAGTGTCTCACTGCTCTGGCCTCTGCCATGGGGCACACTTCCTTCCACAGTGGCATATTGCATCCATCTGCCCTTTCTCCTCCTGTTGTCTGAGCTAGGGAAGGGCCAATGCACCAGCAGACGACTCAGGAAATCCTGCAGGGGATGCTGAAGAGCAGGAATAAAGGCAGCACTGCAGGCATTGTTGCCTGAGGAACATGTCCTGACTCTAGCTCTTCCTCCAAGACTGTGCAATGCTTAGGAGAAACAGATATACAAGTTTCTAGGATGAATTATTATACTGATTTCTTGTAATAAAGGTCTTCAGAGCTCAGGTTTTTTTAAATTAAGCCTCTTAGTGAGCACAAAAAGATGAAGACTCACTGTGTAAGTAGCTTCCCTTGTAATCAGAGTTCATAAAAATGTTTTCACATTGACAGTGGATATAATTTGTATCAGCCAGTATTGCAGGTTTTAGTCAGGATAATGTTCCTTTATTTTGGAATAATTTTTTCCTCTAAGTTTTTAACCCAGAAATGCTCTTTATCTGCAGCTCTTTATTCAGGACTTAAATAGTGGGTTATATTCCATCACAAGAGGAAAGCTCAGGCTTGTCCCAGAAAGCTGATCTGATGGCTGGAAGATTGGGCAGATCAAGGGACCTCATATGACATCCAGTGGAAAGGGCTGGTAAAAAAGGGACACCATTGGGAGCCTTTAAGCTTGGTCTTCAGACAGCAAATAGTACTGTAAGCACAAATACTGATGGGGGACAGGAGACAGTTCCTCAGACTAAAAAAAAAAAAAATCAAACCTCAGGGTCCTGTAATAAAATTCCTATTTTAGCTGCAAACTAAATAGGTTTTCTACACCACCTCTGTGCAGTATCACAGCTTCTGCAATGCTAATAAGAATACAAGACATGTTTATGATCAGGAAAGAATTATCAGAATCCAAATTTGGGAAGAGATCAGTGTGGGGCACCTGCAGCTTGATTTCTGAAAGCAAAGCAGCAGGATGATGAACAGTGTCAGACATCAGTGCTGCAGGAAAAGCAGGAACACAGGAGCTAACACAGACTCCTGCTTTGTTTACCAGGTTTGCAGCCCAGGTGGTACAAAGGGCAGATCAAGTCTATAAAATTTCTATCAGCAAATGCACCACATATCCATGCAGTATCAAATATTATGTTATTTAAAGAAAGGAATATCATCCCAGACTTGTAGACCCTTGGGATACTATGGGATGGCACATGCCAGAGACAGGGCCAGCCTAATGTTCTTCCTCATGCAGGGAACCACTTGTGAATGTTGAGGAATAAAGCTGAGCCTGTCCCCTGCCCCTCAGGCTGCCAGAGACAAGTCCAGGCCATGTCAGACATTTCACAAACTCTGTTTGTGTCCAAGAGACACTTGGCTAGGCCTCTGTCTAAGGAAGGTGTCAGCCAGGACCTCGAGCCCTGGGGAGAGATTAAAATATCTTGACATTGTGCATCTTGGCAGAGATGACTCATGGAGAGGCCTTGCAGCTCCAAAGGAAAGCCTCTCCTCCATTTCAAGGCTGCAATTCCCCACCAGAGGCATCTGTTCCGCCCCTGGCTTTGATGAGCCTCAGAAGGAACAACTGCTTCCTTCACAGCAACTCCCAAAAGCTTCCAGGCACAAACTCATCATCTTTCCACACAGATTAATACCTGGGGGACTCGAGCTATTCCAAATTGCTCTGGATTTTCTTGGCTCTTTGGTGCAAGGTATTGGTACTGCTCTGCTCTGAAGTCAATCAGCAGATGGGGTCAGAAAAACAAGGGCTGTATGTGGAGACTTTCAAAGTCTGCTGTGTGGAGGCCAGGAGCCAATTTCTTCTCCAGCTGAGGAAGACCAGAGCAGGCCAACAAGAAGTGGGCAGGATGAGCTGCTGCCTGCCACCAGCAGTTTCAGCCATTTGTCAATTTTGTGATGCCATCAGCTGGGAAAAGCCTGAAATGCAGCTTTGGATTACTGCAGCGATCATCAAGCACATTTAATGAAAGGACGTTGTCCTTGTGCCCAAGGATTTAGTTCCTGTCTATCCCTTTTGAAAAATGCCTCAGAAGTGAAGATGTTTTCTTTAGCCTGGAGAAGCCAGTTTGCCTACAGAGGTCAGGGAATTGTTCTCTCTTCCTATCTGCAATATACAAATACTGGCTTTCAATGAAGAATCTAACTCAGAATTAGTAATTGCCTCTGTGTATTCCTACACCCACTTACTGTTTCAGAGCATCTTTTGAAGGTGTTCTTCACAGGAACAATCCATAAAAATGTATGGAGGAGAATGCTCTCCCAATGTGCCATAAAAGTGGCTCTGTCAGCTGTGTATCACAGCAGTAATCAAGGATCCCTGATAGAGTAAGGCAGTCATTTGAGACTGATCTCTTGCCATGAGATACTGCAGCTCCAGTGCTGAGAAAGCTTTAGAAGAAAATTATTTCTGAATTGATTCTCTGAGAGTTATCTTGCAGTACAGCCTTCCCAGGGTTAGAAATTCCAGTGGTGACAAAACTAGTTATTTAGCCAGACTGCTCTGTAAGGAGTCAGCAGTTGTAGCTTCATGTTTTAAAAAAAATCTCATCAGAAACAAAGTGCTGCATGCCACACAAAGCTAGTGGAATTTTGTGATGGTATTTTTTGGTACATTTGCTTTGGTTTTATTAAGATTATCTGAAAAACATTCAAGGAAAAGAGAACTCCATGTGAACAAACTCCAGACCAGCTATACAAGACTCTTATCTCTTCTGCAGCACTGTTAGTGCTTAATGGAGAAAAATGAAAGTTCTGCCTAGCCTTTGTGTGACAGGAAAATTACTAATTTTAAGCAAAGGCCAAAGCAAGGAATGGCTCAAAAGGAACATACAGACCCTGAGTACACCAACCTTTCAAATTATTGGATAACCTGAGGGTAAATGGTGCATCAAAACTTGTCATGGTCTTCTGCGGGGTCTAATGAGAAATTTTTCAAGCAGGAAAGAAATAGATTAGCTGGCTCACCAGTGTTTTCACTGTTAAAACATGTACTGTAAATGCCAGTAAAGCTGTTGGAAAGAGTCTGAAAGCATTTTTAAAGTCCTGTGGGAGTTGATATATAGTGTGATGTGAAACACCATCAATGACATTACTCACTTTTGCTGGGATAACTCAAACCAGCAATAAACAGATTGAAAATCTAATGATGAGTAAGACTGGGACAGGCTACCTGCTGGACATTCAGCCAAGATCCTTGTATGCTTATTCAACTCAAAGAAAAAAAGTAAATTTGGTAGCTACAATTTCCAAAGAAAATGAAATTTGGCAATTTCCAAAGAAGATGAAGCTAATGAACAGGATTTTGCCAGTATTGGTTGTGGATATAAACTTCAGAAAGTTAAGTTCCCTGAGAAATAGTGTAGTCAATGCTTCCTTCCTGAGGGTCTCCTCTAAGGCCAAGCTGGCTTTCACTACTGTCAGTCACTGCACAATGTCTGTCATGGAAGAAACAAGCATGCAAATATCTAAACTTCACTTGATTGCACATAGCATTTGTTGGAATCCAGAATGTTTTCTGGTTTGCCAGTTCCAGCAATGTATCCATTACTCATTTCATGACACACTGCTGCTGCTGCCATCAGTACTGGCACAGATCTTGTGCAAAGCATCATTCAGAGCCCAGAGGGTACATCACAGGGAGCACTGTTTGTTGGGTTAATTTGCCTAGAAGGGTGGTAATATTTCACTGCTCTCTCATCAGATGGAGAAACAGAATTCTCATTCAAAACAGACAAACCCAGTGAACCAAAGTACCTTTGTTTTTCTTAGAAGCAGCAGTGAAGTACATCACCCATCTCTTGCTAAAGAATTAAATTTAGTCTGATGACATAGAGGAAAGAGAAAAGAGGACTGCTTATGTCATTGTTTCTACACTAGAAAATGAAGCCCTAACATACTGTAGGATGAACACAGTGAGAAGGACAGGCATCTGCTATAGAAAACCCAGCCAAAGAATACCTTGGTAACTGTCTGGTACATCTCAAGGTGTGGGGAAATATACAAGACACTGATATTTAAGAACAGTCCATTCTTTGAAGTACCTTAAAAAATGGTACACTATCATCTAGGACAAAGCTTAGGCTGCCTCACCTCCTAGCATGGAGAAGGAGCCTTGTGTGTAGTGAAGAGAGCTAAAGGAGCAAAAGCAACACCCCAGCTTGGAGCAGCATTGCCTGTAAAGGCCACGTGATCAAAGCAGAAAGAGTTTTTTGCTTTCCTGCTTTCATCTCAATGGGACAGAGCCCCAGATGAAATCCACTGGTCAAGTTCCAATGGTATAAGGAGGTCAGTAGTGGAAAAATGCCCTGTTTTCTCTCAAGGCAATGCTCTTCTTGCTGCACAAGGAACGTTCCTCTTCCTAAGTTAACTCCTGTGAATTTGATTCTGTTGTTTCTAAGATGGGGAAAAAAATCTCTCCCCATCCCTGCCATCTGCACAGGCCATGTTTTTTACACCGCACCCAAAGGATTAGGGACAGAGTCACTTACAGACCATGGATCATTAAATTGAGCAGAGGATGTGCCAGCCCCTCCACTACAGGGAGAAAGTTATTTTTGCTCAGCCATTATGGATAGTGCAACCAGAATGCATGCAATGCCAGCTGGGATCCAGAACCATACATGGATGGAGCACTTACTCCCCAAAACCTGCAGAGTGCAGCATCCCAGAGGAGCATGTGGGTTTGGATATACAATTAAAAAGCAGGAGGACTTGATATGTATCTGTTCTCTGAATCTCACTTGAATTTCTGCAGCTTTCCAACATTTGATTTTTTTCACTTCAGACAACAGGAAGCAAATTCTGCAATTAATTCTGTCTTATATGAATGCCAAAATTCAAGAATGGAGCATATAAATTGGAATAAACTGGTGGGCTTTGTTCTGACTCTTTTCAGCCCTGAAGCATCACCAATTATTTCCTGGCACTGCTATAATTTGTTCCTCACCAATCACTTTGTTTGCCAAACGGACTGCTGCCTCAATGGTGTTTTCTTCCACAATTTCGTCAACCAAGCCCAGCTTCAGTGCTTCAGTTGCTGGAATGTGTTTTCCTGCCATAAAAAGAGAAATAAGGTGACTACAGTGGAGCCTGATGGGCAATTTTGTTCTTTTCCATCTGAGCAAATAACTTGGTAATTAGCCCCTCATGGGTAGAAGCAAGTAGAATTACAACCCAGGCAGCTACACAGGTAAAAGATTCCTGGTTTTCAGACCAAGCTGGTATGACTCAATGCCATGTTCTCCTATACAGACACAGCACTTACCTGTAGTGATCATATCCAGAGCAGCTGGTACTCCAATCAGTCTGGGGAGTCGCTGAGTGCCTTCAGCACCTGGAAGTAACCCTATGGTGACCTCTGGCAAACCCATCCGAGCCTAAAATGAAGTAAAATTAAATTAAACTCTGATTAGAAAGAGTTGTAATTTCAAACTGAGCAAAGCAAAGGAAAACCAAGCAGAAGTGAGTCCCATTGCTCCTCTAGAAAGCCTCAGAATTTCATAGAAACTTCATCTTTGCTTTTTGCTACATAAAATATTTAGGAAAAAACCCACCTGACCATGTCAAGGATTTCTGTGTAAATGCACAAGGAAAACATGACCTTTCAGAGGATTTCTGTGCTAGTACAGCATTGAGGGAGAGCTGTAGGGTCAACAGCATTCCCTAGATTGACACATGTCAATAATACTTTCAAGTAGTTGTTACCACCTGTTGGAGGGCACGCTTACTTAACTTTCATCTCCCTACTCTAATTCTTGCAAGTTCAGCAAAGGAACCTTAGAACCATCTTGTTTCACCACCTGCCATGGGGATGGGACACCCTCCACTACACCAGATTGCTCAGAGCCCCATCCAACCTGGTTTTGAACACCACTGAACTCTTCCCTAATCTCCCTACAAGTGTCTCTTGGTGCATTTGTCATCTGGTAGAGTCGTGGCAGATAAACCAGGGGCAGCAGGAAGTGTATGGAGTTCTTATCTTAAAAAAATGTATCTAGTTTTTGTTGCCTTAAAAAAAGTTGGTTTCCATATTTTCTATAGAGCTTTTAAGAGATTTTGAGTTACTTTAAGACCACTACTTATAGTTCCAGTAGTCATGGCACTTCAGGATGTGGTTTAGTGGCCGTGGTGGTAATTGGTCAAAGGTTGGACTTAGTGGTGGTCTTGGAGGTCTTTTCCAGCCTTAATGATTCTGTGATTCCATAGCCCTCACCTTAGGTGGCACAGAGCATGATGTGGAGTATCTCTTTATGCTGTTATAGCAACCCACACTGCCACAGAGAAAGTGACTCACTGCAGAAGTGAGGGGATGGCCCTGTCAGTGAGGAGTCTGCACAAGGAGACAGCTACTGCTCAAGGTGGTTCAGCATTCCTGAACCTTGAAGGAGAGGATTGAAGAAAAAAACCCACATTATTCCTGAAGACTCTTCAAGCTGTCTTTTGTCTGAAGAGCTCCCTGGGGATCCAGAGCTCATGAGGAATCCAAACATAAATGCTCCATGCTAGCTAAGTTTCAACTACCTATGGAAACTAGGCCATGAGCAGAAAAGTGCAAAATTCACAGGGCGGGGGAAAAAAATAAATAAGAGAAAGTCACGCTGCATGAGTCAGTAAGATACAGCTGTCTGCATCAGAATATAGATAATGAGACCTAGGGCAAATTAACATTTGGTTACTGAAGTTTCTACACAGCCATCTTATGCTACTTGTTACTTTATATTTAGAAATGACTTGAAATTACTTAGTTAGTAAGACTTAAGGAGGACGTCAAGGGTGGTGGTGTAGGTGAAGAATGTCTGAGCACACAGACTTGCATCCTATGGCTATGAAGCCACTCTCCTCTGGGCAGGGGGTCCCAGGAAAGGCACCCTGTCCCTCTGGCGGTGCCATCAGTGCCTGGCTGATTCCCGGTGCATTCAGCAGCCCCTCTGGCCCGCAGGGTGCGTTACCTTCACGTGTGCCACGCGGTAGTGACAGCCCAGCGCCACCTCCAGGCCTCCGCCCAGCGCCACGCCTTCGATGGCCGCCACCACCGGCTTCTCGCTGCTCTCGATGAGAGACACGATGGGGCCCAGGGGAATTCCTTGTCTCTTCGGAGAGGAAAATCCTCGGATGTCAGCTCCTGAGGGAGCACCAAGAGATTGGGAGGAATTAGTAGGCGAGGCGGTGACTGAACAATCCTTCCCTCTGTGCCACTGGACACAGCTGCTCACTGATGCCCAAGTCCTGCTGGCAGGAGAGTGGTTAATGGGAATCAACCCCTTTTGGGACCACCTTCGAGGAACCCTGGATCTTTGATCCTGTTCACAGAACTCCGAGGAAGGCTGAGTACAAAAGTACAGAGTAACAGTAGGGATCATGCAGTCAGTGCAGAAATTTGCAAACATTCTTGGTATAATGTTGAGCCTGGAATAGTTAAGTGCAAGTTACTACTAACAAGCAATGTAGAACTCCACAGAAATTCCCTAGCTTTTCAGGCTTTTTCAACTGGAGATCTGTTATTCACCACTGCCCCACCCCAGGTGCATTCCATACACTGGACCAGTAAATGGTCCAGAGATGTTACATAAACAAAGCTATGGAGACTAAGCAAACACCAGGATGTTCTGGAGCTGAGCAGCTGTCCCTCATTTCAGGATGGACAGACCAGCTTACTTCTGGCCTGTTTCAAGGTCCAGCTTGTCAGTTGTGGCACAGCAAAACAGACAAAGCACCTGTCTTGTGGCCATTTCCAGCCAAATCAGGACTTTTGTCAGCAGTATTATGAGGCAGAGAAGCTTCAGATATGATGGGTGGGGAGTCTTTCATCTTTTGCTCAGCCTGTGTTTGATGTCTTACCTGCACTGAATTTCCCATTATCACCACAAATCATAACAGCTTTCACTGAAGGATCTGCATCTGCTTTCTTCAGCCCATCCTCTAAAGCCTGGAGAACTGCCAGACTGAAAGAAAATGGAGATTCAGTGAGTAGCCATACACTGCATCCCCTTTCCAAGAGGTCTGTGTTATGAGCACTGAGCAGCCCATGTCCAAGAGGCTGTCCCCATGCCTGGCTGCTGCCACAGCCTCTCCAGGTGAATTTTGTCCTTGTCTCCCTCTTACTCCAAGGACAAGCACCCAAACCCAACAGACTGACTCCAACCTGTCAGTCTCTGCCTGGAGACTCATCTTCAGGCTGTGACACTGCTGTTTCCACAACAAACAGCACAAATGTTCTTTTGAAGATGTCTTTATGAATTAAACATTCAGATTTTCAAGAAAACAGTTTAGCATAATTTAGAAGTAATTAATGCTAAACCACTGACAATCTAAGAATTTTTTGAAAGGAGCTCTAGGGATAAAAATATTATCTTTCAAACACCTGACACAGGCTTTGCTGGTGTTAGTAATGCTTTCACCTTGTGAAGATCTGCACATAGGTCCAGACTTAAACTGGTGTGGGATCCTGTCAAAGGGAATTTGGGCATGAAGCACTACACAGAATGTGTCCTGACTCATCTGAACAGGTAGCTCTGCAGACACCAGCAGTAAATGTGGCCAGCAAAGAATTAATGAAGAAATTCAAAATGGATCTCTAGAAGCATAAATAGTGGGGTTTTTTTCAATTCATATATTTAAAAAGTCTCAGCCAACTGTATGTCCACTTAGCATTTGCCTCTTTAAAGCTAATTAATGTGTTTGTATGGATGGACCTGGAGAACCTAGTCTGTTTTAGAAGGTGGTAACAATAGCGATAGTAGGTAAAAAGAGAACCATTAAGATTTTATTAATAGAAATATTAATACAAATTTTATGTATGTATAATTTAGATGCTAAAATGTCTTGATACATACAAATACTGATATAGTTAGCGAGAGACTATTCTGTGTGCATGTGTAGAGATGCCTCTGATACAGAAAATCTGAGCCACAGCAGTTAAAGGCTGGAAGAATATTTAAGTATCATCCACACTTGCCCAGCCCTTTATGAAACCAGTTTTCCTTCCTAGACCTTCTCCAAGCCCTGAGCCCAGCTCCACATGTAAGCTTGGTGCTGAGGAAAAGGGAGCAGAGCTCTGCTGATGCCCAGTGGAGAGGAGCAGTGTTAATTACACTGAACTAATAAAAAGGCCTGAGGCATACTCAGCTTGTGCAAGTTGCTCTATGTGTTAAAGGGCATTTCATCTAAAAAGGAAGCTTGTCATGAAGTAGATGAGAAACACATCATTGTACTCTTGTGTACAGACATTTTACAGAGCAATGCTTGCAGAATTCATGTGGGAATCCATAGTCTGTGAAGGGAAAGCTGTGAGCCCAAGGAGCTCCCTGTAATTCAGCTGTGTGAAGGAATCCCAGCCAACCTCTGCATATTCCTCCTTCAAAATCAAAAATTAAAGAACAAACCATTGGCAAAGTCTAAGAATCAGGGCTTCTGGCTGAGGAGGGCTGTCTAGGAGGGTCTCCAGGACCATCTGCTGCTTGTATAAAGCCCTGCTACACAGAAGGGTCAGTGGGAGCCCTGAGACCTGACAGCCAGAGACTGGGAGAAGTGTTATTTTTGGAGAGAGAACATCCAGTTATGTACCAATTGCCCAATCCAAACATGAAAGACAGCTCTAAAGACTGATGTTACTGCTGGTTCTGAAGGCTGAAACTTAGAATAACTTGGCCATGTCAAAGCAAAACTGTGAGGGGAGTCAGTAAAGGTCCCTCCACTGCATGTAGGTCTACTTAGCAGAATATGAAAACCTTTCCAAAGTTTATACACTAAATGTGTTTTAATATGTTAAAAAATTGTGTTTTATCTCCCTCCCCTTGGCATATCTGTGGTTGCTGCTGTTTGAGGAGCTCCCACAGGCTGCACCCAATTCTTGCTGCTCTTGGAGATCTGTTTGTGCATCAGTGAAGAGCCAGGCCACAGCAATACCAAAATCACCCAGGGGCTGGGAGATTGCAGGGAAAGCCATTAGGAAATGTCATTACACTCTACAAACCATGGTGCAAAGAGGCAGAAAAAATATGTTCCATGATCCAAACAAATGTGAAGTAATTTGCAGCTATTGTATAGACAAATGGCACAATTCCATCAGATACAGACAAGAAACAATCAGCATTTCTGTGTCTGTTCCAGGCACATGACCAACAGATGCAAAATGCCCACCTAGAAGGGTTGTCTGCAGCAAATGGAAAGGTTCAGGGTTCTATGCAGGAAATCAATTACAAGTCCTCAGCACTTACAACAACATACTACTACCAAAATAAAAACTTGTCATCAAGGCTGCCACAAAATCACAGACTGATCCCTGCCTTGCCTTTATCAACCCAACAGGACTGTTTATGGCAGTGAATAATTCAGCTTGGTACTTGAGTAAATATCTCTTCTATTTTCATGTAACTTTTTCTCAGTGGGAATTTTTGTGGGATAAAAAGGAAGAAAAATCAGACTTTTTGCAGTTTCTTGTTTTCCTAAGATAAAGTGATAAGTTTGTTTTGGATATGTCACAATCCAACACACAGACTGCACTGCTTTGTCACATGCACATAACTGGCACTAAAAGATGTAATTTTCAATTAAAGTATCATAGTAAAATATATGACAGTAGAACTATAAAAATACTCAGGAGAATCCCAACCTCAAACTTCTACAGCATTGTAGAAACAAAAAGTCACTGTAATTTTCAAAAGTATTTCATTACTGTGACACTGTCATTCATTCAGCAGTAACAATATAAAAATTCCCTCCGTGCTTTCCAAGGTTGCATCCCATGCCATGCAGTCAGTTCCACCATGGGTACTATTTTGACTGCAAGGAAAGTGATTCTGCCAAGGTGATTCAGTGTTCCAGGTTTCAGGAGCTTGAAACAGGTGCTGTTAAAGAGTAGGTGCACACCAGAGCAAGAAAATATTCTTGCAGGTTACCATAGCAGGTTGATTTTATTTTATGCAACCCATTGCAGTGACTATGATGTGCTGGATTTGTAACAGGGTTTTTCTATTTACTTTAATTTTTTCACATTTTAGCTGGAGTCTGTGAATGTGAATTACTTTAATTTTAAAAATAAGTAATATAAGGGAATACTGAAAGTTTACTTAGTCACATTTAAAGAAGTGAGACTTGAATCCAACAGTGGAAAATGTTGTTTATGGAAAACATGCAGGTCTGGTCCTTTTCCCTCTGTATTTTTCTCAGCTTCTAATGTACTTTAAAACCCTGAAAATCCCAAACCTTAACAACAACAGTCCAGGCTCTCCCATTGTCACAGGCTCTTTTTCCTTTGGATAGCTTCCTGCAGTGTTTTCCTTTGAACTGACTGCTGGGTGTTACATAATCCCTTACTTGAAATTGAGGACTGGTGTGTTGGAGTTACCTGCTCTGCTCTCTCTTGCTTCAGTGTCAGATCCAGCTCTGCAGCAGCTACTGTCACACATTGTGGTGTGACAAGTTGCTAATACAGCTTGAACAGTCCTGTATGTAAATTAGGGTTAGAGCCAGAATGGAATCTTTTGGGTGGAATTTTGAAATAGTTGTTTTAGGGTGCAGATGCTAATTCATCCCAGAATTTTCTCTCTGTATCTCATCCTGATGAGGTGCTGATCCTTGGGTATTCCCATTCTCCTCTTATTGCTACCTGTCTGAAACTGCAGTTTCTCTCATCTCCTTTATACTTTCTGATTTTTATGATGATCAGGGTCAGAAGGACAATCCTGGCAGCCAGGGAGAGCCTTTCCCAATCAAACCTGTTATGCTGTCACACTTCATAGAATCCCACACATAAGCTCCCCTACTGCATGGCCTCCCCATCCTCCCTGGAGCTTTTCTGTCCTTGTCAGCTCAAATGCTGAAATACTCCTTAAAGTCCTTCTAATTCCCAGTGCCTGCAGCCTGCCTCTGCTGAGAAGGGGGAGTCAGTCCTTCCTCTTGCAAGTCTTGTCTTTCTGTTCCCCAGAACTCCCAGTTCTTTGCATATCTAAATCCCTTCTCTCGATGCCATGGTTTCATAAATGCAGATCTGAATACTAAACTTCTGCAAACCAGGAAAGAACACTCCAAACAAATCAAATTTGGCACATACACCTCTTCTGGTGGAGAGAGTGATTAGCTTGAAGGGGAGCCTGTGTGGGAACCAAATTTGCTGCCAGACCTCAAGTCAGCACACATTTCTCAGGAAAGCACTGCCCTGCAGGTACACAGCAGAGGATGGTGTCAGACAGGAGAAAGCAAATTCCTGCCCACCGGTGGCTTCTAAAGTGCTAATGGCCAGTGTGATGGCCCAGGAGGGGAGAAATGGATAATGGGGAGAGGTAGGGAAGGCTGGAGCACAGCAGTAAAAACTCACCAGTCTTAAAAAGCACTTGTGCCTGCTGTGAAATGAAATTTTCAGGATTGCAGGACATGGCTCCTGTCAGTAACTTTCACTGCCTGCTATCACCTGTGCAGTGAAACATTTCCAACAGCACTAACAAACCTGCTCCCTGTGGTCCAGATCAGAAATGTGCAGAAGCAGGAGGAGCACTCAGGGATCAGAGCTGCTCTACCTTTCCTAGCTGCAGTCAGATCTCAGCCAGCACCTACCCAATGGCAAGGGTGTGAGAATTATGGATCTCTTTTAAAACAGGTATGGCCCTGGCATGCCCCCAAAGACCACAGACATGTCTCAAGTTGTAGTTTAATGGATCTGAAGTCTGCCAGGGTCTTCCCTCTTCCCTGTAGGGCCAAGGGACAGGACTGCAAGCACACTGTCTGTCAGCCCTGGTGAATCAGAACTGCATCTGGCTGTGAGGGCACTGCAGGGCCAGGAGGAAAAGGCAGTACAGACAGAGATCTGTCCTGAAGAAGTTATTGTGCTGTTGCTGTTCAAAGGCAGAGGTGACTTTGGGTTTTCTCCGGGACTTCTCAAAAGAGGGGAGTTAAGGTTCCTTAGAACATATCTGTTACTATTGATGGTTTGACTCAGTGATTTTAAAGGTCTTTTCAACCTCAGTGACTCTATATTTCTTTAGGTCTGTATTTTGTATTTATCATGGTAAGGATTGAAAGTTTATTGTGAGCACAGCCTGGAAGTTTTCTTAGACTGGTCCTGGACACAGGAAGTCCAAAGGATGTCTTACACCATACAGTTCTGGGAGTCCTACATGTCTGGTTCATCTAAACTCACCAAGTCACTCCAGGCTTCTCATGGTAATTACCTAAGCATATGAAATTGTTCCTACTTGCACTTCTGAACAAGTTGCAACAGAAAAGTGAGCACTGCCAGCTACAATGTAGCTTTGCTACAGAAGAGAAATGGGTTTCATCTCCTTTTCGTGCTCTCCCTTGTCTCTATGAGCTTTTTAACAAACTTTCTCATTTGTAAGTCAAGCACAGCTGCGGGGGGGGGGGGGGGGGGGGGGTGTTTGGTTTGTGGATACAGACTGAATAGACACTGTGGTCACTGTCACTTAACAACTACAGCTGCTTAGAAAAGGTTTATGTGCTACTCAGAACTAAAGGAACGAAACCCCACAAGTAATGTAAAGCCAAAAACACATAAGTCCTTTTCAAGGCACATGAAAAACTAAAATTTCAGAGGCTCCTACAGATTGGTGTTTGACTTGGTTTTTCACTGGCTCATGTTTGAGATTGCATGGGGCTCTTCTTGACCAAGATCAGTATTTAGGGGTCAATGCCTTAATAGTTTTTAAAGGCCAGATGAACTGCTTTCTGATAGCCCTGTCTGGGTTTAATCCTGGTGCCAGCTCTGCTTGCTGAATCACACCTGATATCCACAGAGCCCTTTGCCCTCTCCCCTGTACACACTTGGACAGCACAGGGATTTGCCAGGCACGCACTGAGCAGCGTGTGGGGCAGGCAAAGCAAACCAGGACTTGTACCAAACAGCGCTGAAGGCACTCCAGGCCGAGCTGACGCTGCTGTGCTTTGTGTTGCTGAAGTAGTCTTGATGTTTAAAGACTGGAAGGTGATGAGAAATAGGCAAAGTTTTTAAACATCCTCTAGGGGAGATGACAGAAAGTACGGTTTGCTGAGCCTGGCACATCTCCTGTGAACCCCCCCAACTAGAAATTATAAGCAAGAGCAGAAGTTACGGCAAAGTTCGGCATGTTGTTTGCAAAGCGAGATCCAAGCTACCTCTGAAGGAGGCGCCCGGGCCTCCGCGAGTACTGAGCGGTGTAGAAGTCCCGGCTGAGGCTCTGTGGGGAAGCTCCCCCGTCCGGGACTGGGCGGAGCCTCCCTCGGGCACGGAGAGAGGGAATGGGGCGGAAAGGAAGGAAATCGGAGGATCCCCCACCCGCTCAGAAGGGAGCCCCCAGCCCCGGCCCGGCGTTCCCCGCGGGTGCCGGCGGTACCTGAGCGCGTTGACCGGCGGGTTGCGGAGCCGGATGACGGCCACGGCCGAGGCTCTGGCGTACCGCTCCATGGCCAGCGCTCCCGNTTTAATCTGTGAAACAGCAGCTCACAAGCTCTAAGTGATGTCCAGGTGTCAGAAATTCCTTTTGGGTAGAATTGCCTTGTTAAGGTCTAGGGCTCCCCGTTTCAGTGATCTCAGTCCTAGGGGGGCAGCTTGACAGCACTTGGGAAGAAGGATGAGTGTGATGTGCCACCGAGAGTGGGCACACAGAAGGCAGAACTTGGAGGCCACAAGGGCATTTGGCAGAACCCCCAACATAAGGAAGAAATGAATAAAGCCAGCCCAGCAATTGTGCTGAAATCAGCTCTGACTGGGTAAAAGGTAATTCCAGCAGGGGCAGATCATGACCAATGACTCACAGACCACTGACCCAAGGAACCACTGACCCAAAAGAAGAGAAAGACTGGGCTAATTAACATGAGAAATGAGAGAATCATTAATCAATAGAAGATAGGCTACTAATTAATAAGAGAATAATGTAACTTGCAGCCAATGAATATCAATACTTTGATTTGCTAAAATGTATAAATAGTGAAAAGTTTTGATAGCTGTTGTGCTGGCTTTGTGGATTTGCCTCCTTTTTGTGCAGAAATGTAAATAAATCAAATACCTCAACTCAGTGTTGGATTGGCATCTTGTATGCTGGGTAAAAGAACCTATTCTGGAACAACACTGGGATTTAATGTGTGCTCCAGTCAAGCTCTGTCCCCCTGGTCCCCTCAGGCATCACAGCAGCTCCTCAGTACAGTAATGCCACTGTAAAAAGAGCTGAGAGATGGGGGAAACATAGTTTCTAATGTTACAACATGTATCTGTTGCTCTAAAATGTTATTTAAGGGACAGAGAAGATTCTTATCTATATATTATTATATTCTTATTTATATCTCTATAATATCCCCTTTATGTCTCTTGGCCTTTAAAAGTCAGTCCCTGGGCAGAATGGCTACAGCTCCTTCCCTGGTCTGGAACATGTGTACACAATTTTAGAAATTGATTTGCATGTACAGAAAGGTTCTTCACTCAAAGTAACTTTTATTGCTGCTTTTATATAACTTCTATTGTTACAGCTGTTGTGGTGGATCACTCCAGCTCTTCTGGTGTTTATTATATACTGTTACACCCCCCCCAAACTAGCGATTACACTCTGCCATTTGCTTGTAAAACAGCATGTTCTGGGAGTTTATAAAAATGGTGTAAATGATGCCTTGGAGAGCTAGCTGGTCTGTTGAATTTTTATTAACCAGAATGAAACCAAAGATCACTCTAAGTTGTACTTTGTGTTTATAATTTACAGCTCTGATCTACTTGTCCTTTTACAATATCACTGCTGTAGCTGTGATAAAACAGCCTCGTTTCAAGCCCAGATAAACACAGAAGAAAGCAGTGCTCTGGAAAAGAGAGCTCTTAAAAAAACCCACAAAAGTTCTACATTGTCATAGAAAAGTTCAAGTAATATTTAAGGTCTTAAGCCCTATGCTTGTCTCTTTTTTTTTTCTTTTTTTTTTTTTTTTTTTTTTTTTCTTTCCCTTTTTTTCCTTCAAGATGAATGGAGTTTTGTGGTGAGAAGAAGAAAAGCATTTCAGTGTGTATAGCAGAGAAATTTTCATTCTTGGAAGTTGTGCAATGATCAAGTGCAAAGGCCTGAGCTTGAATCCAGCTCCCAAACCAATAGGGAAAGATAAGTGCATGGCACAGGCCCCAGTTATGCTTCTGGCTGTGTTTTCCTTTCCCAGCATTGCTGTTTTCACAGCAATCAGACCCAAGGCTGTGCAGCTCTGCTCCATCTGAGCTGATCCTGCACATTGGAAGGGTGCAGGTTGCAGAGCCTGTCAGTCAGTGCACTTCACCTTGGCAAAATGTTATCAGGATGCTCCAGCCTGTTCCTGTAGCTTTTGTGTGGTTCCCCAGGAGCTTGTGCAGGTCTGTGTCAGCCCTGCTGTTCTGCAGCTGCTCTAAAACTGCCTGGCAGTTTGTGCTTTGCTGGAGAGCTGCTGTGGGCTATGGAACTACAAGACAAGGTGGCAGCCTTCACCAGCCATAGGTCTGCCAAAAGAAAAGGGATCTCAGTATCCCAGATCCCTCAGATTTCCGGCCTTTTGACCACACATTAGAGGATAATGGTCAGAAAATACACCGAGCACTCAGCTCTGGAAAAAGGCTTCTTAGGACAGCAATAGAAAATCCTTAGTAACTCCAATACTAGAAGTGGGAATGAGGGTATTCACCAAAGAACAGATTTTAATGGATGTGAGTGTTATGCTTTGTCTTCTGAATCCCTCAGAAAGTGCCATAGTGGAAGAAAAGGATTCCTGCTCCTTTCTGTGCTGGAGCAATGCAAGTGTGTCAAGTGTCCTACAGCCCCTCAGCTAAATCAGCCTGTTCAGGAAGTGCTGAATGATAAAAACAAGTGTTTTATTTATAGGAGCCTCAGATTAATTTTTATTCCAGTATATCAGTGCTGCAAGGTACTCCAGAAGAAGCACCTTGATTTGCTCTAACCTTATTCACACAGAACAAAAAATCCTGGAAAACGCTTTTTTGGACAGCTGGACAAACCCTGTCCATTTCTGCACCCAGAGACACTGGGAAAGGTGAGTGCAGTAATGTTCCAGCTGGAGGAATAGAATGTTTTTCTGGGAACAACCTTTGAGGAACATGGAAGGTCTTACCAGACCTTGTTGTATTGTGCAGTCTGAGTGGAGGTTTGTGGTAAAGCCCATGGCCACAGTGCTGGGAGGGGCAGGAACTCTGAAAACTTTTCAAACAACTATTAAAACTTACTGGTGCTTGTCATCATCTGGTCTAAACTGCAGGCCTGAATTACACCTTGCTGTTGAAATGATAGCTTGGAGGGCCAGCTAAATCCAGCAACAACTGTTTTTGCTTTCCCTTTCACAGCTATGGCTTTTAATTTAATTTTTTCCCCCTTAAAAGTTATGGGTTTTAAAAAGAGCTGTTGAACCTTTGTAATCTTTGTCTGGCCCCTTCACATGTGGTAAAAGCAAATATTGGTAAACATTTGATCACAAAATAGTTTTCAAAGTCTCCTTTGGTTATCACACCCTTAGGAGGTGTCCTCTGATAGCTGACATCCTTTTCTAAACTGTTTCCAAAACCCAGCCTCCCAGAGCCTCAGTGAGCTGGAGTTCAGTGCCTCAGGGCTGGCACAGGGAGCTCTCACAAAGGCACAGCTGGAACAAGTGTGATAACTACAATACAGCAAGGCACATTGTGGGCCATGGAATATCATCCTCTTTCAGAGTTTAAATTTCTGCTGAAGAGCCACAGCTCCTTTCAGCCATGAAGATTGTTTCAGCTTGATGTGATAAAGACTTTTTTTTTTTTTTTTCTATAGTAAAAAATGTTTTTAATTGTCTTGGAATCTTTGTTTTCTGTTTCATCTTGCAAAGTAAGGCTGGGCATGATTAAGTGCATAGTTAACTTTGCTCCTGTAAATACATTTAATAACTTAAAACCTAGTATCCAGGTGGAGAACAGCTGAATAACCAATTCTGCATTCTTCCTTAGAAACAAAGAGCTCATTTTTGTTTAAAATGTGTGTGCAGGTGTGGAGAGCAGCAGCACAGGCCTGTGAGCACAACAGCTGTAAGCATGGGGTCACAGACTGGTTTGGGTTGGAAGGGACCCTAGATCTCATCTCATCCCAAGCCTTGCCATGGCCAGGGACACCTTCCACTAGACCAGGTTGCTCCAAGCCCTGTCCAACATGGCCTTGAAGGACTTTTGTCTTACTCAGGCTTTACTCTGCTCCTTGGCTTCTTGAAACCCAGGATTACCCCTCAAACTCCCCACTGCATCAAACCTGGTCTGTATTTATGTATATTTTAGCATCCAGCCCTGTAAACAGAAAGCCATGGACAACCTTGCACACACAGAACTGGTCTGACAGATGTGTTAGCAGTGTACAAACTCACAGCATTTCCCACTGAGTGGATTGTCTGTTCTGTATTTATCTCACTCCATACCACCCTAAGCATTTAAGATCTAAATGTTTTAAACAAAAATTGCCATTTCAAAAGTAGGACCTCGATTTTTCCCTGCCGGAACAAAATATGTTGGATATTTTTAATAATTCAAGCCTATCTCAAGACTTTTGAGCTCTGATATTTGTGTGGTTTCAAAGCAACACCTCCTGGCAAGCCGTGGTATTGCTTGTGCAGCACGAGCCCTTCCATGCAGGATGATACACGGCAAACCAGGAATGCTATGGAGAGAGAGAATCACAGGATGCTTTGAGCTGGAAGGGACCTAAAGGCCATCTCATTCCAACGTCCTACCATGGGCAGGGACACTTTCCACTATCCCAGGTTGCTCCAAACCCCATCCAACCTGGCCTCGGACATTTCCAGGGATGGGGCAGCCGCAGCTTCTCTGAGGAACTGTTCCCAGACTCCCAGTGACCTGCAGCAAAACCCTTTCCTTCCTTAGTGTGCACATTAGGGTGTGATGGATGTGGCTGTTCCAGCTTCCACTGGGGGAGAAATAAAAGTTGGGAGCAGAATTCCTTAAAATGTGAGCATGCATAAGCACTTAGTGCTGTCTGACTGGTATTGCTGTGCTTTTCCTATGTGTGTGCATGTGTGTGTTTATATCACAGGCACTGGTTTACAATGGATAGTATCACCACAAGCCATACAGGACTTTATCCATAGAAGAGCAAAGTCAGCAAAGGATACTTACTGTCAGCCCTATAAATGGTGAATGGATGTTAGTGCTCGTCTTTGCCCTCTTAATTTGCTCTGTGTTCCGTATCCCACCATGGAACTGACTTTAGAAGCAGAAAACAGAAGCATGAAGGGAAATTTGGAGCAGCTTCAGAAAAACTCCTTAGTGCTTCAAGGATCTCATTCCCTAAGCACTAAATCAACATGGGTGTCCTTAGGAGCAAACAAGAATACTACAGACGACTTGGGAACACCACAGGACAAAGAACAAGGGGACAGTGCCCTCACTCACAGCATTACACGTGTTTTGAGGCGCTGTTGTGCTGCAGTGGCATCCCGTGGAACAATCCAACACCCTGGAACGATGTGAGGAGTCGGACTGAAAAGCAGCAGGCGATGGCTGCAGAAGGCTGGGATGTGACGTAAATGTTCATACGCTCGTAATGAAACCGACACAAGTCGCTGTAGTGGGATGTTTCTTGGAGACAGTAACATTGTCAATGAAGGTGGCAAAAAGATACATGTAACCAATATGTTTTCTCTGTTCTACATTCCACATTCCTTGATGTAGCACTAAAGAAACTCTTTTGTGTCCAGCAGTAAAATACAGTGTTTAAAGCGACTGTCAAAGCTTGGCATCTAGTGTGGCCGCACAAGGCTGTAACCTGGTGTTGAGAGAAATCCCAGGTAATATTAGAATACTGGTGCTGCTGTCACCAAGTACTCTAAAGCAGGATAGAACTCAGATACCAAGTCGTGGTTTGGCTGCCCTTATCGCACGCAGCCACGAGTCTTGCCCGGGCCAGGCTCGTCGGGAGCACCTCAGGACGGCCCGAGGTTCCCGCCTCGACCGGCCCCTCA
>WEIU01002609.1:734254-768589 GCA_013389925.1 Aegithalos caudatus | reverse complement strand
GGGCTGCGCAGGGAACGGGGAGCTCGGGGGTACGGGGAGCTCGGGGGTACAGGCTACGCAGGTAACGGGGGGCGCAGGGAGCGCAGTGTCCGAGTGACGGGAGTGCTGAGGGAATGATGTGCCCCGGGAAGGCGGTGCTCGGGGGTACGGGGTGCTCAGGGAAGGCGGTGTGCAGGTAACGGGATGCTCAGGGGTACGGGCTGCTCGGGGAATGGAGTGCCTGGCTCTCGGGGTGCTCAGGAAACTGCTCCCGTTTGCAGACGCGGAGCTCTCACGCTTGTGTGTTTGATATAAAAAAAGGAGTTTTTCCAATTTGAGAGAGCTGTCAGAGGTGCAGCCGTGGCCCCGGCGGCCGCCGAGGTGCTGGCAGTGCCTGTTGGGAGGCAGGTGAGCAGTCCCAGGGCGTTAGCGCTGCTTTCCGGGCAGCAGGAAGCGTTCCAGTCAGCCTCCAGACAACCTGAGCAAATCCCGCCGGAGCTAAGCCTGTGCTGTCTGTCCTAATCCTGTCTGAGGGCTGTTGACAGCAACAAAGACCAGCACAGGCTCCGATGATTTTGTGTCCTCTCCAGTAAAAAAAGAGAGATGTGTAGGAATTTTGATGCTTCTCTCACCTGGCAGAAGTTTGGGAGAGTGGATGTGATAAGTTTAGTGGAAGCTTCACTTGGGCTATGTGGCTTAGCCCAGAGAAGTGCAGCTCTTAAATTAATGAGGGAAGGTGGGACCTGCAGTGCCAGGACAAGGGGAATGGCTTCCCTCTGCCAAAGGGCAGGGATTGATGGGATATTGGGAAGGAATTCCTCCTTGTGAGGGTGGGTAGGCCTTGGCACAGGTTGCCTAGAGAAGCTGTGGCTACTTCATCCCTGGAAGTGTCCAAGGCCAGGTTGAACAGGGCTTGGAGCAACCTGGGATAGCCCCATGGCAGGGGCTGGAATGGGAATCAGGAATCCCTTCCAATCCAAACCATTGCTCTTTTCTCATTGTAGGGAAGGGTGCTTCCCTGGGCACAATCTCGTACTGTGCCTCATTTTTGCTAAATGGGTATAAATTTGGTGTAAGTAGCACCTGCAGGTGTAGTGCAATGAAAATAAAACCTTTAGATAAAAGACAGGAACCTGCTTCCTCTCTCATTTGAGCTCGGTGGGAATTTTGCTGCTGGAAAGTGCTGAGACCTTGCTGTGACTTCACTTGCAGTTGTTCTTTTAACCTGTAGTTCTACTGCATCAGAGGTAGGTTGCTCTTAATGTACTGAACTCATTCTCAAAGCAGAGTAGAAAAATAAAGGTAAATACTTTTTGCATTCACTCCAAGATGGAGTGGAGTCATGATCTGATTGCTCCAAGGAAGCGTTTGAGCTGGGAAAGCTTGAATTTTTGTGGTAACTGTATGGATCTGGAAGCGTGGAATTTCAGGAAGAGGTTTGATATTAAATTACTGCTGGAAAGGGGGGGCCTGTGCACCTCTTTTCCATCGCTCTCTTGTCTGTTTTCCTTGCTCCTCAAGTGCAGGTGCTAGTGGTGGTGTGGTGGGCTGGATTCACGTGCCAAACCCACCAGCAATTAGCACCATATGGAAATTGAATCCATGGAGCTGTGCCTGTGCATCCAACAGGGAGAGGCAGGCCCGCCCATCAGGCACTGACAGGGATCGAAATCAGTTGAGCTGCTCCTGAAAGTGTTCCCTGAGGCTACACTGTGCTGGACCAGCCTGGTGTTTGTGGTTTGGCGTTTTGGTGGTTTGTTATTTTGTTTTAGATTTTTTGGGATGAAAGCTGTGCACTACTCCTTATTTCCAGATGTTCCTAATACCCTCAGCCTCTTCCTTCCTTTCTCTACTCTTTCCCAGCAGAAATATTTTTGCTTCCTGAAAAAGTTTCCTTTTGGGTGGTGACCAAACTGGTACCTGTGAAGGATTAGAAATACAGAACTGGGGCATTTTTAGAATACTGTCTGTAGTGATTTTCACCCATAACTCCAAAGGAATCATTGCTACAACAGATGTTCTTGTGTAGAGAACAATAACAGTTTTTGCTAAATGTAAAGGTGGAAATGCTAACACAACAATAAAGAAATCAAAGAGAACAGGTGGATAAAGAATTGAAACAGATGTAGGAAAGAAGGAATTACTCTCAGTTGCTCACTTTTGGCCTGAATTGTATTTAACAGCTGTTTCTCATGGCAGAAAGCTCTCCATCCAAAAAGATAAAAGGTGAGACTATTGGCAAAAATTTATATCAGGTGCATGCAGAGAATTTTTTAATATAAACAGTTTTCTTACCCTCACTAAGACTAGGAACAACTAACCTGGGAAAAAAATCAATTTTGTTTATTGTGTTATTTTAAGGTCTGTGTTAGTACAGCAGTTCATACTTACTGGTAATTAGTGGAGAATAAATGCTTCTCCTTGTAATGTGCAAGGCTTTTATATAAGCCTTTGTGACATAGATTAATGGCTTTATTGCAATGTTAGAATACTACTTCTGGGACAAATGCTGAATTTCCAAACCTTGGTGTGGTTTGGTTTTAAATGCTTTTTGCTGTATGACTCTTGCCCCTACCCTGAACTTGGCTCTGCAGTGTACACATACAATTGGTTAGATCTCCTTTGCTGGAGGCATTTTCCTTTAGTTCCCTTATTAAAATTAGTTATGCTGGCTCCAACTGCTGTCCCTGTGGAATTTTTGTTCACAAGTTCACATGAAGAAGATAACTTGTCTGTTATTATTTTTTTTTTTGTTAGAAATGGCAACATAAGCTTTAATAAGTGACTACATCCAGTATTCCAGGTGGGTCTCAGCAGTGCAGAACTCAAGTTAAACATTGACTTGTGTAGGACTTTGGTCTTGGGTAATCCCTGCTGAAGCTGCAGGCAGGAGAAAGGTGTTGTGGCAAAGATAATCACTTTAAATCTCCCCCTGCCAAACTGAAGCCAATCTGACTGTGGGGAATAGTCCTAGAGGAGCCTCAGAAACCCCCCATGCTGTCCCCATGTGCAGGGCTGGGAGTCTTCGTGATGTGAGGAGACAACCACATCTGTACCTGGGGTGGTGACAGCCCCAGTCTGTCTCTCTGTAGGGAAATCTCTGGAATTCGGGCTCTCCCTGGTGGTACCACGTCTGGTGGTCAGTTCTAATCTTGCTCTTATTTGTATTTAACTGTCCCTCGAGCTGGAGGGAATTGTGTGTGCCAGGAGCCCAGCTGGCAGGAGGGCTCTGCTCTGGGACCATAGCTCCTACTACAGAAGGCTCTTTGTGCTTTATAGACACGTGATCCCTAGAAAAAATAAACATTTCTCATTCTTGCAGAGATTTGCTCTCAGATATGAACTAAGCAATAACTGTTTCAGCACTTCCAGCCTGCTCCATCCATCTTTCCTTGTGTTATGGGCTTCTTTACAAAAGTCAAAAATCAGCTTGCTAAACTTCATTGGAAATAGAATTCCTCTGTGACTGACAAGATAAATTTTGTTCTTGGTGATGTGGCATGTATCAGTCTTGACTGCTTTGCTGTGGGGACCTCAGCAAGCAACACAGAGCCATATATTAAAGAAAACTATTTTTTCTGTAGCTAGGAGGCTTTATAAGAGGTGGGAGACATCTTAGACTTTATTTGCTTGTGGGGAACAGGAATTTCAAACTAATCAGAAGGCTTTAGCAAAAAAAGAACATTCAGTCATCTGTGGTGCTTTAGGTAAAAGAATTTTGCCATCCTTTAATAGTAAAATACTTTGAACTGTTTATACTTGGGGGAATAAGTTATTTTATATCTGTGGTCTGTTTTCTGTCAGAATCTTGTTTTAGGAAGACTTTTCTCCTGTGTTATTGGAAGGAGGTTGCGTATGTTGTGTCATCTTTGTTTACTATAAGCTGAGGTTTCAACAGAAGAAACATTTTATTTTAGATGCAGGATTGGGTTGATGACTCCTGCTTTTTAACTTCATATTTTTAAAACCATTTCCTTAAGTGTGATGGGTGTGAACTGAAGAACCTGTAGAGTAAAAAGTGGCTCGAGTTTTTGTCATTCCTGTCAATTTTCTCTGGTTTGTGAATGCAGGGTAGCAGTGTGACTCACTGTCAGGTGTGTGTCACGGATGTGTGGCTGCCTGCCGGGACTGAGGTCAAGGTTTAGGCTGAGCTCCAGATGGTGGCCAGAGGATTACTTTGAGAGCTAATTACAAGGCTTCTTTGTGTAAGTCTGAATAGTTACATCACAAAGATATTCTTTAATGATTCATCAGGCAGTTTAGTGGGGGAAAAAGCCCACAAGTTTTTAACTTTCTGATGAGGGAGGTGTGTTTTGCCCTTAGCCTGCCTGGCTTGTGTTGAGCTGTCCCCCAGCACTTGCAGGCTGTTTTAGTGGGCATTCACTTCCTGACTCTGCCAATGGGATCTTTGGCATCTCTGAACTCTGAATGTCTTTTTCTCTGCATGTGTGGCCTACATTTCTCCTCACATCCACCTCCAGAGCAGGTGAGCCGCTGTGGTGTGGTGTGAGCAGAGGCCTCTGCCCGTGGGTTATTCAGGCCTGGACTCCCTTGAGTGAGCAGAGGCTATTTCTGGAGTTCCCTCAGGGAGAAGGTGGTCAGGAATCCAAACTTGGAGCTGAGCAGAGGGGAGTGCAGCAGTGTCAGCCTTGGTTGCTGTGCTGGGTCAGCTGCTGGTGGTGGTTCTGTCAGAGAGGATCCTGTCTCTTGCAGAAGGGTGTTAGTGAGGTCACCCGACAGGAAAGTGCTGAGAAAACATTCATTTTACTCCATTGGTTTGTTGCTGTTGCCAGGAAACACCTTGTCCACATTTCAGGGACTTGTGAGTTTTGGTTGCTCCTATCTTAGCTCAACAGATTTGCCCTACAACTCATGGATAAAGGGCATTGTCCCCAGCATCCATGACTGGATCAGTGTGCCAGCCTGTCTTGTGAGGTTGCATTGTCACTCTCGTAGGTGGTGCCACTACAGTTGTGACCTCTGGCCTGTGGCAGGATGGCTCAGGGCTAAGGGGGATGAAATTTCCTTGCAATGTTATCCTTCCCTGTGTCTGGGTACTCAGGTATCCCTCAAAGAGATGTTTCCCACTGATGCTGTGTATCCAGTGCTGCTGCTGGCTTCAGGTCAGCCTGACACCTTCACGTTGGTGGAGGAAACAGAGTGCTGGGCTCTCAATGCTGGTGGTGTCATGGACCTCAGCAGGTAGCAGATGGATGGCTCAGTTTTCACTTGTTTTGTGCCTGTTTTCCTTACCACCTGAGCACTAAAGTTCCCCATGTTGCTTGGCAGCACTGGGATGCCACTTTGGGAATAAGAGTGTTTAGCAGTTGCTTTAGCTGTAGGGTTGCTGGAAGGGCTCCTGTGTCCCTGTCACTGTGTCATGTACCTGACACAGAGCACTGTGACCTCCCTGATTCCCTTACAAACAGAGCTCTCCTTTAATGAGTTATTTACATTCCCCAAGGCACTGTGTCCTGTAGTTTCAATGTGCTAGTCTGTCTATACTGGGAGGAAATACTGGTGCTGCTTAGCTGATTTAGTGTGTTCTCCTGGGTAGAGACTCCTCGTGCAGCCTAGCAGGCAGGACAAGGGTGCTGGCTGTAAGCTACAAGTATTATTTTTGTGTTCAGTCATCCATTGCATGTTCCTGCAGGCAGGAGCTCTCTGGGCAGAGATAATCCAAACTGTTGATGTGCTCTGTGTAGTACAGTCAAGTTGAGGAGCTCATTGGACTGACCAAATGGGCAGATGACAGAGCACATACCTGTATAGAAGCCTCCTAGTGCTTGGAGCCTTAGGGAATGTTTGCACAGTCATTTTTCCCCTGTCTAGGGCCAGAATGTACCATCTGCAACGGAAAGTCATCATGATGTGTCTTAAGAGGATTTGTATGGGTTCTCCTTTGCTTTTTTTCAGGGAATAGCTGACCTTGGGAACAGCCATCAGCTTGTTGCTTTTCTGTGTTTCTGAACACATTGAAGCAGCAAAGATCAGTCCCCAGAATCTGTGTGGGATTTAGTCAGGACCCTTTTCAGAACCCAGATTACCTTGAAGTCTCCCTTTGCCTTAACTTCCAAAATAATTCAATTCTCCTTTAAAAAATCTAAACCTAAACCCTGGTTTCCTGGTTCGTGGAGTGGGAGGCTATTGTGTGCCTGACCTCAAACTGGCTGCTGCTCAAGGTTCTGCAACATGTGATACCTGGTGTTGCATCAGGTGATGGATGGGGGATTTTGTTGATTCCTTCTTGGCCAAGGCATCCTTGAACCTTTTATTTTGGGAGGCCCATATGGTTGCAGGACTGAAAGAAACTTCAATGTTGCATCCCATGGACTGATTCTGGGAAGGTGTTGACAATTACAACAGCCCTCTCTTCTCCAGACTGTCACTGGAACCAGGAAAGGAGGTGGTAAAGAACCTGCTCAACCTCTTTGTGCTCAATGAGCTCAGTGTTTTCTTTGAGGTCACTTCATACTCCTTCATTTCCCTTCTTCCCCTGTAAATCATGCTTTTCTCCAACGTTGTTCCCTAAGATTTAATTTCTGTCTTCTTGCTGAAGCCTCACATCTCCAAGGTGGTGCTAAACCACACTTGTTTTTCCATAATTAGAGGATTAAATCTTCCAGACATTCTTTGAAGCCACTGAGAGAGCCAGGCTGTTGCCAGAGTCACCTGGAGGTGCATTAGGGACTCTTAGGAGCTTGTTTATTCTCTGTGTAATGAGAGATATTCCTTGTCCTCCTTTCTCTCAGGCTAACTCAGATTATGCTGATAGCATTAGTGAAGAACGATTCCAAGTCTGATGTCACTCTACAACAAAAACTTGGAGGTTTGTTAAGACACTTACCAGGCACTGGGACTTTGCAGAGTAACCCAGGAATGAAACTGCATTTTGTTGAGCAAAATGTACTGAGAGAGGTGTTTGCAGGGGGGACTGATGCTTGTGTTTGAGAGAGCTGAAAGAAGGAGCTCCAAGCTCTACACACACACACGTGTGCAGGTACCCGTGTGGAGCTACCTCAAGTTCAGGAGAGCTGCTTTTTAAGCATTTTTCTTTAATCCCTATTTGTATGACACTCTGCTCTTCCTTTTGTAGTTCTTTCAGCAGCAGGTTGACTAGGGCTGTGAATTTGAGATATTTGTAAAACCTCTAATACCTGTGAGCTTGCCAAGTGGTGTGGGACTTGTCTTGCAGATATTCCCAAAAGGGGAAAAACACTTGGGGATACTTTGCATCTCCAGCAGTGAAGTGTGAAAGTAGAAATGGACAGTAGATACTGAGCTGTAATTATTGGGAAGCAGGAGTTTTTTCTAGGCTAGTGGGAACATTCAGAGTGTGACCTGAGTAATCTGAAAGAGTTGAAGGGTTTCACTGCCTTGAGCAACTTTGTGACTCTTTCACAGATGTTTCCAAAAGGACACAACATCGATAACAGGAACTGTGGGATGCTCCACATTGAAATTTTATCTCCCTGAGTAGCTGCTAGTCCAATTCCATTAATGTTTGCATATTTAATAAACTTCTAATGTGGGATTTTAATGAGTTGGCAGTTATCTCTGAACACCCAGCAGCAGCAGCAGTCTCAGAGTTTAGGTGGCTCTCAAATGGAGATTTCTCTCACTTAGAAGGCATGTGGCCTTTCCTTGGGCAGTCAGCACTTGGCAGGCTCTGGAATACTTTGATTTGGTGTGTATTGATGTACATCAACAGCGAATTTTTAATTTGGATGGAGCCCTAGGGTTAAGTTTTTGGGGGAGGCATCTTTTTAGAAAGTCGGATGTAAGAGAAGTGACCTTGGTTAATCTCATAACACACCATTTATCTGCTTGGGATGTTTCTTGCTAGTGATCCAATTATTTTGGCTGCTAAGTGGGGCTGCCAGGGAAATTGCTTCTAATGTGGCATTTGCTCATTTACACTCCCAGTGCTTTGTTTTGCCTTTTCAGCCTAATTTTGCAAACATATGTCCAACTCCTCATAGTCCCAAGCAGGGTAAGAAGTGCCCTGTTTTTTGCTGCATGGTTGTGTCTCTGGTGAGGAGAAGGAAAGTAATCTGTCACTGAGGGAAGTGAAGCAAAAATCAGCAGAACAGTTCAGTGTTTATGCTTTTGAGATAAACCTGAGTGTAGTCAATATATGTCAGTATGTCAGCTGTAGCAGGCAAGGTGAAAAGGGACTTTTGATAACAGTGTAATTCTCAGTTCTGGCACCAGTGTGACTTTATTTAAGTCCCTTGCCCATTCCCAATCTCCAGGATGAATTCTCAGTATGCTTCTGTGGATGGTAGATGTGTAAGGTGGGAGAGTGGCAAGAGTGAGGAAATAATTCCTTACAGCCACCTTTGAAATAAGACAGCAGTGATTCAGTGACTGGACCATCAGATGGGTTTCAGCTGACCTTTCAGTGGGCCCAGTAAAAAGCAGGAAAAAATAGAGTGTTTATCTGAGCCTTATTTTAAATTGAAGTTCTTTTTATATCTCCAGAACACCAGTTTGGGAGGAACAGCAAAAAGACTTAAGGACAAAAGCTAATGGACCATTACATCTTCCGAAATGAGCCTTTTCACACTTTGCTACTGGAAAATAACATGTCCTGAAGGTGAGTAGGTTCTGTATGTGACAGATGAGCTGCCAATATCTTGGGCCTTGACCAAAGGCAGATCCACCCTCATTCCAGCTTAGCCTGACACTGCCTCTCTGGGCTGGTACAACCCATGGAAACTTGCTTGTGAAAATGTGGTTTTTATCACCAGGAGAAATAGGGAGGAAGCAGGGAATATTTTCCACGAATGAATTATCATTGATTTAGAAGCCTTTGTAAAGGCAGGAGTGCTTAGTGAAAGAGGTGAGCCCCTTGGGAATTGAAAATAATCACAGATATTTTCTGGTGAGTGGAGAAAATGTAGGTGTTTTATTTGCAGCATGAGGAAGTTAAGCTTGTAAGACAAACTTTGGTTTACTTTGGCAAGTGTATTAAATTACATAAGGCATTTTCAAGTTTTGTTCCAGTTCTACCTCAAATGATATTTTCAGTGTTCAGAAGAGCTGAAGAAGAGTGCTTGCTATCAAAGATGATAAAGTAATTTCCCCAAAGTAAAGAACATAATGCTTGAATGAAATTAAATCACAATTGTATTTTGTAGAGTTTGTGATATCTTTTATGTTATTTTTGTACTCAGCCCCTTAGGGCTGTAGGCAGTGACCGTACAGTTTTGTTTTAAAATCCTTTAGTAACAGAAATCAAAATGGGAAATGTTACATAAGTCCTGCACTCAACATTGAAATAAAACCAGCATTTCTGAGGCAGTTAAGGTTTAAAATATCTTGGTTTAGACTTTTTCTCACTTTAATAAATAACATATAAAAGGAGGCCATGAGCTATGTAGGCCTAAGTTTGCCCACTTAGCAGCATTAATTCTTATTTTTTTTAATTAGGCTAATACATTTGCCTTTCTACTTTGTTAATATTTTTTGTTTGTTTGTTTTTTTGGCATAAGCCAACTAGCAGCTCTGAACTCAAAGACAATAGTGGAGTGTAAATGATGAAAAATAGGTGGTTGTCGGTAGTCATTCTGCCTGCACAGAAATTGCTTGAAAATGTTCAGCACTGGTGTCACAGGCCTTTTGTTCATAAATGCTTTTCCATGTGAGGAAAAAATCCCAGTAGAAGTTCAGCCTAGAGTGAACTCTTGATGTGCTTCCATAGTTTTGAAGCTCATTAGCCATGTGAGCTCCTTGAACATTTGTATATTGGGTAGCACAGAGAGTCTCTCAGGAATGTAGGGCTTGACAGGTACAAGAGGATGCAGTGTCAGGGGATTTTACTTGTTGAGGAAGAAAAGTCTTGTAGCTGGAGAGAAAAATACTGTTCACATTCATAGGTGCTCTTTGGTGTCTGGTATGATCTGCAGAGTTCTGCATAAAAGGATGGAAATCTGAAAGCCCCAAAGCAAAAGGTGGGACTGAGTTCCAGAAGCTGTCTTGTCTTTCCTAAGTGCTTATGTTTTCCAAGTGTCTTCTTCAGATGTTATCTGTGAACCTTTTTGCAAAAAGCCCTGCAAAGCTAGGGAATCTCACTGGGAAATACCTTTTCAGTTGTAGTCTGTGTTTAGCTGTTGTGTGGGTGAGCAGAAATACTTTCTCTGCCTTTTGCTTTCTCCTTTCCTGTCTGTAAAAAGTGTGACTTTACTCTGTGGAGAAAGATTGTGCAACAGAGTGAAGAGAGAGAGTGACAAGAGGATACTTTTTGCTGTTCTAAGGCTTCTTTGTTCTCAGAGGTCAGGAGGAGCCGAGCTCCAGTGATTTCATATGCTCTCCTGTTACCTGTTCTCATGCTGGCCATAAGCCTAAAGGGACAGATCCTCCTCTGGATGAGTCATTAAGTAAATATCAGGCTGTGCTGGTATTCCTGCTCTGAGTACTTGTTCTTATTTCTTGTGTGTTGTTTACTTGCTGTTTTCGTAGCTGCTATCACTACCCCAGCAGATTTTGTCAGCACAGGGACTTCTCACGGTGTGCAGCTGG
Source organism: Aegithalos caudatus (assembly GCA_013389925.1). Classification (NCBI taxonomy): domain Eukaryota; kingdom Metazoa; phylum Chordata; class Aves; order Passeriformes; family Aegithalidae; genus Aegithalos; species Aegithalos caudatus. Next base: position 758,086 of record WEIU01002609.1, on the reverse strand, counting down.
GGAGAGGCACCTGCACTGGAGCCAGGAGCTGTTCCAGCCTTGTTTAAGGGAGGATTTTCAACAGTAGCTGGGAAATACTTGGAGATATTTCCAGTAAAGCAGTTCTGGTTCTTGGCTCTGGATGCTCAAGAGGCATCTTGCCAGATGGCCTGAGGGCTGGATGTGATGCCTGCATCCCTCCTGCAGGACAGGGCATGGGAAGGAAGTGCATCCCATGGGAGCACTGGAGCACACAGTGTTCAGAGCTGTCACTGGAACCTTCAGCAGTTTGTTCCTGCTGGGCTGCTGCAGGGAGGCCTGGTGCTCTGTGAGCTGTGCTGCTCCAGCAGCTGCTGCAGCCAGAGGTAGCTCAGGAATGATCACAGAGTCCTAGAATCATGGAACGGTTTGTGTTGGAAGGGACCTTAAAGCTCATCCAGTTCCACCCCCCTGCTGCTCACTGGATCAGGTTGCTCAGGTTCCCATCCAGCCTGACCTTGAACAATTCCAAAGGTATGGAAGCCACAGCCTCTCTGGATAACATGATGACATGGTGCATCTCTCTGGACGAGGTTTTCAGCTTCCATGGGGACAGAGACAGGATGCTTCAAGTATCTGTGCTTGCTGGGAAGCTCTGCTAGCAAGGGACAAGGGCAAGTTATCCACTGGGCCACCCATGCACTGTACGACTGACTTGCAGTGTGCACATGTTCTGATATTGGATAACCCCTGGATTTTGTCTGGAGTCTGGATTGGTGTCTGTTTTTCATGTGGAGATTTGACTGTATCAGGCTTCTGTCCTAACTACAAAACCTTGAGTAGTGTAGAGGTGTCCCTGGTAGGTTCTCTCCTTGCCTGTCTGCCCCAGTATGTCATCACCAATGTCCCTATAGGATTTGAAAATACCTTGGTGTTTGTGGATGAAATTCTTGTCTCATTAGGACAAAAATATGCCATCAATTTAACCTGCATCTTGACAAAATATGGACAGTTTAAACCTTGGGCAAAAACTGGATGATGCTGCCCAGCCAGAATCAGTTAGCATCCTTATTTTCTCTGAGAGAGGGAATGTTTCCACTGCTGTGTGGCTGAGACTGTTCTGGGGGAGCTGACCAGGCCGTTGGAGATGAGATCTGTGAGGCAGAGCTGCATCAACTTCTATTTACATCTTTATTTTACTGATACTTCCTTCAGGGCTTTCCTTATCCCCTTGTGCCAAGGGAAGCCCTCCCAGCCACCTCCCAAGACACTCAAAGAAGCCCAGCTCATTGTGTGGTTCTCTCTCTTTCCTGTGGATCCTGGGGGTTCCATGTTATAAACTGCAAGCCCAGTAGGTGCTGCTGAGCTGTGGCACAAGCAGTGTCAGCAGCCTGAGACATGCCAAGTTTCCTATAGGAAGATCCATAAGATTCATCCCCCGTGTTACTGCAGTGGATTTGACAGCTTGGCTGCTGGGTGTATGTGGCCTTTCTGGGATGTTTCAGCTGCTGTGTTGGGAACCATTTGTTTTGCTTTAACTGGATGTGAAATATCACCACTGTGGCCTGATGGACCCCCTTGATGGCACAGTGTACAATCAGCATCAGCCTGGGGTGAGCTTTTCACCCCCTGCACTGTAATCAATTTACCATGAACAAAACTTCAGGAGCTCCTGGCCTGGGACCTTTCTGTGCCAGGAGTCATCTGCAGCCCAGTTTAGTTAGGAAGGGACAAGACTAAAACCACTGCACTTCTTTCTTTTATTAAGATCTGCTGTTAAGAAAATATTTTTTGCTAAGCAGACATTTAGTGAAGGGAATAAACTGTAAAAAACTCGAATTACATTGGAGGGAAAAGGAGACATTGTTTCAGATTTCCTTGGTGGTTTTTCCAGCTGCCTGGGTAAAACAATTCCTATTTCAAAATATGTTTTTCCTACATTTAAATATTGTGTGAATGCATTCAAAAAAATGTTTGATTGTGTTTTGGTCATGGGTAACTTTTGTATACTGATTAGTAGATACAGGTGCAGCAATAAAGAAACTGTAAATTTGCCAGGTAGTGTTGCTTGTCTGCAGGTCCCCTTGTCAAATAAGATTATATTGCTTCTCAAGCACATTGCACTTGTCATCTTGAAGCAGAATTACATTTCTAAACTAAAATAATGCTTGCTCGGTTCTTCCAGGTAAAGGAGAATTCAGCATTCCTGATAAGGACCACAATCCACTTTTATTTAATTAATTTACCACTTGACTTGGTCTCCATTCTCTGGTGCCTGAGTATTTCATTGCCTGCTATTTTGGAGCAGCTATGTTTGGAAAGCTGCTCAGTTTTGTGTGTTCTGATGTCTGTTATCACTTTTTTTTTTTTGATTGAAATCCAACCACTGTCTTTGAGGGGATGCATCTTTCTTTAATCTCAGCTTTAATCTCTGATTTTCTCTTATTTGGTTTACACAACCATGATGAACACAATCAGTTTATGTTGGGCTCAATTTGATGATAATAAATTCCTTCTCTCCTTCCTTAAGCCCCAGTGCAAATGAAGCAAGCTAAATTTGCTGTCTGATCTTCATGCCTTTTTGTCCACTGCAGGAGAAAATTAAGCTATTTTGACCTTTCTTTGACACTTGTAGTCAGCGAAGATGAGGGCAAAGGCTTTGTAAAAGTAAATGAAGTTGATATTGTTTTCTTCTAGAATTGTTATTAATGCACTCTAGTGTGCTCCAGTTAAAGTCCTGGCCTATGAAGACAAGTGCAGGCAATCTCAGCTGCTGTTTCATGCACCTTCGGGGGTTTGTCCATCTTTGAAGTGCCCTGTGACAGAGGTTTGAGGTGGTGGGTCTGGGTGGGTACCACACACCTTTGGTGAGCCCTGTCCTGCCTTTCTGCTGGCATTGCTGGTACTGCCAGAGCAGCACCAGGGTGGAGTCTGGGCAGGGCTGGCTGAAATCAGGGGCCCTGCCACTGCTGTATGACATGGAGCAGAAAAAGGGCTCACAGTTAATGGGTGGTTTCATAGAATCCCAGAATGATTTTGATTGGAAGGGACTTTTAAAATCATCTCATTCCACCCCCTGCCATGAACAGGGACACCTTCCACTATCCCAGGGTGCTCCAAGCCGTGTCCAGACTGGCCTTTGTCATTTCCAGGGATGGGGCAGCCACAGCTTCTCTAGGCAGCCTGTGCCAGGGCTTCCCCACCCTCACAGGGAAAGATTTCTTCCTAACATCCAATCTAAATCTCTTGTGTTTTAGTTTAAAACCATCCCTCCTTGTCCTTGCATTCTCAGTTACGGCTATAATTTAGGAGTGAAAAGTGTGTGCTTAGTTTGCCACCCAAAATGTGATTGTGTGCTGCTACATTGTATTTTTCTGTTGTAGTTGAAAAATGGAGATGAAGGCTCTTAAATGATTGTGCTGTGTCTTGAGAGGGAAGGTAAGAATGTTTGCTTGACAGAATGCTGCAGCAGTAGCAGAAGATGTTGTATCTCAGTCCAGGTAAAGTCTAACAGAACTCCTGCTTACACTTTGCATTCCTGCTTCTCTGCTGTGTATTTCCTAGACAGCTGTGCTCGCACTGGCTGCCTTATCTCAAAGGTAATTACACTGGTATCTTTATTTGCTCTGCCCTGTGCTGATACCAGCCCTCAGCCAACCCTCTCTGTTTCCAGCCTCAGGATGGGCAGAGTGGAGGCTGCAAAATGAGCTGGTGCTTAATGCCTTGCTCGTGGATGGGAGAGTGTGGTTCACTGAGAAACTGGACAGTGTCACTTGGTGGTGAACCCAAACTGTGGCTGCTTGTCTCAGGCACAGGCTGCAGGAAATGGAAACCAGCCCTGATTTTTTTTCCTGATTGAAGAGTTTCCAAACAGGTTATGTGTCTCCAAGTCAAGGCTTTTATGGATGCATTTCTCTAGAAAGTCATAATACGTTTATGTAGTGTTCTGTCTCTTGCAGTTAAAATGATTGGCAGTTTTTGGGAAGTGCCATCTGAAAAATGCAAGGGATTTGCTTTAGTACAGTAAAGAAAATTTCCTTTTGCTGTTTCCTTACCAGAAATGGCACAGCTGTGTAATGGAGCAAGGTGTAGGTCTCTGCAGTTTGCATTTTGCTTTACTCTGAAAAGAGCTCATCCCTTCAGAGGTGCACATGGTGCTGTTCAGAAACTGCTGCTGCCATCAGCCAAACCAAATTTGCAATTACGTGAAGAATGGGGTTTTGCAGAAATGAATTTGCATCCCTTAAAGAAATAAATGGTGCCATGGTGCTGATATTGGACATCAGGTGATACAAAGTAAAGGTCAGAGTTTGAGATGAGTGCACCTAAAAATTCCTCTCCTTTGCCTTGGGTGCCTGAATGTGATAGTTTAGATTAAAACAGGCCAAGGGAGCTATTGTGTAGACAGTCTTTGAAAGCCAGGCCTTTCAGCTCCATGCCTAAACTAGTGGGTACAATTATATGTTTCATTGGTGTGTAATATTTACTGAAGTTTCTGTTCTTAAGTGTGGTAAATGCTTTTGCATATTGCTTAAAAGGATGGGCAAAAAAATCCATCTTGCATAAGGAATAGCTCTGTTTTAAGGTTGGATAGAAATTTAGCTTATTGTGAGCTCTTGGAATAAATGCTGTTAAATGAGCTTTTCTGAATTTTGTTAACACTGAAGGATTTTTATACAAAAAGCTCACATATATAATTATACAAACATACATACATACACATATATATATATATGGCTAGAGACATGTCCAGCAAAAATGGGCAATTTGATTAAAGCAGGAATTTAAGGAAGCGTTAGAATGTTTGCCTGGGGCTTCAGTATGATTTTGCAGTGCTCTGGATGGTTAATACAGAATAGACTAACTGCTAGGACAGAGAAGCCCAGAATAATTTTCCTTGTCCCAGTTAAGTCAAGAACTATTAGAGCAGTGGAAATAAGGTTTCAACAAGAGGGGAAGAAAGGGTGAGGGACGTGTCAGCTCTCAGTCTTGGTGGTGAGAGGGGAGAGTACCAGAATTTGGAATGGAAGAAGGGTGAGTAGCAGTTACCAGTGAAAATAGACTAATGTTGCATGTAAGTGCATTAGGAATGATTTTCATTCTTTCTGGTGCTTAAAAAAAAAAACCCAAAAAACAAAAAAACACCCAAACTGAATATTTGCATGAAGACATGGAGGTCAAAGGAATACAAGATTTTCTTTGACCTGCATGTTTATCAGGAAAGGCTTTTTCTCTGCTTTCAAACCTGATTTTGAGCCATTTAAAGTCATTTCTCTTCAGTGAAGTCCCACCAAACCATGCTACACTGGCCATGCAGGAGTTTGACCCTCATCCCATGGCTCTGCTGCCCTGGTGCTGGAAGCAGGGAGGGCACAGCAGCTCAGAGGTTCCAATAAACTCCTTTCACTGCCTAGCTCATATTTAAATGTTTGAAGGAGTGGCATCAAGTACTTCTTAAATGTACCTTTCCCACCTTTTCCTAAGGTATATTTCTCTCCTGTCATGTCTTGAGGTGTTGGATTGTGACTGTAGAAGTAACATTTCTGAGCAGCATGTTGAAGGACATGACCCTGACAGGGATTGTGTGAGAGGAACCTTTAACCTCTCTGCAGCACCCTGTGGTGGCTCACTGGGAATTATTCAGGAAGCAGAATTTCTAGTCTCTTGTGGAAGTGTAAGTGTAACAAGACAGCTGGGAGGTGGTGTGGTAGACAACAGTCCCATATGCAGCCCTGTGTGCCCAGTACCACAACCAGGAACCTTTCTGTTTTCTGGCTGATGGCTTTCTAGTCCAAGGTGACCATCAATAAGCAACCTGTGAGAAGAAATGGGCTCCTTGCTAAAGATGTTCTGCTCTGCTCTTCTTTGCAAGGAGCTAACTCAGCATTGTGCTTGAGGATTGATCTTCAGGACTAATTTCTGATAATGCTTTAACTTTCTTCTCCTATCAGCAGTTCCCATCAGCAGTCTGGCTTCAGAACCCTTCATAGCTCATTCCATTATTCCCTTGCCCAAGGGGGTGTTGAATGGAATACTCCTGAGTTAATTTGATTGTCCTGCCCTTTGCCTGTCTTTGGGGTGACCACAAGAAGATGGACCAGTGTGTTCAGGCTCCCAGGAGACACTGCAGGGCCTAGAGAACATGCTTCTACCCATTCTGAACTGATGATGTGTCTGGAGCAAGAGAAACTCTTCTCACACATGGGTAAAAATACAATCCCTTCTCTCCCTCTCCCTGGTTGGTATTTTGCAACATCAGGGTTAGTTTCTGTGGTTTTAAGGTTGAAATACATATGTTCCTGTGTAGCTGAGATTGATTGTCTGTACAACACATTTGCTTTTAAACTTTTAAACGAGAGCAACGAGCCTGTGTCTGCAGTGCCTCCCTCCCCATGGAGCATGTGAAAAGGAAGAAGTTTGATAAAACTGTTTGTTACAGAGGAGGGTAAGAGCAAAGCCAAAAGGGAGGCAGAAGTGACCATTAAGTGTTCCTTTCTTCTCTGCAAGATCCTCATATGTGCTAAAGGAAATTGTTCTTCTTGTCATCTCAGATGATTATACTCACAGAATCCAACCCTGAAATAGCATCCCTGTGTTAGACACTGACCATCTACAGTCAGAATCTTATTTTGTGCCTTTATTTTGATTACCTTTGTTACCTTGGGCACTTGGCAGGAGCAAAAAGCCTCATCATTCTGATTGCTTCAGTTTCCCAAGATGTCTTTTGAGAGAAAATGTTTCCTGAGCTTTGTTGCAACCTCTTAAGTAGAATTTGGTCTTTCTGGGAATCATGTGAGATCAAGTGATTGCCTGGAGCAAGAGAAGGTACTAAAGCTGCAATAGCAAAGACCTTGATATCAAAGGCCACCTGCTACTGCTCTCCATCTCTTCAGCCTTAAGTTACCAGGTTAGAAATTCAGCCTGCCTTCCTACAGAATGGCTGGCAGATACTCAGGTGAACTGGGCTGTTTCTCAGGGAATAGTTCACATTTGTATCCCCACCAGAAATCTTGTCCTGCATAAGCTCTTGTCTGGTCTTCACCAGGTAATACTGAGTTGTCTTTTGGCCTTCTTTCTGTGCTCCTTTTACTATTTTCTTGGTTTTCCTGGTGTCAATTGACAAATCCATGTCAGCATGTAGCTTTGACTTCAGGTTTGCAACCCAGCTTGCACAGACTCCTGATAGGAGTAGAAAATACTGTCCCACAAAAGAATTCTATATAAACAGAATAGTTGTCTGTTTTTTCCCAAACCTTGGTTTATTGATCAGCTAGTGTGAGGAATTTCTTATGAAAAACTTAAATGAACTTCTGAACACTTCCTGGTTGAAGAAAATGGAGAGAAATATTTTTCTGTCTATATTGATGTGGCTGAACTACACACACACACACATACAGAACATAAACTTGGGTCTTCTGCTCACAATGTGTATTTTCTTTCCTGTGCTCAGTCAGAAATGCATTTCTAGCAAGCTGAGGCTGTATTTATGAAATAAACTGTGTCAGTGTTGTAATACTCATGGAAAAACCTCTGGTAGGACCTCTCCACATCCAGGGCTGCAGGCCTGTGATCCATCTCTGATCATCTGGTCACATACCCTTGTGGCCTTTCCTCATCTTGGATCTACAGCATAAAGGACAGAGCATCTCTTCAGTCATTTTGCTTATAAGCAGCTTTCCTAGTTTAGTTCAGTATTGCTATTCTAAACTGTTTTCATTTCAGCCTAAACACAGATGTAGTGGTCCTATCAATGCTGTGTAGGTTCAGGTATTGCAGTATGTGCAGGTGGCACTATTTTTTTCCTTTGGTTTGTTGTGCTTGCTGTTTGGCACAAGAGATGCTCCCCTGGCCCCCCTGCTGCCAGCAGATACAGACAGTTGCCAGTCCCCAGTGGGAATACATATTTCCAGCAAATATTTACAACTGGTTCTTTCCTGGAAGGATGGAGCTGCTCCTGTCAGCTGGAGGTGAGGGAGGTTTCCTTTTGGCTCCAGTGAGAAGCAAGATGTAAGATGCAGCTCTGGTGATGGCTGGAAGAAGGTTTTGATGATTTTTTAATGGCTCAAGCTATTTAATGTGTCTGTGCTTGCCTCTGAGGCAGAGGGCCCTGCTTTGGGGAGTACCTGTGTCACCTCAGTCCTGGTAAGGAGGGAGCCCTCTGCACAAAGCATGGCTGGCTGAGTCTCCTGAGGTGTTCTGGCAGTCTGTCCAAGGGCTGCTTCCTTGGACTGTTCTCCCTTCTGCAGCCTTGGTACAATATGAGGGTGAGGTCACCAGGCAGTGTTTGGTAAGAGATGGGACTGCTTCCCTTACTCACTGCCATCTATCTTGTATATTCAGGGTGAGTTTCTCAGAAGAAAACATTACATGGTTGTGTCACAGGAGATTGCAGTTACAGTAGAATCGTATCATAGTGTGTCAGTGTAAGTGTTTAATGCTTTCTGTCATTTGAGTAGCTGTGCACACCAGCATTTTCTTTGTCATCTGTATTTTTTTTAGGGTTGGACTTGGCTTATTTCTCCAGAGGCCTGCAAAGGTCATTGTTTTGCAAGGAGAAATGCCATGACATCAGCTTTTGGGAAGCTGAGCAGCCAGCAGTGACAATTGAGGTCCTGCTTTATCAGAAGTGTTACCTTCCTATGTCAGGTGTGTGTGGAAGAGTCCAGGGTGCTGTTCTGGCATTGCAAGGTTTTCTCCAGCAGCTTAATGCAGTGAAAAAGAGACTTCTGATGTGTCCGTACTTGCAATGAGTGTCCTTGGAAGTTAATCAGGCCTTGTGGGTTTCTATTTCCTCCTAATTTTTTTCACAAGCAGAAAACTACTTGTTGGAGTGCATCTCATGGTCACTTCCTCAAATACAGTCCCAGCCTTGAGGAGAGTGCAAAATTATAAGAATACTAGTGTACATGTTTTTAAATCCATTTGTGCTTTTAAAAGAGAAAATCTGTACTCATGGATGACCTTCACTTGTTGTGTGGAGGTTTTCCAGAGACTGGACAGATTTCAGTAGCATTTGTGGTGCACTATTCCATACCTTAGCAGTGTGTGCTGCTGGATGAGGCTCTCCTGCTGGGAGTGAGGAAGGTTAAGCCAAAGGGTTTCCTGCTCTCATTCTCAGCTTTTCCAGGTATTCTTGGGCATAGCTGGCTTTGAGATAAGTGACATAATTCTAATAAAACAGTTATGCTGCTGAGGTAAAATCTGGGTCTAATTGAACCTTTGTGCCTGGCTTTAGTAAAGCCACATTTCTCTTTAGGATTGCAGACTGGGAGAAAGACTGGATGTGCTGGTGGAGGCAGCAGAGGAGTTGTCTGAATTTCAGCAAGTGGATATAGATGCAGGAAAAGGAGTGAAGTTTGAGATGAGAAAGATATAAATAGGGAAAGGAAATAGGCTTCTCTCTGGTGAAGGGGAAAGGAACAGCTAATGGTGATCAGGTGGCAATCTAAGGAAAGTAAAGAGCAGGAAAGGGAGGAAGAATGGAGCTGGAGATCTCACAGGGGTCATGGAATGCAGTAATTTATTTTTCAGGCTCTTCTTGCGTTTTAGGCAGGAAGAAACACTAATTAGTAACTTTTCTTCAGGATTTATTTAACCAATTTGAGGTTACTGGTTTGAGTGGATGGCAATAACCCAAGGAAGTGATGGGGAAAGAATGATCCTTACTGATAAATTTTATTTGTTAGGAAAGGAGCACAGGGAGAAAGTCCTTGTAGAGATGGTTTTGCAAGAGAAACAGTTCCAGGTGGGTCCTTTTTCTGCTCCTAGGACTCTGGGGATCCATTTTCTTCTGTGTTTCCACATGCATCTTCCTTCTGTGGTTCTCCAGTTTCACAGTGTTCTTAGCAGGCAGCATGGTGCCTTTTGTCAGTGATCTGCAGCCCTGGCTGCTTCCTCAGGTGTGGGGCAGTGGCTCTTGTTATCCTCTGCCCTGTGCTGGGCTGGCAGAGCTGGGAAATGAGGTCTGGGAACACTCCAGAGCTCCATGTGTGCTGCTCATCCTCCTGCTGCTGCCCAGGCAGAGAGAAGGAAAGGAGCTGAGTGTCTTGCTGGCTTGTGCAGCTCTGTTAGTGTCAGGTATGAAAATCTCCCTGGTGTTTTTCTCCTATTTTATTTTTATACTTACGTTCTCACCGTGTGTCATCTAGAAATCAAAGCAGGAGTGTGCAGTTCAGCAACAGCAGCAGAACTGTGCTTACTACTTATCTGCTGCTTTGCTCAAATTAAACATTTATGGGGCCAGAGACTCCTCACTCATCTCAAATCCATCTCCAATCTTTCAGCCTCCTACACTATGATGATTTTTCTCTTTGCATTTTGACACAGCTCCTCTAAGAAATACAGTGAAATCAAATTCTCCTTCACTGGCCTCTCTCCCATTCTTTCCTTTGTGTACCCAGTTTGCTTTTTTCCCTTGACCATGACATATGGGGAGCAGCTGTTGGTAGAATCAATGCTTTTATATTCCCTGTGAGTTGGGGTTTCCCCCCAGTCTGATGGGCAGGGATGTGCCCTCAGTTATTGGTACCTGGTTCTGTTCCCTGGTCTATTCCAAGGTGGTGTGATTGGCTGGGAGCTCCTCGCTGCTGGAAGCAAGGAATAACCCAGTGCTGCAGCACACTGCCTGTTGATGCTCCAAGCTGTGTTGGCTGACTTGGTCTCCATGGAGAGCTGGGATACTTTCCAAGGCCTGGATCTCATCTGCCCCTGCTTTGAGGCCTGGAGTGAAACCTGGGCAATAGTTTCGTTCCTTGGGCGTGCTGGACTGGAGATAACTTTTGCAAAAAAAGGGCTGTTCCTGAGCCTTGCCAGAGACTTTTACAGGGCCTAGTGCTCAATTTTCCCTGCCAGAGCATGGTCTACTTCTTTGATTTAAGTTTTCTAGCTTAAAGCAGTGCTGCATGGATGCTGAAAGCCCACGCTCCTAAAATAGATCGAGTAGAACAAGCACTTTAGTGCTGACTCCTCCTCAGGAAAGGAGAGGGAAGGTAACAATGAGCAGATGGCAGGTATTAGTCATATCACCTGATACATCTGAGCTCCTCAGACCCCATGGGCACAAAGGTGCTGGGGGGACCTAGAGGGAAGGAATCCTCCCAGCAAACCATGCTGGCTGTTGGAGTCTCACAGCACACAGCAGAGGAACCTGAGAAAATGTGTGGACTTGCAGCCAGGTGCTAACCTGAGGAAAGCATGTTCACAGAGAGCCCTGGCCAGAGCCTGGGACTACATTTACCTGCCCAGGTTTCCAAGCCATTCCCTCATGCATTTGACAAGCCCTCAGAGCATCACTCCTTGGGACTCCCATGCTTTGTTCCCTCTGCAGAAGGGACAGAACAAAGGTCCAGGAATACCTCAGAAATAACTGAATTCTCCCAGTTTCAGGATCAGCTGGAATGACATTATCCTAGCTTCTGCTCTAGTAAATGCAGTACAGAAGCTGCTTGATCTTTTCCTGTAGTATCTAAATTGCCAGTGTGCCCCTTGCAGTTGAGTTGGGCTGGCCCAGCATCCCCTCCCTTCTCCAGGTCCTTGGTATCCACGTGTTGCCCTGGCCCAGCTGGCAGTGGGCTCATGGCAGAGCCTGGAGATGCTCCCTCCTGCTGATGTGCTGGGAACACAGCGTGGAAATGAAATGTAGAATCTGAACAGTCCCTTATACAGAAGTCCCTTCCAGCAAACTCGACACCACGGAGCAAGTAGGGCATGGAAGTGCCTGCGGAGGCAGTGTGGAAGTGCTGCACTCCCAGTTGCTTGCTCTGGCTGCACTGTTTGTATAATCATTTACTTCCAACCCAGCCTGGCCAAAAGGCAGCTGTGGGCACAGCAGAAGGAAGGAGAGCCCCAGTTTGGGCTCTTTTGACTCCCCTGTGCAGAGATGGAGCCATCAGGAATCACAGCAATGATATGCTCTCCCTGAAGAATGGCTCTATCTTTATTTTTATTTTTTTACCCAGTTTGTTTTGGGTTTTTATTGTTCTAAATTTTTAACAGCAGAGGCTGTGAATATGTGGTCTCTTCCTTTTTTCCCCTCTTTTGTTTGAACTTTTTGGCAATAATTCCTAAAGAGCTGCTCTGCTGGAGTTACTCCCATCATTTTTCACACTTGTGCTCAGCCCTCTGTGGAAGCCAAGCATCCTGTGTGTCTCTGAATTACAAATCCCATTTTGGTGGCACCTTACGTCCTTGGGCTTCAGCCTCTGCCCAAATGAAGCGAGTAAAACACTTCTGCTGTGATACATAAAGGGTTAAACTAAGCTCTGTTTATTAGTGTTGATGCTTTTAATTGTGCCAGAGCATTTGAAAATGCAGCAATGGACAGGGCAGCAGGCAGTAAACACCGTTAAATGACAATACTGTTCAATATTTGCTGTTAATTGAGAGAGGCAGCAGCTGCTGGTATGCAGCTCCAGCCAGGATGAATTAGTAATGAGTCTGTAACTGGGCTTTTTTTTTTTTTCTGGTTTAAGGTTGCATCAGCCCTTTACAATTCAGTAACGTGGTTGGGATAGAAATAAAAATGATAGCATGCCCTAAATTGAAGATTTTATTTTGTTTTTGTTTTCCAGTGAGTTGTCATGGAGCTTGGTGTCAGTGATAAATTTGGCAGCAGGACCAAACTTAGAGATTTTGGTTAGCTTTTCCATCCCGTGTGGCAGCCAGTGGGAATGCAGCAGGCAAAGCCAGCGCCTCCTCTGAAAGAAGGCACTTTTGTTGGGTTCTCAGATGTTTTCAATTCAAACAGGAGTTTTGGCTGAAGTTTCTTTGCTGGCACTGCTGCAGTAGGTGGGGTGTGAGAGAGTTCTGTCCCTTGCTGCAGGGGCAGGAGGAGAGGGAGCACTAATTCAACATTTCCCTTTGCCATGCACATGTGTTGAGCTTAACCTTTGAAAACTTGCTGATAAGCTGTTATCAGCCAACAGTTAAAATAACAAACCTTCCCACCTTGCTGAGTTGGGATAGGGACTTCCCAAGGCTTCAGAGCCTGGGTATGGAACAGGAAGGTCAATTAATCCAAAGCAGCCAGGCTGGGGGCAAAGTTTTCTCTCTGAAGAAACCAGCCACAGCTGCTGCTTTCATGCTGTTTACCTAACCTGCCCTGTAAGTATTTATTTTGCACAAAACACTTTATTTTGAGCTGTAGATGTTGTCTTGAAAGGTCAAAACTCTGTTCTAGTGGTTTTTAGCAGATCTGAAGTGGGGTACAGGAAATGAAATTCCAGCTCAGTTGAAAACAATGCCAACAGTCCTATTGATTTCAGCACAGCTCGGCTTTCACCACAAGTAGAAGAATTTCAAAGCAAATAATGTTTTGTTTGTTCAGTTCTTTAAACAAAAATCCATCTGCAGGGGTTTGCACTTGAATCCAAATACTCGAAATTCTGCTGGTATTTTGGTACAATGAGAAATACTAGATTGAAAAACTTCTTTGGGTCCACAATGATTATGTTAAAAAGAAAATTCAATCAGCAAGTGTGTTTATACCCCTGTTCCCTGCTGGGGTGGTTTCTGTATTGCACACCTTTGGCTTTTGGGTCTGTCCTGTTCACATTGGCAGTTTTTACCCAGTGAGTAAGTGCTTTTATGCATTCTTAAGAGCTTGAAGCTGCCACACACCATGCTGGCTTCTGGACTGAATTATAGAGGCATGAAATCTTTCAGGTTGGATGTGGGAAGCAAGTGTTAAAAGCCAATCAAAGGCTATGAAAGGTGGTGGAAAATGGAACTACAGGAAGAGCTGAACTCATCTGGTGCTGAAAGTCCTCCAGCCCCACAAGGCCCTTCCTATTTAGGCATTGACCATTCCCACCTGAGCTGCCACTTATTAAATGCTGGTTTCAAACCTGTCCTTAAAAGCTGCATTTTTTTCATGTGAAATGCAGTAATTTATTCCAGTGGCATTCGGCCAACTTTGGGCATCTGGTGTCTCATGTTTTTTGTGAACATCTCCAGTTTTCTCTGCTGTCTCCTATATATGTATATGATTTGTGTTTATAAGGATAAGGTATTGCAATGCATTTTTTTTTCCTATTTTGTGTGGCTTTGATTCTTTCAATCTTATTATTGTTTCATCTGTAGTATTGTTTACGGTGTTTGTTTGCTTAAGAAAAAAAACAAACAAAAACCCTTTTGTTTACATGTACCATTTCCTTTCTTAAAATAATAGAAAAAACTATAATGACTGGCTTTTGAGGCTTTTTTCGTTGATTTAGTAGAACCATGAAATTTTCTTGTGAACAAAGGCAAATATTTACATTTTAATACATAAAGAATAAACTCTAAAGTTTGTCTAATAAAACTGTTAAGATACATTTATGTTTACTCTAGATTTTATTTGAAAATTGTTCTGTAATTAAAATAGTTAATGCAGGCCTGGTATGGGGCCACAGAGGCTGCAAATTTGTACTTTTCTATGCAAGAATATTGTTATATCATCATCCTCCTGTTGCCCAAACAGAGCTACTGAATGTAGCCCAACCTGGACCTCACAAGCTTTTCCTTATTGGCAATGTGGAATTACCTGTCCTGTTTTTGTGGCAAATTATCAAAGATAAGGAGAGAGATAAAATGAAACGACAGTGACAAGACCTAGTGTTTTTCTCAAATACAATTGGCCCTTGTGCCTACTTCAGCAAAAAAATTAGCAATGTGCTGAACTTCCCAAATGTTGGGAGTGGCCTTGAGAGCATCTGAACTGAGGTGCTGAAGGTGAGGCAGGTGGTGCTACATGGATTTTTTTGGTCTAAAGTCTCTTAATTCTGGCAAGACACTGGTGCTGGTATTCCTCATCCTCTTCCTCAGTGTTGTAGTAGCTTAGTTGTATTTGAAGGATGTGAAGAAAACCATATATGTGGATAAAGACGAGGTAGTTTAGTGTTTGCATTAAAGTTCTGTATTTTCAAGGTGTTGATTTATCTTTAATTTTATGAAGAGCTAAGTCTTGCAGCCTGTTAAATTTGGGAGGGAGAGGGGCTGGAGGAGTAGAAAAAAGGTGCAGTGGGCTCAGGACTGGGAGTCCCAGTAGTTGTTGTCTCTCTCCTTGCATGTTTCTGGTAGTAACAGGAATAATATTTTGAGTTCTATGTCTGTAGGAGGACTGTAGTAAGTTATGCTTTTCCTAAAATTTGCTTAAAATTAAAACAAATAGCTTGGAGTTTGAGTATAAAATTAAGTGTAAAATATCATTAATAGATTACCTTGAAGTATGTTATTTTACAGGCTAATCCAATCCTGATGTAATTTTGTAGTGTGGAAAGCTCTGAGCTCTTTTACTGGAGCTGCTTGCTTAATTTAGATTAAAATTGTACCATAAAAGGATTATAGAGTGTGTGCCTGTGCTAAGAAAGGATGTACTAAATATGTTGAGGTATTTTTCTACTCCCAGCTCCTTTTTGAAAGTGCATACTTAATTTTGGATGTTCTCTGCTGCCTTGGAATGTGCCACGTAACATCACGATGTGCTGAGGGGATGTGTTGGGTTGATCTTGGGAGTAGATTTTCAATACACTTCAGCAGCATTCTGAGCTTTCTTGTTCTTTCTAGAGAGAAGAATTCAGTGCTGGGATGATCTAAACACTACCCATGGTACAGCTTCTGAGGACAGCTTGATTTCTGTGACTTGAAGAGGAGCACATGTGCAGTGAGCCAGGAGGACATGGGCTTCCAGTGCATCTGGGACAATGATCAGGTACCAGCAGCTGTTGATATTCCAATTGTAGTAACTAGTCAGAAACACAAAAAGATATCCAGTGATAGTGTGCTCACTCCTACAGTTGTCCTTAAATTCTAAATACACTTCCCTTTCTAAGGTAGGGATGAGCTGAGTTCACCTTGTTTTGTGTTGTGTCCGGAGCCATTTCCATGCTGAACCTGCAGAGACCTGATGGGATCTGGCTCCCATGGGAGTAACAGGAAGGGATAAGTGCCAGAGGGGTGGGTGCATAGATGGAGGTCAAGATATTCTTAGTGTTTATATTTGTCCCGTATAAGTCGGAGTCTGAAAGTCTGAAAATTTTGAATCTATTAATTCAGGTGTATTGATGTTGTTGTTGTTGTGAGGGGATAGCTTTGCCATATTACTTTCTGTAGTTATAAGTACTTTTACATGGTATTTCCCTGGTGATTGGCTGGAGAATGCAGATTTTCAGAGAAATCCAGGCTGTTGTAGTTCCAGAAACACAAAAATTCATGGTTTGTTTTGGATATTGCTGTTCCTAGGAATATATCATATCTTGACTCTGTCATATATGCAATTTTTTAGTTTAATGACATCTATTTTATGTATTAAAAATTAAGAGGTAAAACTTGTATGCTAGCAAACCACATATGTCTGTATGAAGAACTGAAAAGGAGCTAATTCTATAAAAACTCTTTATATTAACTTTAGAAGAATATCTAAAAAATAGTTGCTTGTTTCTCTGTAGATGCTACTTGAAAAAATGTTTATTCTTTTCTATTAAATTACCTAGAGTTTTCTTCAGTTAGTGGCTGGGTATCTTTCTGTAAGAAAATGTAGTTGTTTCACTCGAGGAGACTGAAAATGGGTTTGTTCTACACGTTTTCTTTATGTTTGTGTGGTCTTTGTTGTACAGAGATGCTTCATGCAGAGAAAGCTACAGATACATAATTTTAGGATGTGCCTGAGCCACCTCTGAGTGGGATTGCAGGAAGATGTGAGATGGAGCTACATTTTGGGATTTGTTTCTTAATATAAAAGCTGTCAATTTTTACCCATTCTGTGAGGAGTGGTGGGTGCTGTAGAGGCAGAGCATCCATATATTTAGATTCTGGCTGTCTCTTGTTGCGAGCTATAATTAAGGTGAAGTATTTTGCTGAAGAATTAAATTCTCCCTTAATTTGAACCTGGTTCCATCTCAGTGAAAACAATTAGTCGCCTGAACCACCCTGTCCTTGCTTCATCAGTGACAATTCATCAGTTGCTTCATCGACATTGTTGCTCCTATTTATCTGATTTTTTGTGGTTAATAGACAAGGCACTCTGTATGGGAGTGCTGTGATGGCAGTGGTGATCAGAGGAGGCTTGAGGATGCAAGGTCTGGCCCTAAGGGGCACTGTGGCATTTATAGAGGACTGGAGGTTATAAAACACTCCTGTGAAGCCCTGGAAGGTCCCAGGGTTAATGCTTCAGCTGATGTGCTTTTGAGCATGGCTCTCAGTCAGCCTCTCTTAGCCATGACTTGAATTTACTAATGTGGAGCTGGTTTTCCCTGGATGGGCAAATCCCATGCAATACAAAGCTGGTGGTTTGAACTGGAATATTAGGACACTGGTGAAGTTTGTTGTGCCCCTTGGGTGAAGTCTGTTTAACTTTTGGTTGTCCCTTAAGATCGGTTCTGTGGTTTAATTCAGAAAATATTTGGGGTGCTGTGCCGTGACCCCTTTAGGGCGCTTTCTCCTTGTACTGCAGTGTCCAACGTTGTGCTTGAAAACAAGGACCAAACCCCACTGCTGACAAGTTCAGTGTTCTAAACTCCAATATTCTGCTAATCATGGCAGTAACTATTTAAAGTGCTGTCACAACTCATGAACTGAGTAATTCTGCGTCGTGATACCTCTCACAGATCAAGAGGACTCTTCTGGGGTCTGCAGTAAACACTCAGGAGCAGAAGTCTCTTGGGAAGGAGGGAAAGAAAAGCAGGGGGCTCTGAAGCAAAACCTGCTGAAAGCTTCATGACTGACACAGGTCTGGGAGGAAGATGCTGAGCAGGTTTTGTTTGCCTTGAGAATATTTACATAGAGCTGATCCACTCTTTTGAAGGAACTTTATCACAGTACTACAGAGAAAACTGTTGGTACTAAATATAGAGCCTTATTCTGGCAGTCTCATGATTTGAGTTCTGCTATCTTAATGGGCTTTCTGCAGTTTTTGTAGGTTTTTTGGTAGAAAATCTGAATATTACTCCTCAAAGGGGTTGTGTAACACTAGCAAGGACAGATAGCTTTAATGTGGTGAGACCTTGCACTGCAAAAGATCAGAGGAATTTTTCAGCTTCTGCTGTTGCTGCAAAGCTTTCAGTGCTTCAATATCTTCACAGAAGATTCCTCAGAGGTTCCAAAAGTTCATCTTGATCTTTTGCATCAAATCAATATCACTGTTGCTGGACAGTTTTTGTGAAATGATTTTTGTTTCCTTCCCAGTGGAGGAAACAAGTTCCTTAGGCTGGTGCTTCACTGTTTACCATGTAGAAACATTCTTCTCACAGCCTAAGTAATTTTTTCTTCTTGCACTGTAGATGTGGAGCATGACTTCCCTCTTTCTTTGCAGAAACTGTTTCTGTGTTTAGTAGAAACATGTAATACCTCCTTCTTAACTTCTCATCTCACTCTGTCCAGACTGAGCCACCTCTCTGAGCTCCCTCCCCCATCCCTCAGAGCTCACCTGATGACCTGGCTGCCTTTGCTTGCCACTCTGGGCTGGTTTCTCACATTCCCAGCAAACCTTTCCCAAAAGTGGACTTCCCCAAAGGCTTCATCAAAACTGAGAAGATCAGGAATTTGTATTCCTGTCAATGGACAGAAGTTGCCTTGTTTGTGACAACTGGATATTTATAATTTGAGCTTGGTCTCTGATCTTCTCCATCCCCAATCCTTATCTACAGTGCAGCTGCTCAGCAGTTGTTTCTATATTTATGCAGGTGATTTTTTTTTTCTCTGAACAACACTTGACCTTGGGGAATTGGACTGCATTTTTTAATCACTTCTTCAGTTTCATTAATTCCTCCCTGCAATAGCTTCCCATTTATGCATGTCTTTTTGTGGCAATAACATAAATTATAGGACTTTTCTTTCCACATGGCACTAATGCTGAGGCTTCATTGTCAGGTTGCATTGCTTTTTGCAGGTTCCTCACCTGGCAGAGGAAAAAAGACAGTGGCTCAGCTGGCTTTACAAGTGTCCTTTATAACTTCCATTGATGAATACTTGTTTTTTAAATTCTTTTCTTCAGTGTTTCTCTCTGCTGGGTACCCTATTAGAGTTAATTATTGTTATGGAAGACTTGATTCCAGCCTGTTCTCTGGGAGGAATATTATTTTGTGCCAGTTCCCCTGAACAGATAGATCTGGTTTTTTTTCACATGGCCTCTGCTCAGCTGGCCACCACCACTGTCAATCTGGGGAGGCTGTTGTTCACTTGCTGCATTAGCTGCCCTTTCAGCAGCTATAATGCCTCTTATGCAGCACCATTTTCCTTCCTGATGGAATTCCAGAGCTTCTCTTTATGTCTCAGGAGCTGGGCTGCTATCCTTCACAACACAGTAGTCTGCAAATGTAGTTTTTTGAATTTTCCTAGCTTAATCAGTGCATATTCTGAACATTACAGTGTTGTGGCTCCTCCTAAAACTACACAGAGTTGAACCACAAAGGCAGGGCTCACCTGGAAAGAGGAGGGGAAACCACTCAGAAACTCCTTAAAAAAGGAATCCTTACAAACCTCCTGCCTAAAGACATAATGCTTTTTGTCTTATTGTCTTTTAGTGTAATTAGTGTCTTTATTTTAGTTTATTGTTAGTTCCTAGAGCATTGCTGAAGGCAATACAAGGTTAAAGGAAGTCACTGTAATTGTTGCATGCTCCTACCCATCATGGCTCCAAGAGCACTCTCAAAAACACAACAGGCAGCAGCGTGGCAGGTGGCTTTGTGTAAGTAACCTCACTTTTGGGTAACAGCACTTGGCAGTACTTTGATTTGGAGACTGTGCCATGGTGGTGCAAGTGTCTGTGAGCATTCTTGAGAAGCTTTTAGGGATACACTTATGAAAAGGGGAGCTTTCCCTTGGGATATTGCAGACCTGTGAGTCTGTGCCTGTTTCCAGCCCCCTGCTTTTGTGTTCAAGCAGACCCAGAGATCTCTTGGTGGCTCACTGAAGCAGAGAACAGAGGCAGATCTCAAGGTTCTGATCTGAGATGCTCTGAGCCATGTTCTGGGCACTGCCATTTTGCCACTGGAGGAGCAACTTGAGCACCAAAACTGACTCCCAGCTTTGTTTTACCCCTTAATTTGTGTAGGACTCACCTCCCAGCTGCAGGCTCTGGGCTGTGGTGACTCAGGAATGGGCTCTGAAATCACCAGGGCTGTCCTGTTGTAAACAGACTCCCTTTCCAAACAGGGCTCCTCACTGGAATTGCTGCTCACCTTTCTCTGGGCATGGCACATCCCATTTTAGGGCTTTTTCTCTTTTCCTCTGGTCATGCTTCTCAGGTCTCAGTGCTGGTCCTGTCAAATTACAATTTTGTTCACCTACCTCTGCAGGGAGGACTTCTCAAAGTCCCAGGTCTGGGCTCATTCTGGATAAAATCCTGTATGATAAATACATAAATTTGATTTCTGGTCTTAGTAAAGTGCCATTGAGACAATTGATTTTAAATTGTGTTGTATTTGTCTTGTGGAGTGTGTAAGAGAGATATAAAATCACAAAGAAAAGGAAAAAGAATAAAATAAATTGGCCTATACTACTGCATTACACATTGAATTTTTTCAAATTTTCCACAATATTTCAGTCTCTTGTAACTGATATTTCTGGAATGTGTGAGGCATCAGATAGGGTCTAGTCATAAATCTCTGTAAACAATAAGTTTGGACGGATGTGAAGGAGAAGCTTTGCTCCTTACAAAAGACAAAAGTGAGTTGTACCAGGTCAGGTCTGGACATAACGACAGCATGAACAAGAATCTGATTCCATGATTCTGATTCCTTCCTTCCTGGACACTCACAAGAGGGATGTGTGTCTAGGGCTGGGAAGAGTGGATTCAAGATTTCACGGGTGTTTAGAACTTGACAATGAAATGCCCCTCTCAGCACCTTATCTATGCAAATATTTACCCAAACATTTACCTTTGGAGAGTCATTTGCTGTCTCACTTCACTTATTTACTCACCCAGGTAGGAAGTTTTCACAGAGCACTCCCTCTTGTACCTCCAAGTGTGAGCTGAGTAGATTTATTAACAGCCTTAGTGCTGCATAATTATGAAATTAACCTTTGAGTCACTCCCATCTCTTTTCTAATTTTCTGCTGTTGTCAGTGGAATGTGCCCCGGGAAGCGTTAAGGATTTGCTTTGGGTTTGTGCTTCCCTGTGTGGCTGTTATGTCAGAGGCAGGATCCTTGGATAACTCATGCCTTGGTCCAAGGCAGCAGAACCATCCTTCCTTGTCAAAGGTTGGCTTAGGATTTTTTCCCAAGTTGCCAAGGTCTGCAAATAACAACGTATGCTATTTTTGAATATTGGCATAATATTGGTGTTCTCAGTCTTCTGCAATTCTAGTTGTTCACCAGTTTATTAAAATTGAAGGTCACAGGATTGGAGAACTTGTTAAATGATTATTTTAGGACTGGGCTCTAATCAGTGGGATGTGCCAACTAGAAATGTTATGCCTAACAGATGCTGTATAACATTCCTATTAGTTATTAATTGGCTTGGAAATACTTAATTATCTTGTATTTTTCAAATATGGTGAACAGTTAGTTTTTAAAAAATACTTTTGGCTTTCCTTTTGCACCCATTGCCATCACTTTGGTCTGTTATTTTTCCTGCTGGTCTAGTTACTTGGTTGCTCATAATTCCTTTCAGAAATCCTGCTGCCTGTCAACCGTTCACTGATACTCTTGTGGTCCCTTAAGAACTTTGGATTTTTAGTCTTATACCCTCGTTGTATATAGTACATTTTTTCCTCTATTTTCACATTAATACTGAGCCAAATTATATTTGGCATCTGATACTTGAGTTCCCTGCTTTTACCAATGATTTTGTCTGAGCGAGAGGGAGGAGAAAAATTTCTTTCTTATTATTGATCAGCTTAGTTACTGATCAAAGGAGCTGTGTAATGTGTACTATGAAAATACTTATCTGGTGGCAGCACAACATAATCATGTAGCAGCCATCAATTTTAGGACAATATGAGTTGGGCTTTTTTGTTTCACAATGAGTTATTACCTTGTATTAAATTCAGGACCTTTGTGTTTAGAAATTTTAACCTGAGCCATTGAGGCGTGGATGAAATCGAGTGTTGGGATGCTGAGCCAAGCCACCATGGACAAGAAAATCTGAAATTCTATGCACAAGCTCTTTTCTTCTCCTGGAGTCATCCTGGGGTTTTGTTCCCACTTATTTTCTCTGCTGGGTATTCTCTTTTTTTTAAATGTCAGTGCAATTAACCCTTAGAAACCTCTGAAAATTATTTTCCTTTCTATTTTTATTCTGACTTCTCTTATTCTATAGTGATATTTCTCCTTTTCTTCCGCTTCTTGCATGTGCTACTGTGCTCTCCCTTCTAGTTCCTGAATTGATCCCTTTAGGGTAAGAGTAAATTAACATTTTTTGTCTGTTTAGAAAATGCCAGGGAAATCTGGAAGCTGTTTCCATCTCGTGGTGGTGTAAAGCTGAGTGCTGGATTCTGGAGGGCAAGGCAGAGAGTCAAAGCCTGTGCAGCTGGCATTGGAAATGGGGGCACAAAGGGATCCCTTTGGAGAAGAGATATTTCTCTCTCCCTCCACTCCTGCTTCCCCTGGGTACAGGAGTGCTCAGGCTGCAGCAGTGACATTGTCTGGGCAGAAGTCTTGTGCTTTGTGACTTTTAGCTCTTAAAGAAGAGATATTTCTAAAGCAAAACTAAATTTGTGGTTTCTTTGATCTTGAAAGTAGGTAATAAGAAATTTGCATTCCTTTTTGCTTTCCCTAGCCAGATTTATGAGTCTCATTTCAGAAATCACAGTCCAAACTCCAAGCCCTCTTCCTCCCTCTGCAGAAGCTCGTATCAGTGGTGCTGGCTCACATGAGATCAAGTAGGCACAAAGCCCTTGGTTTTCATCCCAGGTCTGTGTTGTTACATCCAGTCCTGGTGTATTTTGGGATGTTACCCACTTTCCATAGGGAAAGGTAGGACTGTCTCAGACATGCTTTTCAGATGTGGCCCACCAGAGTAAGTTTTGGGACACCCTGTTTTGGCATAATTGCTTCCTACTGGCTAGGAAAAGGTGTGGTAAATATATGGAAAATCTGTCTCAATAATTTTGAGGCTGCAAATTGTTGAGAAGGAGTTTGAGGCCAAAGCGATGAATTCTGGTCACCCTGGAGATGGTGTAACTGCAGAGCTTGCAGCCCAGGTTATCCTCCAAACTTTGACCTTCATTCCTTGTCATGCTCATCCCTCCATTCCTTCCCTCATAGATAGAAAAAGAAGGCAGAACTTGTGCTTTTCCCCTTGTCCATATATCCAACACAGCTGCTCTTGCAGGCGGTCACCAGGACTCTGCCCAAGATTTGGGTGTCCTTGCCCCTGGTCTGCCCAGTGAGGTGTCTTGCATTGGCTTGGGATTGGAAGTGGAGTGGAAATGGAAATGGGTGCTGTGCCCACCGTTCCTTAGGTATCCCCGAGCGTGAAACCGCCCGCTCTGAGCTTTGTTTCTGGACGTGGCTGAGGTTGTGAGCTTGTCCTCCCGCTGCCGGGAATATTTCACTGGAGCTGAATGTGGGATTTTGTTAACGCTCCTATTTTTATTTTACTGCCGCTTTTGCATCGCTAATCGAACACAAGCCTCCTATTGTTCTCCCCGCTTCTTCCTGGCGGTGCGTGTTTATATTTAGTTATTTTAATAATAATACGCGGGGTTTGTAATCCCGCAAGAAGCCGGGGCGGTGATGAACTCCTTTTCTGCTTGCCGAGTGCATTGGGTTCCCGTGGCAGATGGTGTTATTTGATCCGCCGCTGTTNCCCCCGCCGGGCTCCATCCAGCCCGATTTCCATCCATTCATGAATCCGTGACGTCAGCACGCTCGGTGCTTCTTTGCAGCAGGCTGCAGGATTGTGTGGGTGGAATTTCCTTTTATTTTGCAACACTTCCTTTTTTTTTTTTTTTTTT
>WEIU01002609.1:691291-734210 GCA_013389925.1 Aegithalos caudatus | reverse complement strand
TTTTTGCCTTCCATCTTTTTTAAAACAAGAAAATGGAGCATCACATAGGAAATCTTCATCCTTGTGAGTATCTGGGGGGGAGTGTGTTTCTGTGAGGGGTGTGTGTTTGTGTGTGGTGTTTCGTGGTCAGCATTCCCCTTTCGCCATTTATTTCGGAAGGACAGATGGATGTTGCATTTGTGATGGGAATGGGCTGAAATAATGATGCTGAGAAAGGGAAGAGGAAACGTGAAACCTTAATTTATCCATCACTGCATATGAATCCGGGAGCTGGCCTGGCCTTTGCCTGTCGGTGTGCTGGACATTTTTCACTTGCAATTTTGCACGTTATCTTCTTGTGCCCCCCTTTTAAAGGGGAAGGGAACGGCAGTGGAGAATGGATATAAATGGAATATACAGGCAATGACATAAGAATTACTAGATAGTGTAAAGAGGCAGATTTGTGATTTTTGCTTTTTGGGGAACTGTAATTTTTTTTTTTCCTTGTGGGCTAATCAAGTGATTCCTCTAGTGTGTTACAGTGTTAAATAATTTAATTTTATTTCTGAGATGAAGGAGGTACGTTTTTCTTTCAGTCAGCCGGGTAGGCATTTGCTCCTGTATTATTGAAAATAGCAGTTTGAGCTGTCTCTGATGTGCTGAACACAAATTTCACCCCTCATTTTCCTAATAAATGAGGGAGCTGGGAGTACCTTTACAGTTAACGATACTGTTCACTGGGGCAAGATTTATCATATTCCTGCTCACCTGAATGGGCATGATGTCATGTTTTCTCCCAATGAAAAGAAGAGCTGCTCTTTATTTTTGTTTTGGGGGGTGGTTTAGGTGCTGCAGTAGCTTAATCATATCAAACCACATGTCTCCCTTAAGTAAATGAAAAATGGGATATTTTAAGTAGATCTGGAGAAAGATGACATCAGGCCCATGTGTTTGGATATACTGATTTTAGCAGTAGGCAATCTGTTCAGTAGAAGAAGATGAAGGAATGTATTTGGATCAATAATTTTAAGGGAGAAAATATCAAAGTGTTTGAAAGGAGAGAGATGCAGTCAGTCTGGCTGGGAAATGTGGGCACTTTCCACAGTACCTGCTGTGTGGGTAGGCACAGACACCTTGGGATACCCTAGAATGGGGAGGGTAGAGTTGTCATGGGTTTAAAAGTTTTTGTCACTATCTTTTTTGTTGTGCTCCTGAATGTATACGGGTTTTGTTTCTAGAGAGAGGCAGCCCTTTGAACTCTCTGTGACAGCCTTCCGCTGAGAAGCACAAATAAATCCAGATTTTGATGTAGTGGGGGTTTTGTTTGTTTGTTTGTTTTGCTCTAACACCAGTTTTGTTTCCTGTCTTTGGGGCCTCCAGCCTGAGTCTTTGATCTAGAATGGTCCTGTCATTCAGATTTGTCTTTGTCCCCTGCTGCCCGACAGTTAAATTTATAGCTGGCATTCATTTTGACCCTTGTGCCTGGAATGAGCAAGTAACTTCTAGCACAGAATATATGGTAGGGACTCCCACTGTTCCCCAGTTATAGGTGAACTTGGGTTCAATCATGTTTGGGATTTTTTTGGTTGCATTTTTAACCTCCCTTTTTCATCTGCTATTGTAAAGACTAGGTAAGTGGCTTATCTCCAGTGAATCAGAAAATTGAGTAATGGTTTATTTGAAAATCTCTTCCTAGGTAAGACCTTTCACAATCAGGAGTTATTTAAACATGGGTCTGCTCTAAGCAGTGGCAGGATAAGAAAAGTTTTAAGTATTTCCTGTTTTCTTAGGACTTTTTTTATAGCCAGTGTGAGATGGTGGCTGATTAGGCTTGAGTTGTTCCCACCTGGTACCTGTTCCAGCCTGTCTGCAGTTGAGATGTGGGGAGTGGACTTTCAAGAGTAGGGCTTCTCAAAATGGCAGAGTTATTAAATAAAACTTACTTTAAAATATAAAAATAAACCTGGCATGGCTTGTGTGAACAGATTTTAAATCAGTGCTGGTTGCCCTTCAGCTCTGGTCCTTGGGGCCAGGGCAGGCAGGGGAAGGTGCACTGAGCCTTGTAGCCAGGCTCTGACCTGAGATCCCAGTGGAGGAAGGCATCAGCAGGTTCACTGCTTGTACAACTTCCAGTGAGTTCTCAGCCATAACTGAATCCAAATGAGTCAACTGAGGCAAATGTTACTTCTGAGGCTCTCAGGAGTTTGGCACTTCACCAAGCCCTGTCCAGCTTATGGGACTTTGTTTTTTATCCCTCCTTGGCAAATACATCCCGTGCAGGGGCTTAGGCTTTTGTAGGCCTTGTTTTGTGACATTGCAGCAAATCACTCTCATCTCCTGGGGAGTAGGGGGTAAATATTTCACCCAAAACACAGACTACTCAGGGCTGAATACCAAGCTGGCCGCTGTGGCTGGGCCAGGAGCAGCAGTGCAGTTACTCCCACCCCTATAAATACTCAGTGTGTGCTTTGACCTTTGTGCTCTCTCCCTGCTACAGCTTCAACTGAGAAGGTGGTGGTTGGAGGGGGTTTGGAGGCTTTGGCAACAGTTGGGTGTAGGCCAGGAGGAAGAGCAGATTTGTCTGTGTAAAGTCTGTGATTTATAACCCTCTGGTGAAGCTGTGATTGTTGGTGCTGTTCCCTCTGGAGCTGTTGGTAACATAGCACTGAGGTGCTGTGAGGGGAGGAAGGAGAAAGTCCTGGCTGGGGTGAGAGGCTGGATTTTTTTCCAGCACAGTGGGCTGGAGGAATGGAGGTGTGTGTGTGGACATTCTGTTCATTCCAGGGATGCTTGTCCTTTCTTGTGCCCCATCTCTGTTACCTTCTGGAAGACACCAAAATCGGTGATGCAGCTGTACAGCTGTGACTCTCCTGCTGAAACTCAGGAATATTTCAGCCTCACCATCCTTCTGTGCCAGAGGAGATCCTCAGATGTTGGGCCATCAGCTGAGTGGTCCAGCTGGGGTGTGCCCAGTGCTGCTCTCTGCAGGGTTGGATGGCACGAGCCGTGCCAGGCCTCAGGAGCTCCTCTGGGATGCAGGCCCAGGACTGTGCTGTTTGTGTGTCAGCAGCACACAAAGCTGTAGTGGAGCAGGCTCACACCTCTAACCCTGCACTGTCTCTAATACAGGCTTACCAGAGGCTCCTGAGCGGGGCATTGTGCTGCCTCTGTCGAGGAGTAATCCTCTTTGCTCGTGTATGCTGCTTGCTAAATACAACTTAGTACTGCTGTCATTTCCCATCCCAGATCTGCCTGATGGGTTTCCAGTGTCCTTCCCCTTCCCAGCAGGTGCACCCAGGCATGGACCTGGTGTGGGGTGGCAGGGGCCAGAGCACTGCACCTATCCCAGGAACTGTTGTACTTCCATGGAGAGCTGTTGAGTTACTGTAATACTGCATGTGAAGCACATAAGCTCTTAGTGCTGAGAAGTTTGTGTGAGTAGCATTTACATGTCAAATGTGCTTTGCAAATGTTGAATAATTCATATCTACTATAAAAATAAAAACAAGCGTGGGAGTGAGCGAGTTTACCTGAGACCAGTCTGACACCTCACGTGAATTAAAGTGAGACTTTGATTCATTCACTGGATTCCTGAAAGCAGCGCTGTGATACTGATCTTCATCCTCAAAGATCTTTCAGATATTAATTAATTTTAATGCTACTCTTTGGAGGAAAATAGGGTGTTTCAGTTCTGTAAGGGGGGGAAATTCCAAGATATTGTTCATTGGTCTGGAACATTTAGTGCCTTCATGTGGCAATGTCAGTGGGTTCTGTAAGGCTCTGTGAACTAAACTGGAAATTTTTCTGGTGTTTGCTGTTGTAAAATATTTCAGTTTGAATCCTTAAATCTATTGTTGTATAGTAATAGTAATATAATAACATATAGTAATTATGTAGTAATATAATGACATATGGCTCGATAATGACATGGGGATTGTCAATGAGGTAAAAGTGCAGAACTGGGAAGGATGAAGAGAAAGGAACAGAGCCTGAAGCGTGTGACTGGGTTTGAAAAGTTGTTTCCTGCTATGGAGACAGCTGGAAAGGCAAAGGAGAAGAGTGTAATTTAAGGTCATTTTTACATTTAAATCTGAGACAGATTTCAGCAGTAATTCTGCAGTATAAAAGGCTAATCAGCATTTAGTCTGTCTTTATCCCAGCTGAATGTTTTCCAGGGTATTGATGGGGCTGTGGTGGAGGGTGTCAGCGGTGAGCTGCTGCGTGGAGCTGCCGGCGTTCCCTGTGCGCACGTAGCTCACGACACGCAGCAGCCGTGGGGAGGTGAACAAAGAGCAAGCGGGGGACTTAGTTACTCTGATTTTTGTGAACTAACTGTGTGTTCATTGGTTTGTTCCCCTGCTCCCCAGAGGCAGTGGCTGGTGGGTTCCCCTTTTTCCCAAAGCTGAGCACCTGGGCTCGGAGCAGGGCTGCTCTCCAGCAGGAACGTGCAGCCCCTGGTCCCTGCAGCCAATACCAGAGTCATTATGCAACACCACTTATTTCCTATGGCATCAGATTATGCAATTTCTGAGCAGAAGAATGCAAAGCCCTGGAAGAACACAGTAGCATTTTAGCAGATCCAAAAATACCTCCTGCAGGATAGAGGCAGCATTTCTGTGTGTAGTGCTGAAAATACGCCGTTACGTAAGGTGCTTATTTCCCAGCCGGTGCCTGGCAGGGCTGCCAGGTGAAGCAGGACGTGCTCTCCCTGCCACTGGAGAGGTCTCCCCGCACTCACGGGAGGCTGGATGTGCTCTTTGCCTCTCTTCTTCACCAAGATGAATTTTTATTGCCTTTTTCTTTCTTTTTTTCCTTTTGAAAAAATAAAATAAAAGAAGTGGATGCTTGATTTCTCTTTCCAAATCAAGCGCTGCTTCACCACCTCCCCAACAAATTTGTGACCTTTTGCTGAAGGAGGTTCTAGTGAAACATTTATCTCGTGGTGTTGGAGGTAGAAATTCATCCCTACGCTGAGAGCCAGGGCAGATGAACACATTGCATGTGGGGAGAAGAGTCACCAGTTCTTTTAAGGTGAAGTCTGCCTTAGAAATCTATTAAATATTTCTGTAGGAGACGAGAGCATGCTAGGAATGGGGATCTGGTTGATACAATCTGTTGGGATCTTGGCAGGAATACTTACCAGAGACTCTTAAAGAGGCTAAACAGCTATTAAATGACTGAGACACAAGGCTGGCAGACACATTACTAGTTATATGATATGGAATAAGTGTAGGGATAAAAGGATGGTTATGTTGAGACATTTTTATCTGCTTTGGAGATGGCACTACTCATACTCTTCCCACCTTTTCTTCCCTTATCCAGATATTTTAGGAATATTCTGTTTAGGCTGTGAGACTGCACAAGGAAGGTGTTGAGGGTAATAACTATGAAGGCCACCTGCAGGAAGTACTGGAAGACTCCAGTGAACTTGGGTGATAAAATAGTTCAATGTAGTGTTCATTAAACACAATTCACTCTTAACATCAAGCCAGAATTAGGCTCTGACATAACTTTTTCTGCTAAAGAATGAGATCCTAGGTTGTAAGAGACTCATGGAAGTTACCTCAGCATCCTGAAGAACAAAAATTATCATTGTGCCTTTGTGCATTTCTGTGGCATTCTGTCCTTTTTGGGAATCCTGGCTGTGGTCTGACTTCCTCAACTACCCAGAGAAGCTGCTCCATCCCTGGAAGTTCAAGGCCAGGTTGGGTGGGGCTTGGAACAACCTGGGTTAGTCGAAGGTGTCCCTGACCATGGATTTTAAGGCTTTAATAGTTTTTTTCAACCCCAAGTATGCTGTGATTGTGTTCTATAACTCTAAGGTGATACAGGAGAAATGGAAAAGAGGTGATCAAAGACTCAGAGCAAGTTTCATGTGGTGAGTGAGGAGGTCAAGTGAGAATTGTTAGACTTGAGAAAAAATGCTGGGGTGGAGGATGGGATAATTTTTTAAATCACAGCTGGAATTGAAGAGATAGTATGTTCAGGTGTCACTGAAGCAGTGAACAACTGGCTGTTTGGGGAAAGAAAGGAAGTAAAGGCATGCAAAGTGAAGAGCAGCTGGTGTTACCTTCTACAGCACAGAGTTAAGCTCCAAAACTCCCTGCCACAGTGTTTGCCGAGGTCTTCTGGTTAAAAAAATTCCTTGACACATTTGCACAGGCCCAGCCCTTTGTGTGCTGAGGCACAGACCCAGCACTGAGTGCTGTGAGCAGGGCAGCTGCTGGCACTGCTGGGGAGCTCTGCCTGCCTGCACAGCCTTCCCTTGGCTTTGCAGCGGGAAAGGGGGATGGATGAACCTCCTGAGCTGCTGTGGCTCCATCCCATTGCTGCAGTCTAGGTGCCACTTCTTTCTCCTCAGCCAGGTTTGCTTGGGATGTGCAAGGTTCCAAGCAAACCTGCAGCTGGCTCTGCACAGAGCCGGAATTCGGCCATTATGGATATTTCTTGGCTGGTACATGGTGCTATTTTTGTCACTGTCAGAAAGGGTTCAGGCCACAGGGCTAGACAGGGTTCTCTTCCTCACTGGTACAGCCACAGACAAAAGGATATCACAGCTAAAATCACTTTTCCAAAAATGATGTGTCCCTGTTTTTGGATAGATGGAATATATTGAATAAAGGCTAAATTAAATCATCATGGAGTCAGGCTTGTTGTGATAACACAGACTGCATACACCATAGTTACATGTCCATGGTCTCACATGGTTAATGCTCATGGCTATGTTAATATTCTATTAACATTTTAAAATTAGGATGATTGTGATTGTTGTGAGCCCAAAGCAGTTGCTACCATATCACTCCGGTGAGGATTATGGTGTCTGCAAAAGAAAGTCATCCTATGATGAGGTGGTATCCAAATATTTAATGCACAGAGGAAGTAATAAAAAGTCAGAGTTCTGCAGGAGGTGCAGAAGTAGTGTAGTGTTTATCTGACAAGCTGAAGGTGCAGTGTAAAGTACAAAAAAGCCAATGTGACAACTTCACTTTCCCAGGTAAATGTGCTGTTTGTTGTAGAGAAATGTTTACATGCAGAAATATAAACAGACCTATTGCAGTGACAGAAAAATCTCTGCTGGGTCAGATGAAGATTTTTCACTTGTTTTATCAGCAACTGATTCTGTTTTGGCAATATAATTATGATATTTAAAGATAAGGCTGGGTTGTGGCTGGGCATTCATGTGGGTGTGAGATGGGAAGAAATGTTCATCCTTGAAGGAGCAATGTGTTTTGAGAAGGAGATTGATGGCTTAAAAACAGCCAAGCTGTTGCCTTAGGCTACTCCATAGGTGGCTTAAAGGTTTGCCCATAGCCTGGGCTGGGTTATGCCCAATGAATGTGGGCAAGCTTCATAGTGTTGTTTCTTTTTTTACAACCTAACAAAACTGATAATGTAACTTATAAAAATGTAATGTAACTAATTAATGTAATAATGTAACTTTAAAAAAACCCTCTCAACCCTCCTGAAAACAAAGATCTTGCCTTTTGGTGATGTGTAACCCATTCTCTATTAATAAATCTTCTTTTTCTTTTTGTTTTCAAAGCAACCATGCAAAACACAAGCCTCTATTCCAAGTAATGTAAAAAATGTGGCAGAAGAGGAATATCTGATCCACTCATGTAACATTTTCTTCATTAGGAGACCAGGAATAGAAAGTCTGTTGAGATCCTGTGTAGTAAAACCACATGGTTCAAACCCCAAAGGTCAGAAGTGCCAACAAAAGCTCTGGGACTTGCCAAGTCAGCAGCTCTCAGTTGTTCCTGTGCTGGAGTTGTACAGCAATGGGAGAGGACTGTGCATCAATCTGTTGTAAAAATTCCCTGTGGAATTTGAGAGTCACAGGGGGCAGGAGAACATGATGTCTGTGCTTTATAGACACACTTTTTATGGTTTTGTTAGATTTTAGAACATTTTTTAAGCATTATCATAAGCCACTAGTTGAGATGATACATACATAAATTCCAGTTGTGTTATCAGTGAGGAAATGTGTAGTTACCTTGTGCCCACTGTAGCCAAGAGGAAATCACACTGAGTACAGGAAAAAGCAAGGGGACTGCAGGGCTTGGCTGTAAGTGGTGATCTGGGCAGGAATCTCCTCTGTCCGTGGTAGTTCCATGTACCAGCTGGATAATTTCTGCCAGCAGCTCTGTTTCGGCCCCTAAACATGGATCAGACAATTGCTTTTATTCCCTTTGCATGTTGTAAGTGCAAGCAGAGATTATGCCTCAGTGGCTAAGATAGAAATAGCATTCAAGGAAGCAAACTTACTGCTGCTGGGGCCTTGGGCTGTCAGGAGACTGAGTGGTGGCTTCTGTGCTAACACCACCTTTCCAGCACGCTGACTTTTGCTTTGGTTTGTGTGCTGTGTCTGGAATGCTGTGTCTGATTTGCCACTCAATTTTTAGCACAACTCTTTAAAGGAGAAACTTTAGTAATGGTTCACAGAAGGCATTTGGTTAACTCGGCTTCAAACCTGACCATTGTGTTGACACTCTTACAAATACTGAATTGTATAGGCAGCCATGTGCTTTGGTGGCTATGGGGGAGTGTGGGACACTTCCTAGATGGCTCTTTCCAGGGACAGGCACAATATCAGGCAAGATGAGAGTCTGCCTTGATAGGTGATTGATCCACTTGATGATTCAGGTAAACTCTCACTTTTCTATAGTTTCAAACTGAATTTTGGGCTGTCTGACATGTTGAGGTGCAGCCTCGCTCTTCTGAGAAGAGGTGCATTTCATGCTCCTCTTGTGCATGGGTGGTGGGATTTTGCCACCAGGATTTTGCCTGGAAAAAAAATACTTTGCATGGAAATGGAGTCATTTATGAGAAGTTGTGATTGTACAAAATTACACTGAGCCTTGAGTCTCCTTCCAGACAGAAGAGAAATTTGTTAGTGCAGAGTGCATGAACTCGTCAAAGCAGCTCAAATCCGAGGGCCTGCCTTCAAGTCTGTGTGTGCAGCAGCACTTTGTGAAATCTCAATCTCTTAAATATGCACAGTCCTCCCACACATGGAGCTTCCAGCTTTTGACTGGGAGGCTGCTGCAGCAGGAGCATTGCTCGGGTAGAAATAGCACAGCCCTCGGCGATGCCTTTCCCTGGAAAAGCTAAAGATGCACATGCAGAGCTTAGATGTGGGATCCCAGGCTGGTTTATGTTAGAAGGGGCTTTAGAAATCATCCAGTTCCACCCCCTGCCATGAGCAGGGACACCTTCCACAATCCCAGGTAGCTCCAAGCCCCATCCAACTTGGCCTTGGACACTTCCAGGGATCCAGGGCCTCTCCTCACCCTCACAGGGAACAATTCCTTCTTAATAGCTGACCTAAACCTGCCCTCCTTCAGCTGAAGGCCATTCCACCTTGTCCTGTCACTATGAATACATCCTGAATGGCAGTCTGGATATAATGAAACCCAAAACTTTCAGGAAAATGTTTTTCTTTGCCTTTTCTTTTATTGGGAAGAGTTCAACATGAAAAATCTCAGTCTTATGGTACTATGACTAAAAGAATAGTGGCAGCATGACAATAAACTTTAAAAATACTCTTCTTCCCCTGTTTGAAGGAGATGAGATCTAAACCAACCTAATTTCATTGGATTAAATCATATTTTGCTAAGGCAAGAGGTTGCACATAGCAGAATTTACTGCAATAGAAGAGAATTTTAAAAATTCATTTCCCCAGCAAGTCAGCACTGATGTGGTGTGGCAGAAACCACCTTCTCCTTCTCCCAGGGTTTCTACACCACTTTGCTTCAAGTTGGGTTGATAGGAAGATTTTTGAAAGAAGTGCTGCAGTTTCATCTCTCCAAACAAAGAGTTTGCTACACCTCTGAAAACCAGGCTGCTTATGTAAGGGCCTAAATAAGGCTGTATTATGCCAGTTTGAAAATAATTCCATAACTTTTATATGCCTTCTCTCCCCATGAAGCACATACAGGGGCATGTAAAGTGGCAGGACACTGTGCCTAAAGGCTTTTTTTTTATTTGAAACATCTCAGTGTTGGAGAAGGAAATTTGATCTGGGAAAACACAGCTGATATCCCTGAGTCTGGGGCTTTGTTCTTGGCTGAGCT
Source organism: Aegithalos caudatus (assembly GCA_013389925.1). NCBI lineage: Eukaryota > Metazoa > Chordata > Aves > Passeriformes > Aegithalidae > Aegithalos > Aegithalos caudatus. The sequence continues at coordinate 724,155 of WEIU01002609.1, read as the reverse complement.
GTGTAGTGAAAAGCTGTTCACTCCCTGTTAAACCTCCACAATCAAACACTCCAACAGCAGAAAACTGTAAAAACGTAAAAGCAAAATGTTACACTGTAGTAGTGTACTCTTGAGAGTCACATACAGCAAAGTTATTTTATCCTCCAAGACTTTATGCACTTCCCAAGGCTTAAATTTGAGATTTTGGGATACTGTTAGCTCCAATTCTAGCCTTACATTTGTTTTTCTTGCAGGACACCTGGCTGATGTTTTATTTGCATTGCATTTATTTGATTTTAGATATTAGAAAAAACCAGATTTCTCTGTAAGAACATTGGTTGCATTTTGCTCTTGTTTAAGCAATCACTTGTCACTCCCCAACTTTAGGTAATGAGCAGTGGCTGTGCCCGGGAACACTGTGTTGGGCTGGGCCTGGTGTTTTTTCTGAAATTCTGTTCAGGTCTGAAGCATTTTCTTATCCATAACAAAATCTGTGATACTACTGCTCTTAGTAGTAATTGTACTGTGAGGTCACACTGCAGCTTCCCTCATTGGTGAATTGGCCACTGTAATGCTGGTCCTGGCAGGTCAGGAATAACCAACTCTCCAGCTTCCCATATGAGTCTGATCCAGGTCCTGTACTGGTTTGGGCTGTGCTGCAACCTCTGCCTCACTTACTGTTTTGCTTTCTTTTAAAGAACAAAGTTTACTACCTAAATAAAGCTTTTATGCAAACCCCACGTGATCAGGCAGGATGCAGGAAGGTAATCCAGGTTCCTGGCTGTTCCTGTTTGCTGCTGGAAAGGGGCTGAAGCCCAGGGCAGGATCCCTGCAGGCTGAAGGGCTTATCTCTGCTCTGCAGTGACCTCATCCTGAGGAGTTATGGCACTGAGCTGTTCCCTTGCCATTGGCTGTGTCCTACCTGGCCACCTCTTTGTCCCTTCCAATGGCTGTTTGCAGAGCCTGGAAATTTGCACCCATTATAACTGATCTTGCTTTTTAACTACTTTCTGTTAAGGCCATTTTTTTTTACCCCGCTCTCAGCTTCTCATAGGATTTAAAAGTGGACTTTGTTCCACGTTGCAGTCTGAATTCCCTTAATTACTTGTGGCCCAGTGTTTGATCCTCCTGTTTCAGAAGGGACTATCCCAAATCTGTTTTTGCAGTGGGCAGCATGATCCCCAGCCATCAACCTGGCTCCGTGAGAAGGTGGCACCACCATGTGCTGTGGAAAAACGACTTTTCAGTGGAGCATGGAGCGAGAGATGGTGGCACTTCTTCAGAGGGATCCCAGCTCTTGTTTTATGTGCACCCTTCCAGAAGCTCGTGCAGGGGAGAAGTGGAGAGCAGTAGTGGGAGGTCAGCAAGGAGAGTCTGCTGTTCTGTGAAACTTGCAAAGTTTTACTTGCTTATGGATGTGGTTAGAGAATTGAGCATGTTTTGCCACAATGGATGTGGGGGGTCAGTCAAAGGTCCAGGATGATCCTAACTAGGTGGGCTCTGAGGAAGCAGCCACAAACCATCCCTTGGTGGAATCGAGGTACCTGTGTCACTGAGCTTTGTTTCTCTAACACCTTGTCTCAAGGGTTTGCAGAGGGATCCTGAGCTTGTGGGCTGTACCAGGCCCAGGAACAGTGGTGGGACTCAAACCGTAGCTGAACTGGGGCCGGCTGCAGTCTGATAATGCTGTGGGAACCCTCTGCAAAGAGTCTTTCACGATTTTGACCTTTAGGCTCTTGTTTAAAATTGTGGTATTTGTTTACTGGGCAATTCCTGCAGTAGGTTACCGAGAGTATTGCCTGAGTGGAGTTTCTGTTGGAACCATTTATTTGTTTCTTTTAGGGCAGTAATTATTTACCAAGTATCAGCGACTGTCTGGAAAGTCTAGTTAATTATCAGCTCACCTCAGTGAAACTGCACGTAGTGAAAATACTTAAATAAAAAAATTGAAAGTTGTTCTTTTTCCTCTCGTTTCAGCTACTGGGCCCACGTGTCACTTGTGAGTTTCGTCCTACAGATGCTCTGAGCACCCCCTCGGGCCGTCTCCTTGATGCACACTCACGGCATCATGGCCAGCACTCAGGAGCGCCTGAGCCTGTCTTCCTCTCCCAGCTCCATGGGCAAAGCGTTCTGTGAGGACAAGGACTCGGGGAGGTTTCCCGACGAGCACCCCGCCGCCGGGAGCCACCCGTCCCCGNCGGCCGTGCTCACCAGCGTCAGCGAGGACGCCCGCGACCAGTTTGAGAACAGCGTGCTGCAGCTGCGGGAGCAGGACGAGCCCGAGCCGGGGCTCCCGCAGGGCACGCGCAGCCCGGGGGACGGGGACACCAACGGCGCCGGTGATGACGTGAAGGTCCAGTTCAACCGGACGGGCAGCGGCAGCGGCGGCTTCCTCGAGGGGCTCTTCGGGTGCCTGCGGCCCGTGTGGAACATCATCGGCAAGGCCTACTCCACGGACTACAAACTGCAGCAGCAAGGTAAGGGGGGACCGCCGGCGCTGCCTCAGGGTGACATCAGGCAGTAGCCGGGGCTCTTCCCCAGCCCTGTGGCTGCGTTTGTCTTGTCCGGCCCTGTCACGGGTCTCCGGGGATAAATCCCGCACTGCGGAGCCGACGGCCATCGCGTGTGGCACAGGCGGTCGTGAGGGCGTCAAAACCGACTGCCTGTTCAGCCCCGTGGCTTGGAGTGTTGTGACAAGGCCTGAATCTGAACTGAGCGTGGGGATCAGATGGAATTGTGTCGAAGTGGTTGGTACCGTCCCTGTGTTAATTTCTGGAGGTTTCTTACCTCAGATGGAAAACACTGACACAGGCACTTCCACTTCAGAACCTCCAGAAGGCTGTCGCCAGTTGACCACCAAACAGCACAAGTATTACTTCTCTTTTAAAAAGACTTTTATTTCTTTTTATTCAGGAGTAATTTTCCTCTTTAAAATATCATTTAGTACTTGTCTTTCCAGAAATGTGTTCTTTAATATTTATACCTTTTCCATTTGGATGTGTAAGCGTAAATGTGTAAGTGTACGTGAGTATAAATACATATAAAATCTGTAGCTTGGGAATAAGTGATGTCCCAGTTGACTGCATATATATTTATATATCTATCTCTATATATATCTTTAGGGGGTACTGAAAGCTAAAGAGCAGAGTATGCTCTGCTGTTGGTGTCTGATTTCTCCCCTAGCACAGGGGGAGGGAGGTGGCAGATGGGAAAAGAACAAGCTGTCATTAGAATTAAGGAGCTGAAATGGTTGAGGCTTATGGAAAATGGGAACAGCCTGGCCACCGCAGTACCATGGGGTAAAGCCTCCTTTGAGCATCACGCAGTAGTAATCAAATGGCTTTTTGGCACTGACAAATTATAAGATGCAAGGTCAGAAACCTGTCTGAGTGGTTCAAATCTAAACCCCAGAGGGATGGGGGAACAGCTCCTAATATGAGGGAACAGAGCTGTTAAATAACAGGTTGGATGAATCTGCCTTGAAATCATCTTCCTAGAGTCAGTGGTTTTTAGTTCATAAGCGAGCAGGAAATGCACCTCTGCATCCCAGATGCCTCCTGAGCAGCAGCCCCACGTGCAAGGGTTTCCTTGGTTTGAAGTTCTCTGGCACAGTTGGTTCCGTTTTGTTTGCATGTTGTAAATTTGGTGTGTCACATGTGGTTCAGACTATAAATAAAAACAGTGACAGAAAGTTCCCTGGGGGATTAAGGCTGCTGCTGGGGTGATTGCACAAAGGGTGAGCAGTTCTGGAAGGGGCTGTCTGGGTGGGGAGTCTCCCTTGGGAAGGAAAAGGAGGAAAGGAGATTCTGAGCAGTCGGATGACATTCAGAGCAGCATTGGGCAGTGTCTGCATGACAGTGCTTTGGGTTGGATGCTCAGTGTTTGTAAGTGAAGCTAAAAATTTCTGAGGAAAGGCCAGAGATGCAGAGTGGCAGTGGCCACTCCCAGCAATTCTCTGTGTGTCCCACACCTGTCCCCACTGCTGGCTCTGAGCCATCCCATGCTGGTGTGTCCCTGGGCCTCGGAGCGGTGGCTGTGGGAGAGCTGCCTGTGAGACAGAGCTCCCATTTCCCACATAACTGGGCCAGCAGATGCACTGGGGACCGCAGTGCAATCTGTGCTTTGGTGGCCACTGGGGGCACTCACTTTTGTATGGAAGTCACCAAAGTAAAGACTGAAGCACTAACAAATGAAAAGGAGCAGCTGAGAGCAGTGCTGGGGCTGGAGGGGGCACACAGAGCTCCTTCCTGTGCACAGGGTGTCTTGTTCCCTGTGTTGGGAGCATGTTCAGAGCCACACATCCAGGGGCACTCTGCTGTTTGCTGCTGGCATCAGGCCCTTCCAGAAGTGCAGATTTGAACTGGCTACAGATGTGGTAAGGCTGAGGATTAATTGGGATCAGCTCTATGTGGCCTGTGTGGTTGAAATGCATTTTCAGTGTCTTCACTGTCAGAAAGGGGAGTGAAAAGAAGATTAAAAAAAAAATAAATATTATTTTCTCTTCTGGGGCTGCTCAGTTGTCTGGCTCTGATGACATCTGTTACCCTGATGGCAGTACTACTCTTCTGTTACCCAAGGATAAACCTTTTCAAACTGCTTCTGTGCTGAAACTTGAGGATTTTGTGAGAATATTCATGTTCTATTTTCCAGATGATCTCATTCTTGCTTCTTGCCACCAGAAAATTATCTTTGTATGCATTTCATCAGCTACATACAAGCCAGCAGTTCAGTAACTGATGTATGTGATTATTTTTATTTTTGCTGTCTTTTAGCAAGAGCACAGAGGATGCATGGATTGTGTTTGTGCAAGTGCTGTGTGGCTGAGGAAATGTCTGGGGCTCTTTCAGCAGCAAGGAGAGGATTGTAGTAGCTTTTCATTTCCCTGGGAGCTGCTTTACAGCTTTGGGCTGGTGCCATGGATCTGTGCAGATAATTTTTTTTCTCCATTCTTTATCAGGCAACTACTTAAAGCCTCATCCAGGAGTAATCCTTTGTGTGGGACTGAATCAACAACAGGGGTATGAGTCCAGTTTGGGTCTGCAGCCATGTGGCCTTCCAGTACTTACAGAGGTCTTACAAAAAAGAGGGAGAGCAACTTTTTACGTGGGGAGGTAGTGATAGGGCAAGGGGAGATGGTTTTAAATTAGTAGAAGAGAAATTAAGATTAAATTAGGAAGAAATCCTTCCCTGTGAGGGTGGGGAGGCCCTGGCACAGTTGACCAGAGAAGCAATGGATGCCCCTGGATCCCTGGAAGTGTCCAAGGCCAGGTTAGATGGGGCTTGGAGCACCCTGGGATAGTGGAAGTGTCCCTGCCCATGGCAGGGGATGGAATGGGATGGGCTTTAAGATCTCTTCCAGCACAAACCATTTTATGTTGCCTGCAGGTGCTTTGTGGTACTTTTGCTTCCTGGTATCCCTGCCCACCTACTTTGGCTATCCTGCAGGCCCATTCTTTGGGACATGGTGGTGGTGGTGTTGTGGTTGCAAGTAGAAAAAGACAAATAGGTTTCATGTCCTTGAGCCCATATTGCCTGTGAAGCTTTGGCTCATTACTTGGTGAAAGAGGGAAAAGATAAGAACAGCTTTTACATGAGTCTGCATTATCTTCATGTTGAAATTACTGCCTGAGTGTCCTTCCTGACACCGGAATGGTCGACAAGAGGGGTGTGCCTGCTCTTCCCTCAGGACACAGGCTGAGCAGAGCATTTGGTCAGCTGGGAGCTGCCACAAGCTCTGTGCTGGTTGATCAAGTGATGCCAAGCGCTGCTTGGTGAGGAGTCATTCCTGTGGGGAATGTTTGCTTTTGTATTGTTCAGTGCCAGCTGATTATCTGAGGTTTAAGTACTTGGGGTTTGACCCATAAAATCCCTCCCTCCTATGTTTTTCCAGTTGTTTACCCTGATTTCTAAAGGCTGTTGGTGAGTGCTTTCAGGGAGGCACACTCAGTTCTTTAATTTGCATCTACCAGTTATTTAATTGGGATTGTGGGGACTCCAACACTTTAAAGCAAGACTTGTTTGTGTTTCCTAGAGACTCATTAGACTTCCCAGCCATTTCCTTTGGATTAAGAAGCTGTCTCCAGGAGCTGCTTTCACCTTCCCTTTCATGAGCTGTGTTTACTATCATTGTGAGAGTTTTTCTGTGTACCTGGAGAGCAAGGTGCCCATTGGAGGGTGCTTGTGTTGAGGGGGTCTGTGTAAACCAGAGATGCTTCTTGTCACAGTGCCAGTGCTGGAGAGCAGCCAGTGCTGGGAAAAACTTCCTCCAAATAGATTGGTTCAATGGCTCAGGCTGCTCCTGCGTTTCTTCCCCATGGGAAATAGATTCTCATCATTCTGCTCAAATGGTTCTTAATCACCTCAGAAACGCAAGTTCTTGCGCAGTTCCTGCTGCTGTTACATTTTAATTTATTTAGGGAAAGTATCCCACTGGTTTCTTAAGGCTCAGAAGAGTCTGACTACTGTACTGTATGTTACCTATGGTTTGGCTCTCTGTTCTTCTTGATATTCCCAAGGATGTAGGATATTTCACTGAAACCTCTTTGCTGAATTGTGCCCTTAACAATCAGGATGCAAATGGGATATGGGAGAGCATCTGTGTTCCAAAATAAACACGAGATGACTTTGCAGAAGGAACCACATGAACTTTTGCTTACTTTGTTTACAGCCTGTCTCAGCCTTTGCTATTGCAGAGGGAATATTAGAGGAAGGTAATATTACATGATAGGGAATATTAAGAGCAAACTAGAGTTCCAAGGTGATACAGTTGTCCATTACTGCTCACAAACTGTAGATGTTTCTACAGGAAGCATGGAAATGAATGCCAGTGTTCTGTGTCCTGTACAGGAAAGACAGGTTTACCACAGGTAAGGATGGAAAGAGGCTTTGAACAAGAGGGAGTGGCTTCCCACTGCCAGAGGGCAGGGGTAGGATACAGGGGAGAAATCCTTCCCTGTGAGGGTGGTGAGGCCCTGGCACAGGGTGCCCAGAGAAGCTGTGGCTGCCCCTGGATCCCTGGAAGTGTCCAAGGCCAGGTTGGACAGGGCTTGGAGCAACGTGGGATAGTGGAAGTGTCCCTGCCCATGGCAGGGGATGGGACTGGATGGGCTTTCAGATCCCTTCCACCCCAGTCCCTTCTATGAAAGAAACAGGCTATTTCAGCACAACAGAATAGTTTCTATGTTTCCCATATAAAATACTGTTCATCAACATGCACAAAAATCACCTCTATTTGCCACCTCCTTTCAGAAGTGGTGCATTTGTGAATTAAATAGAAATACAGATCTTCTTGATTTAATTATGAATGAATGAATGAATTTTATTAATTATCTAATTATTTTCTTTATTTAAAATCATTTAGCGTTTAAATGTCCGAAGACTTAAATGCCAGTTTATGTCCAGAGCTGCGAGCGGACCCATGAGTATGGAAAACAGCCTTGTGTCTGGGAAGGAACATGTGCTGGGGGTTGAACTCTGCCCTGCCAAGGCAGAGGGAATTTCTGCTGTGGATGAGCAATGTTTTTGTTTTCAGTTCAGGGAGCAGAAGGAGCGCTGGGGTCTGGCTCTGGGGGGAGCTGCTTTTCCATGGCCGTGATCGGGGAGGGCTCACGGCAGGAGACAGCAGCCGCTGCCTGCCTGTCGCAGGAATGATCCCAGGGAAAGCTCTGAACTGGGATCAGCCCACAGACACTTGGGATATACAAGTTTCCCTTCAGTGATAACAGTATCTAGAATGGACACTTTGGCATAATCCCAGCTACAGCCCTGGGGACATCCCAAAGGCTCTGAGTCTGGATGAGACAAGGACACACCTTAGGGAGTCATCTGAAACAGAGATCTTTACAGGTGTGACTTCCTTTTATTTCAGAAATCAGTGGGTTATTTGTTGGGTTTGCTGCTAAATAATTTATTCTCCAAACTTAGATCTTTATTGAATTACAGTAAATTATCAGTTGCCTGTCTTTTATCCTGCTGTTTGTGAGACCTAAGGTAATTTCAAGGTGATTGACAGGGAACAGGGCTTTCAGTTCTGATGGGTGCAGCTCTCTTGGAGGAGTTTATACAGTTCCACTGGACCACTGCAGCATTATCCTACAAATGTGTGTGGGTACCAAAGAGGAGGAATTGCTTAAGGTTGTTTTGCCTGTTTGACATTGATATACACGATGTTGGTGTGGGAAGGGCCTATTTCTGTGCCTGCTGCTGGTGGTTGATGTGCTTTGTGTTGGGTATCTTGGTGGTTGCTGCTTTGTGTTTTACAGCCTGCCACCTCTGACTTTTATTTCCTATTTTTATTTATTTCAGGGTTTGAAAAAGACCCTCGATATTTTTTATATCACTTGTGAATGTTAAATGTTTCTTCTAATCTATGCTTTTCAATGGAGTTCAGTGTTGGGGTAGAGAATCTCCTCCCAGAATTACCAGTCCAGGGTCCCTGGGATGGTAAATTGCTGCCTGCCAAGCTGGGGTGGCTCACACATGTGATTAGCAGGGTGGTGAAAAAGCAGCTGGAAGGTTGGGAATGAGCAGGCTGGAGGTGGCTGGGATGGCTGTTGGGGCTGAGCACGGGTGGTGTGTGCCTCAGCTGTGCCAGGAGAAGATGTCCCCCGCTCCCTCCAGGGGAGCCCAGCCTGTGGTGCAGGAGATGGCAGGTGCTGCCCTGGCGCGCTCTGACGGTTTGCACGGCCTTAACCTTTTCCATATCCCGTTTTTCCGTGTGTGCCCAGACACGTGGGAGGTGCCGTTCGAGGAGATCTCGGAGCTGCAGTGGCTGGGCAGCGGGGCACAGGGAGCTGTCTTCCTGGGGAAGTTCCGGGCAGAGGAGGTGGCCATCAAGAAAGTGAGGGATCAGAACGAGACGGACATCAAGCACCTGCGGAAGCTGAAGCATCCCAACATTATCGCCTTCAAGTAGGTTGTGACCCTCGTCAGCTTTGTCCAGGCAAGAGCTGTTCGCTCAAGCTCTCTGGGAAGGTTTTTACAATCCAGGAGCTAAGCTGTGTCTAGGACAAAGTGGTGCTCATCCTTCCTGTCCAGTTGTCTGTCTGCTGCTGCTCACTGTGTGTTCTTTGACAGGGGAGTTTGCACCCAGGCCCCGTGCTACTGCATCATCATGGAATACTGTGCCCACGGGCAGCTCTACGAGGTCCTGCGGGCCGGCAGGAAGGTCACCCCACGGCTGCTGGTGGACTGGTCCACAGGGATTGCCAGTGGCATGAACTACCTGCACCTCCACAAAATCATCCATCGAGACCTCAAGTCACCAAAGTGAGTCTCAGCAGCCTAAACATCCCTTAGTTTGGGTTCCTCAAGTCACCAAAGTTAAACATCCCCTAGTTGTGGTTCTTCAGGTCATCAAAGTGAATCTCAGATGCTTAAATGTCCCCCACTTGGGGCTATTTTTCCCCTTTCTTGAGAAATAGTTTAAAGCTTGGTCAAAAGGTTCTACTATTTTTTTCCTCCATGTTGACTCAGATCTAATGAGAGTGAAACTATTGCAACTTGCTGGCACTTAATAAGAGTGGAAATTTTACCAGTATCTTCTGTGATAAATAGCACTCAGAAAATATTTAATGGTTTAATGATACCTGGTCTTTTTGGAAAATGGGGTATTCTCTTGCCTCCTGCCTTTTTATTTTTCCTTCTTATTCTCCTGTTATTTCCCTGTTTTTCTTCCTCATTACTCTGTTTCTTTCTGACTAAAATATTCTAGCTTCTTTATATTCTTATTCCCTAGGTGTTTATTACTTCTTTATTCAGTGACAGTGCATTAAGATAATGCTTTTAGATAATTTACAGCACATTTTAAGGTACAGCTTTGCCTCTGGATCCTCAGTTACTTGTTAATTTGCCATTTTATTGGGATTGATTTTTGACTCGTAGCATTAACAAATGCATTTAAGGCACAAAACACAACCACTCAAAAGAGCATGAGAGCTTTTATTGGGGAAAACACAAAATCTTTTCTTTTGTACTGCATTTGTGAGCAGTGTGGCTTCATCAACAGGTTGTGTTGATTGAGAAGGGATTATTCCAGTGGCTGTTGCGCTGCAAGAAAAATCACAAAATGCTGACTTCTTTTTTTTCCCTTCCCCAGTGTTTTGGTTACACACACAGATGCAGTAAAGATTTCAGATTTTGGTACGTCTAAAGAGCTCAGTGATAAAAGTACCAAAATGTCCTTTGCGGGGACAGTGGCGTGGATGGCTCCGGAGGTGATACGGAACGAGCCCGTCTCTGAGAAGGTGGACATCTGGTGAGTCGTGCTCATGGTCAAGTGCCTTCACCTTCTGTTCAGTCCCTTGGTTTCCCAGCACCTTCCATGTCCTTTCCTCATCCTGTGCCTGAGCACGGTTTGCTCTGTGGTGGGCTGTTCCTTTCTCCTTCTGCCCCGTGCCCTGAGCTTTGGTGGGCTCTGATGCAAAGGGAAATGACACAGGGGTGCTGGCTGGGTGCTGACCTGCAGGTTCCAGCTAAGGCTCAGTGCAGTCTGTGTCTTGCAGGAAGCAAATGCAGAATTTCTTCCCTGTGTCATTATCCAGCCCAGAGCTTTCTCCCAGTGCTGTGCTCAGGGGCCTCTCAGCAGCCTCCACATGCACAGTGGTTTTCCATCACTTCTGTCCCTCTTCAGGGCCATGCTGGAGCTGTGGGGAGGCCCCTGCTGTGCTCCCCATGCCCTTGTGCTTCCTGCACACCAGGCTGGTTGTTGTATGGGCAGCCCCAGGATTAGAGTCCAGTGAATCCAATCCTGGATCCAAGAGGGAGGAAACCAGGATAGGTTGTAAGAATTTTGGAACCCGTTTCCATTGATGTGGAACATGCTCTGTATCCAAAGGAACATAAAGAGCGGTTCAGTCTCTGTGCTATTAAAAATGCTTCAGAGGGCTTGGCCTTGGAGTTCCTTTGGGAAACCTCTCCACAGGTTTCAGAGCCCTCAAGGGAGCTGCATCTCTATTTCTGCCTCATTATTTCTGCATATTCAATGTCAGCAGGCAGGACAAATGCCCTTCTGGCTGCTTTATAGCCAGGAGGGATTTTGCTTCCCATGGTTTTTCAGCTTCAGATGCTGTCCCTTCCCTGGCAGGGCAGGGAGCTGCTGGGCAAAGCCGTGGGTGGTCCAGGGAGCAGTGGAGTCAGGAGCTGCTGCTGGAGTTCTAGCTTGGGCCTGGGCTTGACCTGAAGGGCAAGATTTCCTGCAGGGAAGGTGGTGTTACCTGTGGTGTGCAGCTGCTCTTGTGCCCAGGGTGTCCTGTGTATTTATTTTGGATGTCCAGGTCGCAGCACAGCCGGCTCCTGTGGGAGGAACACTTGGGTTGTTCTGGAAAGAGAACACACCCAGTGTTTGTCTGCTGAACCCATCCCTTTCAATCACAGGATTGTGAGGATGAGCGGTGCTGGATTTCCACCCTTGACTTTCTGTCCTTTAGAGTGGTTTATGTTCAGGAATATTTCACAGAACATCCTGTCCAATAAAACCTTTGCTCCTTCCCTCAGTGACTTGGAGGTGTTGCTCTTTGGTGCCAGTTCCTCTGGAGTTCATGACAGTGCTGATTGCTCAGTCTCTCCCTTGCCATCCATTCCTCCCTCCAGATGAATAAAAATGATGTTCATGAATGCTGCCAACAAATGAGAACAGTTCCTGAGCTGCTTATATGTCTGCTCTCTCATCTCTAACAGCATGCAGAAGAATAAATCTATAATCTTATCAGGAGTCTTGGAAATCTTTTGTTAGTTCTTAGTCATAACAAATATGAAAGCAGATGAGCTTTCCCTGGTAGTTTGTCCAACCTCCTGGATCCCTGCTTTCCTGCAGCCCACAAAAAAGGATTTTGAGGCGAGAAATATTCAAATTCTGCTTGTTTGTTGCTTTTTTTTTTTTTTTTTTTTTTTTTTAAACATGACTTGAAGCCAATGGGCTTTGAAAGTGCAGTGTTTTTCACATGAAACTGTTTCCTGACTGATGGTTGTTCAGACCTGGTACTTTGTCCCTTAGAAGTTCTTCTGTACTTGATAAAAGCCCTGGATATTGGTACCAGCCAGAAACGCCCTTCTCAGCTTTCACCTGGCTGTAGTCTCCAGCTTGGCAGGGTCGGTGTCCCACAGAGGAATGGGACATGGAGTAAGGTGGCACATCTGGCTTGGAAATGAAGGTTGTTTTCCTCACCTGTCTCACAGCCCAGTGTTGATGTGCAGTAACAGTGGTGGTGGTTCTCAGCAGCATTTTGTTTACCTCTGTATTGACTGGTTTGGTGTTTCTTTGATGTGATGATTGTGTACAAAACAAATGTTTCCTGTTAAAAATTAAGCTTTTGGTTCTTTCTGGTAACTTCACTAAGGAAGAGTTTTCTTACATACATCTGTCAGTTCTTGTTAGGAGGTTCTTTCCCTGACTGAGTTATCTTAATTAATTTTTTTTTTTTTTTTGCTTTATCCTTCCTTTCTTCAGAACAAAAGGAATATCAGATGAGACCTCATGTGCTTTTGGTACTGACAGTTATGCAAGTAGCATTTGTTTCCTAATTTCTGTGTTGCAGTAGTTGTAGTGCTGAGTTTCAAACCTTGAAACTCCTACCTGGGATTACAGGTAACAGCAGAGGGAGCCTTTGGTTAGGGAAAAGAAAACAAAACCAGTTAAATGAAATGTAAAAAAAGCCACAAAACCTTTGTTGTGTTGTCTCTGTAAGACACTTGTCAGTCTGTGCAGTAGTCAATCATCTGTTCTTACCAGCAAGAACAGTTCAAAGTCTGTCTGAGAGTAGACTTTGGAGTCTTTTCATTTAACAGGAGCAAGATTTAATCTGTACAGAAAATGTGTTTTCAGGATCTTTAAAATCTCACAAAGAAGCAGGAAAGGGTGGGTGAAGAACAGTGTGATTTTGTGCTCAGCCCAGTGCTGAAGCAGAGGAGTTACCTGGTGTGTTAAAAACCACTTGTTGCACCTACTTGCAGTTTTGGACCAGACATCCCTATTTCCCTGTTTTGTCCAACAAACTGTTTTTTTTTTCAATCTCCAGATGTTTCTATTAACAGCTTCTGTGTGAACTTGATTTATCCTGCTTTATTTCTTCATCAGGTCATTTGGAGTGGTTTTGTGGGAGCTGCTCACGGGAGAGATTCCATACAAGGACGTGGACTCTTCAGCCATCATTTGGGGAGTGGGCAGTAACAGCCTCCACCTTCCTGTCCCTTCCACCTGCCCAGATGGCTTCAAAATCCTCATGAAGCAAACCTGGTAAGAGCCTGAACCCCACACAGCACAGACCTAAGGCTGGCTCCCAGCAAAACCTGTGAAAGTCAGGGTGGGAATATGGAACCCAGAGCAGAGGGCTCTTAGATACTCTCACACTTGAGAGCGAGAAGTTGTAATATTCTGGATCTGCTTCCTTGTGGCAGCAGGCCTGGACCCCAGGACATCTTCAGGAGCCTTTGCAGAGGGTGTTGCTTTGCTGTAGCAAAGTAGGGGGATTAAAGGTGGCTCTGTGAGAAGACAAAAGGAGCTGGAAGGAAAGTGGGGCAAAACTCCTTGAGGCCATATCTGGAGTGAAGGGAACTGATTTTTTCACTCAGAAAACCCCTTGTAAGCAACTGGCTTTTGAACTGGACAAAGAGAAATACAAGCTTTCTGTCTGGAACACAGATTTTCCAGGTTCAGATATGGAAAATGCTTTCAGTTTCCTCCATGCACCAGATTAGAGTTAAAATTCTTTGTCTTGGGTTTCACATTGATGCTTTGTCTTTGTAATTACATCCTGACACAGTGCAAAGGGTCTTCCAGCGTTTTCCCACTCCATGGGTTTTACCAGCCACCCTTCCATGGCACAAAGGGGACAACAGGCCAGAGCATGTGTGGATATTTCCCAGTGCTGTTTGCCCTGAGCTGCAGCAGTCGGGCTGTGGCAGCTTGTGCAGCTCAGAACAACAGAGAACCTACAAACACTTGTATCCCCACCTAGTGGAAGGAGCTGGTTGGTAGGGGAGAGGAGGCTCAAGAGACTGCTCTTGCACTGAGCAAGGTGGATTCAGTCCTGAAACTTAAGTGCTGGTCCTTTTTCTCAAAAATCCAAATGTTTGTGTACTTTTCTGTGATCTTTAGGGCTGTTCAGTGCATTGCAGTACTCAGGCATGTGCTGTGTGATGACTCACAGACCTTTAGTGCTCTAAAGCACCCTGAATATAAGTTTTTATTTCTACTAGATTGAGTCTTTCCACTATAAAATTTGGAAATTTATGGGACAACAAACCAAAGTATGTTCCTTCTTGACAAGCAAGTTAGGGTAGAAACTGAAACTATTCCTGTCTTTCACTCTGTAGCTGCATTTTCTTAAACATTTTGCACCTCTTTTGTTTCTTCAAAATGGGTCACCACAAACCACCTCTAGCACAATTAAATTGTATTCAGCAAAAGAGAAAAAACAGAGAAGCTCTTTGGTCAAACATGTCAGCTGCTTGGTTCAGAGAACAGGATCTAGTGAAACCCTTTCAGAAGAGCAGGAGAGGTTGGCAGTGCCCACCCTCAGCCCAGAAGGGCAGGAGGGGCTGGCAGTGCCCATCCCTCAGCCCAGAAGGGCAGGAGAGGCTGGCAGTGCCCATTCCTCATCCCAGAAGGGCAGGAGAGGCTGGCAGTGCCCATCCCTCACCTCACCCCTGGCTGTTTGTGTTCTGTTTCAGGCAGAGCAAGCCCCGGAACCGTCCGTCCTTCCGGCAGACACTGATGCACCTGGACATTGCCTCTGCTGATGTGCTGGCTACTCCTCAGGAAACCTACTTCAAATCCCAGGTAACTGGGGAAAGGCTGTAGCCTGTGAATGCTGGAATTAGCTCCATGGATCTTATTTTGGAGGGTGCATTGAGTAGAGAAAGTCTAGATCCATGATTTCAGTTTGATTCTTGGGGAGGAGCAACCTGATGGGTGTGTGAAAATCTTTTACCCAAACTTTCCCAAGCTGAGACTTCTGCTGCATGAACCAGGGTTTCAAGGGGCAAATAGAGTATTACTCTAGACAGGCATCATCATGGAGCTTTCAAAATCATGAGCCTTTCTACATATTTTCTCTGCCAAAAGTAAAGAAAATATTCTGTTAGGACAAGAAGAACTCTAGGAATTAAAAAAAAAAAGCCAGGTGAAGCAGGACATGCTCTCCCTGCCACTGGAGAGGTCTCCCCGCACTCACGGGAGGCTGGATGTGCTCTTTGCCTCTCTTCTTCACCAAGAAGAATTTTTATTGCCTTTTTCTCTTTTTTTTCCTTTTGATATGTTTTAAATTTTCTGTTTGGAGCACAAAATTGTAAATACCATTTGAAAATGCTGGCACTAAATGTGCTGCGGTGTTGTTACCCAAAATAATTCAGCTAACAAAAATACATTCTCAACCCAAAGCTGTAATTTCCTGCACACACAGAGAACATTGCCCAGGAGTTTTTCTGTGGTGCACTTACAGATTGCAATTCTTTGTAAATAGCTAAAAGCAAATTGCTTTCCTAGGCTGAATGGAGAGAAGAAGTGAAGAAACATTTTGAGAAAATTAAAAGTGAAGGAACTTGTATCCACCGGCTGGATGAAGAATTGATTCGCCGTCGAAGAGAAGAGCTGAGGTGTGTTCACAGCCTTTGTGTTTACTGTTTGCTTTTCCCATCCAGCCTTCCCTTCCCAGCTAAATGGGCCCTCAGCTTGTCCTCACAGGGCCTCCTGCTCCAGCCCCTGACTCTTTTTATTCTCCCCTTGTACTGAAGTTCCCAAAACA
Organism: Aegithalos caudatus; assembly: GCA_013389925.1. NCBI lineage: Eukaryota > Metazoa > Chordata > Aves > Passeriformes > Aegithalidae > Aegithalos > Aegithalos caudatus. Next base: position 708,436 of record WEIU01002609.1, on the reverse strand, counting down.
GGACCCAGTATTCCTGGTGGTATAAATTTGGGCAGCCTAAATTCCTTGTGAATCCAGAAACCAAAATTCCCATGGGCATGGCCTAGGCCATGAGCACTGCTCAGCTGATGGGAAGCTGGAGAGAAGCAGTGGGAACTGTCGCTGTTTCTGGGCAGTCTCAACAGTTTGCCCCAGACGAGGTGGCAAAGGCTTGTGTGTTTCCCAGGGAATAGTTCTGCCTGAGAATTGGTGTTTGTGATAACAGCACTGAAGCAGATAGATCCATCTCAGTGGGAAATCCATCCTGAGGTTGGCTGTGAGCTTTCTCTGGCCTGGTGCTTTCTTTGGGTTAGTTATTCCAGAGAAGTGAACATACTTCATATGAACAGCCCACTGAAACACATTTTGAACATTAGACCAACTTAAAAATGAAAGCAGAAGGATTATTTAAAGAAGGGAAAGTGTTTCCTCCTGTGATATGAATTTGCAAGTACAGTTAACAGAGAAGCATAAAACTCTAAGAAGCAGTTCTGTGTCAAACCTGAGGAACCAAAGGGGCCCTTGGCTGGGTAATTTGATGCAGTGGTTGTTCAGTGTTCCCTGTCCCTAGGGAGCTTTGTGTGGCCACATCTTTCAGTTGTACTGGAGCTGTGGGGACACCCTGCTGTTAATGAAATACAGACACATGACTTCTTTCCTGTTTCTGTAGAGGCTGGTTTAGCCCCTTCTCTGATCAAGGCTTGGCCAGAGGGCTCCTGGGTGTGTGAGGCATTTACAGCTCTTCCAGGGAGAAATGTTGCCACTCTTTCAAGGCTGTTAAACACTTTCTAAACCATAGGTTTATTGCTGTGTCAGGCTCTTAATCAATCATCACTCACTATTAGCAGTATCTGGGACTCAGTGCAGTACAGCTGGCAAATTTGACTTTTAAAAGGCCTTTTCCTAAAGCACCTGTATTTTTCCTCATTCTCTTCTCTTGGTCCCTGGAAGTCAGGCTGAAATAAAGCCTTTTCTGCCTTTCAGACATGCATTAGACATCCGTGAGCACTACGAGAGGAAGCTGGAGCGAGCCAATAACCTGTACATGGAGCTCAGTGCTATCATGCTGCAGCTGGAGGTGCGGGAGAAGGAGCTCATCAAGTACGTGTCTGGGAATGGTGATGTGCACGTGGCAGCCTGCACACAGCAGAGCACAAACACTGCTTCATTTCTGTCACTGGATAGTGGCTCTTGTAGATTCAGTGTCCCCTGACAAACTGCAAAGGTTGGGGAATTGCTGGTGAGCAGGGAGAGGTCCCTTGGGAGTGAATTCCTGCAGACCACTGTCAGTGGTACTGACTTGGAGAAAGGCACCTTCCCATTTGGTGCTGGCATCCTTTGGCCCATGTGTGAAGGGAACAGCAGCCCTGCTCCTGGGCTGTGTGCCATGGCCCTGTCCCTGCTGCCTGCAGAAGGGATTTAGAAGTGCCTGTGTCCTTTCCCAGCAGAGCAATTGGGTATGCAGCATGTTCCCTGCAGAGCCAGTTCCAGTGGGAGCAGCAGGTGGAGAGAGAGACAACTGATGTGGTTTTCTTTTTTCTTTCCCTGATGTTTCAGGAGGGAACAAGCAGTGGAAAAGAAATACCCTGGGACTTACAAACGCCACCCAGTCAGACCAATAATCCACCCCAATACAGTGGAGAAGTTGATGAAGAGGAAAGGGGTCTCACATAAACCAGGCAGCCAGACCAAACGGTGAGAAGTAACAACCCAGTCCTGTGCCAGAGCCAGTGGCAGATCCCCACTGTACAGTTCCTTCCCTTTGAGCCTGATGAAATGCAGGGTGGGAGAAAGGGCTTTCACACTTGAGCCTGGTCTGATCCTCAGAATTGTCAGATATTAAGATAATTATCTAATTATCTTAAGGTGAAAGGGATGAATTCTGCCATCCCTATCACCTGGGCAGCTCTCTGGAACCACGGAATCACAGGATGTGTTGGTTGAATGCATGAATTGTTGGTCCCTGTGATTTTTGAGCAGATGATGGTGCTTGGACAGGAGGTATCTCCTGTGTTTTCTCAAATTCCTAACTATCCAAGATCATCCTTGACTTGGATGGGAATAAGCAGGGCAAGGGATTGTGGAAATCAGACAGGCCTCAGGAGCAATGGGTTCATTGTTGAGGAATTAATTTGAGAATTCATGCTGTCCTTTCAGTTATTTGTCTTCTGCGTGACTTTTAGATAGGGAGATTATTTTTTTCTAGAGGAGTTGTTTTTTTGGGGATTTCCAGCAGTTAGTCCTGATTACCAGTGAATAATCACTTCTGAATTAATATTCCCACATGGCTCTTAGATGAGCAGCCTGATCACCACCATTGTACATGCACAGAGTGAGAGCCATGCTCTATTCCAAGGTCCTGGGAGGGAGCTATTTTGGGAGAGAACATCAAAATAAGAGCGGAAAAGGAGAGCGTGTGACAGCTATTGGAAAAAACAGCAAGACGGGAGTGTAGAGCAAGAAGGGCTGAACGAAAGGACATTGAGTGGAGAGAATAATCACAGGGACCAAAATGCAGGAGTCAAGCAGCTGAAGGGAAGGGCAGCCTGTAGATTTTGGGAAGCAGAGTGTGCTTTTGGCTCCAGCTGCCTCTTGATCCTGGCTCTGGGCCAGTGTCACTTCTCTGTGGCTTGACATGGAACTTCTTCTCCCTGTCTCCCAGGCCAGATCTACTGAAGTCAGAGGGCATACCCAGCACAGAAGCAGCATCCAATGGCTCCCCAGTCTCAGGAAGTCCCAAGATGTCAACCCTGAGTGGCAAAAGCCGGTACCGCAGCAAGCCCCGGCACCGCCGGGGGAACAGCAAAGGCAGCTACAACGAATTTGCAGGGATACTGAAAAACCAGCCAGCGCAAGACGACGCCCCCCAGCCCGGCCCTCCCCACCCTCCCCACGCCCCCGGAGCGCCTNCCCGACCTCATCTCCACCGCCATGGAGGCCGACTGCCGCCGCGGCCTGGACGGCAAGGACGGCCCGGCCGAGCGCTGGGAGTGCTGCCAGGCGGATCCCTACGACCCCTGCCTGCAGTGCCGGGATGAGGACAGTGGGCAGGCGCAGATGGCGCCTGTGGAGCCGAGCGGGAGCCGCCCCCAGTCCCCGGCGGCCGCGTCGCTCTACGAGAGCGCGCAGTTCATGGAGAAGCTGGAGGAGCAGGGCACTGCGGCGTCCGCCCTGGGCACTCCCCAGCACTTGGCTTCCTCAGGGCTGCCCTGCAAAGTGAGATCCCTCCAAAAGGTGAGGACAGACCTCCGGGGTTTCAAGATGTGGTTTCGGTAGGGCCTGGTTCTGTGACGTGCAGTTTTGCCAGTTGGTTTGAGTTGCAACTTGTTCTGCCGAATTTTCGATGGTGAAACAGTCTCAAAGTGCTTTCGAGCCTTTCTCCAAGCGAAGGGATAAATGCGTTGTTCCGTAATATTACGTGAGAGTTTCTTTGAGAATCCGTGGTGCTGCTGTGTCTCAGGGCAAAGATTGTACATTTGCCATGGTCTTGAGGACATCCCTTTTGCTGCACTTGACAGAAATTGTCCCCCTACACTGAAAGTCATAGTTCTGTATTTTGTGAGGATTTTGCAGGAGTAAAAAGGAGGTTATGGCACAGTTGTACAGAAGCAGTTCTTTGTGCCTCCTGCTTCCATCCAGGTGGTGAGAAAAGTAGGAACCAGTCTGAGTTCAAAGAGCAGGAAAACTGGGCCTGGCTGGAAAAGTCATGGAAAATAGCATAATTATCAGACCAAGAGTGTGGTTTGACCCCAGCATGGAGGCAGTAGGACATTGTAAGACAGGGATGGGATGAGATAAAGGCTTAATCTGAATGAGGGGCTGACAGGTTGGATGGGATAGAAGGAGGCTTTAAAAAACAACAGTGTGGGGGTCGATTTTGATGGGAGAAGGGGAATAAAAGGCTCTGTGCTTACTGACGTATGAAACAAATCCCAAGTTCTCCTAGCTGGTGAAACCCATTGAAAAAGGCTGTGTCATCTCCATCCTACTCTATTGATGGGCTGTGGTAGAATAGGGTAAAGCCAAGAGTGCCAAATCATCTCCATAATTTATGTGGGTTTCCATGCGATACTAATTACTTGATTTGCTTCAGTGAGAATCTGGAACGTTCTGTACTCCATACCTGCTAAAATACTCCAGTGTATTTCCCAGTCAGTCACTCCAGATTCTGGAATAGCAGCCTTGAGACTGCTTGAAACAACCTCCTGCTAGACAATGTCTGAGTCAATGTTCCTGACACAGGCTGTCTTCTGGTCTAGGTTCTTGCAGCCTGTAGATTTTGCACTGTTTTGCAGTGACTTTGTCCTGGAGGACCAAGGGTCAGGCATGTTTGAACTTCCCCAGACATGACACCCTTTTTGTCCTTGTTTTCCGCCAGAGCGGGGATGAGTCGTCAGAAGAGGAGGAGGGCGAAGTTGACAGTGAAGTGGAGTTTCCTCGTAGACAAAGGTAAAAGGTGAATTCACTCTAATCTCTCTTTGGTGGGACAAAGCTGAGGAGAACTGTCATAGCAGCTGCACACCAGCACTGAAACTGATGGAGGTGCTGGCAAAAGAACAGAATCCCATTCAGTGTGACCCTCAGCTGATCCCACATGTCCACTTGCTGTTCCATCTGCCCTGAGATGTTCTCTCTGGCCCAGCTTTCCTGCTGCAGGCTGTGTGCAGCACAACTTGAGCACACTTGATAACGTTATTCTGCCTCTATAAATGAGCTGCTGCATGTTTCACCAGGATCAGACTTTGTGGATGTGGGAACCCTTTGTGGGCTACTCCCAGTGTTGTTTATTAATTGTTGCTGCTGTGGGTGAGACTCCAGCTCAGTACCTTTGTAGCTGAATTCAGATAAGATTGCAGAGCTAAGTGACAACAGCAGATCAAATTTGATGGTGTTGCCTGTAAAACAAGACTATGGGGGAGTGTTGCTACATAAGCCCAGGGAACAGCAGGATTTACAGTCCTGAGCTGAGGAAAAACATCATGGAGTAGGTTCATGAAAGCAGCTGCTTGAAGTGCAGGAGTGATCCAGTAGGCAAACTGGATTACAGGTTTGTAGCCCAAAGTAGGTTACAGGTTTGATTCAAAGGAACAGGGAAGAAAATAAAATCTTGTCTCCTATTGTGTGCATCCACAGCACACCTGAAGCTTAAATCCTAATGCCTCCTTCGTTGCCCCAGCTCAAAGACCACAGTAAAGTTTGGAGAGGTACTGAGAAGTGTGACCAGAGTGGTTAGGGATGGTTTCTGTAGAAGGAGATATTGAACCTGTGTAAAATGGGTTGTGAAAGAGGCAACACTGGAGGTGCATGAAATTTTAATTTATGTGGAGAAAACAGACAAGGAATGATTCTTCACATTCATGTGAAGCAAATGGGACTTTAAAATGAACAAAAGGAAGTGCTTTTTCCATCCAGAACATTTTCGGATGTGGAGCTCATTGTCAAGGTGTGCTGTGGAAATCAGACCATGAAGAGCCATCTAAGTGCAGACTTTCTGGAGTATGGATGAGTGTTAGCATTGTCATTTGGGTTTGGGCTTCTGCTCGGAAGTCAGATCTGCTGAATAGTACAAGCCAGGAAGAGATGCTGGGAGAAAGCAGGCTCTGTCTGCATACCCTGTTCTCATACTTCTCCCAGATTATTCCTTCCTGCCTGGGGTTGAAGGAACAATGCTGGGCTGGATGGGTTATGTGACTCATACAGTTCCTGTGTGATGGTGTTTCCTCTGTGATTTACTAACTTGGAAGATTAGGAGGACAAATTGCCTGCCCAGTTGTGGGTCTCCTGGCATGTTCCCTCAACTGATGTATTGCCCCATTGCTGTTGAATCCTGGCCCAAGGCCATTTCCATGGTTGAGTAACCATGAGCTTATTTCTTGAGTGGATGGTCCTAAATCCTGCCTGGCTTTTGGGATGGCTGCCAGGTGATGCAGGTATTCCCAGGAGAGTTAGCTTGAACTCACAGAATCACTGGGTTGGAAGAGACTTTTGAGATCAAGTCCAGTTCATGCCCTAACACCTCAACTAATCCATGGCACTGAAGTGCCACATCCAATCTTTTTTTAAGCACATCCAGAGATGGTGACTTCACCACTTCCCTGGTCAGACAATTCCAGTACTTTATCACTCTTCCCGTAAAAAACTTTTTCCTAACATCCAACCTAAATTTCCCTTGGCACAGCTTAAAACTGTGTCCTCTCCTGTCAGTTGCTGTCTGGAGAAAGAGACCAACCCCTGACCACAACCACCTTTCAGAGAGTTGCAGAGTGATGAGGTCACCTCTGAGTCTCCTTTTCTCCAGGCTGAACACCCCCAGCTCCCTCAGTCATTCCTCACAGGGTTTGTGTTCCCAGCCCCTCACCAGCCTCAGTGCCTCCTCTGGATGTGCTCTAGTGTCTCAATGTCCTTCCTAAACTGAGGGGCCAGAGCTGGACACAGCCCTCAATGTCCTTCCTAAACTGAGGGGCCAGAGCTGGACACAGCCCTCAATGTCCTTCCTAAACTGGGGGACATGAACTGGACACAGCACTTGAGGTGTGGCCTCACCAGTGTCCAGTACAGGGGGAGAATGACCTCCCTGCTCCTGCTGGCCACACCATTCCTGATACAGGCCAGAATCCTGTGGCCTCCTTGGCCACCAGGGCACACTGCTGGCTCCTGTTCAGCTGCTGTCACCAGTACCCACAGGTCCCTTTCTGCCTGGGCACTGTCCAGCCACACCATCCCCAGCCTAGAGCATTGCAGGGGGTTATTGTGGCCAAAATGCAGGACTTGGCACTTGGACTTATTAAACTTCATCCTACTGGACTCTGCCCATCCATCCAACAGTTCCAGGTCTCTCTGCAGAGTCCTCCTACCTTCCAAAAGATTAACACATGCTCCCAGCTTAGTGTCGTCTGCAAATTTACTAATGGAAGACTCCCCCTCATCCATATTCCAGTAAAAATATTAAACAGACCTGCACAGTGCCTTCCTGTAGGAAAATGCACTGTCAAAAAAAATATGCTCCAGGGCAGATCAGCTAATATGGACATATCAGACAGGACCAAATAAAAACAGATTAATTTAAAGAAGCAGGTAGTGAATTAAATCATTCAGAAGGGATAGAATTCTGTAGCTCCAGGATGTGGAAGGCACTCCACAAGGCCTGGTGTAGCAGAGCTGTGAACACAGCACCCAGGAAGTCCCCTGTGACTGTCACCCAAGGTGAACACTGAGCTTCTCTCCCTGCCTGCAGACCCCACCGCTGCATCAGTAGCTGCCAGTCCTACTCAACCTTCAGCTCTGAGAACTTCTCTGTGTCGGATGGAGAGGAGGGGAACACAAGCGACCACTCGAACAGCCCGGATGAGCTGGCCACCAAGCTGGAGGATGAGCTGGCTGAGAAGCTGGAGGACATGTTGTCCCAGACTCCAGAGATCCCCATTGAAATCTCCACGCAGTCGGATGGGCTTTCGGACAAAGAGTGTGCTGTGCGGAGGGTCAAGACTCAGATGTCTCTGGGCAAACTTTGTGCAGATGAACACAGCTGTGAGGTGAGTTGGTTATCCCCTCCTTCCACTCAGTGGAAAAAAACTACATAAATGCTATGGAAAGCGCCAGAAAGTTGGAACACTGCCTAGAAAATGCTGTGGTAGGTGTACTACGGCAAAGCAACTGCTGCAATACCCAATCTCCTTCCTGCTTGGCAGAAGAGTGGGTGGGGGAAAGTAGCACAAACAAGGCTGAACATGATGTACTGGTCAAGATGAGTGTGATTTTGGGAGGCCATCAGATTTGCAGTTGCATTAAGTGGTATAAAAATACATAACGAAATGGAGTGGATATAAACTGCCTCAGACAGATCCATCAGCAGCCTTGCTGACAAAGCCAAGATGACTTTTTTCCTTTCTCTGCCTTTCAAGTGTTGGGGAGGGGTAGGGCAGAGCCTGCTGCACGATCTCCTTATAACCCTGTGTTTGGGAGTGCTCTGACCGGGTATTTCTGTGCTGTCCCCTCTCAGGGGAGACAAGTGACCTTTGTTGGGGCAGTTGTGTGCTGTGCCCTCTCCCGTGTGTGCCACTCTCCTCCTCTGCCAGTGGTGACCTTTGCCTGGCTGCTGTGACAGACTGGGATGTGTGGGTGATGTGCAGTACAGGAATGGTGCTCAAGTCTCCCCCTTTCCTTTGTGTTGCAGAACCCACCACAGTTTGGAGAATCAGACTGTGACTCTTCTGAAGGGGAGTGTTCTGATGCCACAGTCAGGACCAATAAGCCCTGCAGCTCTGCTACTTGGTAATACAGATCTCCCCCAAAGCTTCTTGGTACTGGCATTTTGATTTCCCCGAGATTCCACTTCATTCCCCTTCATCACACTTTACAGGAAGAGAAGATGCTTCTCCTTCCCACCCCAGGAGTGATTTGCAATAACCCGAATCTCTGGAAAATGTCCAAATGAAATTAATTCTCTTTGAGCATTTCAATCAAGAATGGCAGGGATGTATTTTATTGAATAATCTAGTTACTGTAACATGGATATTTATTTTTTTGACATTTTAACACTTTTTACTGTAAAGAGTGGATTGTATTTATAGACACACAGACTCGTTGCAAAAAAAAAAAAAGTTCAGAAAGCAAGCACACTACGGAGAAACATCCTGGGAGTCCTGCCTGGACAGCTTTGTGTACAGACGTGGGGGATTCTCTTGCTGCTTGCACAGGGGACCAGGCCTCGTGGCCCTGAAGATTGGAGAACAGATCAAGAAAACTAAACCACTCAGTCTTATCAAATGAAGAAAAGCAGAAAAAGACCTGACTGTAGGGTCACCTGTGAACAAAGTGTTTTCAGTATAACCAGCTGGGTCATTTTTAATCAGAAGGTGGACATGCTCCTGGAGAAAACTGGTACTGAGGTGCTAACATCCAGGGTCTTCTGAGTCGATACATCCCAGGAATGTAATGATGGGTTTTATTTTAAGGATTTTTAGTTTCTTTTTTTAATCAGCATTTTGTTGTGAGATCCTGCAAATGTTATTCTAACCTCGTCCTCTTGAGAATTGGTATCAGAGCACTTCTTACCACTGTCCTTGCTTCACTCTGGGAGTGTCAACCTCCAGCTGAGCAGGGAAACCTCTCTCAGATGCAGTGTGCCATTTCCCAGTGTACTTCCTCCTCTTACCTCCTGTCTGTTTCAGTCAGTCAAAGAAATCAATCAACTCAGTGTTGGCCAAGCAAGGACTTGCAAAGCGTGGAAAGCACATTCCGCAGAGCCCGAGCACTTCTGGGGGGACGCTGGAGACGCCTGGACTGGACTGGGAGAAGCAGCCTCTCACCTACAGCAGCATCCAGAACCAGCAGAGGGCTGTGTGTTGAGGGGGAAGACTGGGAATTGCTGGCCTGGCTAAGAGCATCAGCCCTGCTCTGTCTCCTTGTTCACTGTACATTCTTGGAAGCGTTAGCAGCTGCCTGCCCTCCGTGGCGGGCCTCGTGCAGGGAATCTTGACGTGGCTGTGGCACGGCTGTGTCTCGGGCGTGCCCTGAGGCCTCTGTTTCTCCTCCAAGCTGAAACTCTGCAGGTGCAAGTGAGGATAGTACTGGTTGTGTGACAGGCCGAGGCATTGGCAGATGAGAAAAATTTGTTTTCTGATAGAACTCATAGTGCCTTCCCTTCAAACACTACTCTTCTAAAACAATATTGAAAGAGAACAAAATGATAGAGCACGTTCCTCCCCCCCTTCCTTAGTTGATGTCCCCCTGCAAGAGCTCTCCCTCTGCCCTTCCCAGTTTGCTGGCTGGCACGGCTAGCCAGAGGTGAACGGCAGGAATGGACCATGGACAGGTACTTCTGTTGCTTTGTTTGTTTACATTTTATGTTAAAATATTGGTTTGAACTTAACTGTGGTAATTTATAGCCTCATGGCAAAGTGAAGGAAAATGTCTTACTTATACAGAGAGCAGTATTGTATGAGTTAAATTATCCCATATTTTTAAATTTTTGTAGCTGGACTACAGACAGATCTTAAGTTATGATGTTATTTTATTATTTATTATCATTTCTGTAGATCAGAAGGTTGGCTTCACCGCTAGCACAACTGTAATCTCTGTGTGTGATGTTACCTTCTCCCTGCTCGCCAGAGGGGTGGGAGCAGAGCTGGGCTCGGTGGCTGTCAGGAGTTACTGCCTCTAGTGATTTCCAGGGATGCTGTTACTCCAGGGCAGAGAACACAGAGGGGTGGATGGCTGCACTCAGGTTCCTCCTGGCAGAGCTGCAGTTTGCTCACATTGCTGATGGGCGGCAGCCACTGAACTGGTGGGAATGTGGGAAGGGTGGTCAGGGGGTGGGGGCTTTTGAATTGATCACAAACCGTGACAAGATTCCCTGGCCAGAGCATCCAAAACGACATCAGGGAGGAGGGCAGTTGCCTTGGGCAGTGGGTCCATGCAGTGGATCACCCAGGCAGGACCAAACAGCCTCCTGGAGAGGGAGTGACCTGCTCACCCTGCTCTGGGCAGAGGCTGAATCCTGTAAGGAGTGAAGCTCTTTCCTGGCTCCTTCCCTCTCTCTTCCCACCCTTTGTTTCTCCTCCCCAATGTTCTTTGTCTCTCAGCCAGTGGCAGGAGGAGCCGTCAGGGCAGAGATGACTTTGCTGTTGTGATGTGAGAGGGAGTTTGGTGGTGCAGATGGTTACTCAGGCTGGAGGTCAAGGTGTGGGAATTTAGCAGTGGAGAACTGTGTGCACAGAACACACTGTGGTGCAAAGAAAGGTAGAGAACTGCCATCGGGTGTCCCCAGCAGAGGATGCCAAGCCCTGTGCCCCTGGGGAGACTCTGCTCAGACCTGGCAGGCTCTGGGAGACCCATGGGCAACACTGGTATCCTTGGGCAGTCCCACAAACAAGCCCAAAGCAGAGCTGCCTCCAGCTCAGGCCTGTCAGTGTCCCCAGGGCCTCCAGCCCGTGGTGATCCAGTCCCCGACAGATTCCGGAGGGGTTTGGGTACCTGTGGTCTCTGCATAGGCTCCACATGGGATGAAGCTCCCCTGAGCTCACAGAGCTTTGGTGTTTGGGATTTTGAGACCCTTCTGGGCCAGCTGTCCTGGGTGTGTGCTGATTCCTCCCCATCCTTGCCTGGGGACCTGCTGGCCTGTTCTGCAGCCTGGGAAAGCAGAGCTGCCCCCTCCAGGCTGCCACATTTAGCTCTATTCTCACAGCACTGTTCCAGTCCAGTGTCGCTGCTCCCACCCGCTGTCCCCTGACGCTGCATCCCTCTGGGAATGCCACTAGGGCAGCCCCTTGCCCCGCCCATGGAGGTGTCACCCCAGCCTCCCCTGCACATCCCATGGCCTCGCTGTGTGCGGGCAGAGCTGCCTCAGCACCCCACATTCCCGGGATGGTTGCTCTCAGTTCTGGGGGGGTTACGTAGGATTTTCCTTGGTGACACCTCCCTGGGATTGCACAGTCCCCACATTGCTGTATGGGCACCTCTGCTGTGGCTCCTCACACTCCCTCTCCTGGCAGGGTCTGGGGTTGAGGGGTGTAGGTGAGCCTGCTTACTCCTCGTAGTAACACCGCATTCCAGGGCCGGAGTAAACTGTGGCTTCCCCTTCCAGCATCCCGAGTACCCTGATCCAGTTCTCGTGGCTGCTGACAGCTCCTGAACACTAGCCTAGATTTTCTCCCAGAGCTGAATGTTGCCCTCCCCACTGTCGTGTTAAGTACCCATTTCATCTTGGCCCTGTCCAGTAGTGTTCATCCCCTCCTCCCTGCTCTGTGGATTCCTGAGACAAACTTGATTTTTTTTTTGTATTGACCAGTGTACAGTGATGGAAACAAGAATGACTATCAAAGCAAACAATGCATGGAATAAAAAGCCAGTGTACTTCAGTGCTGCAGCCTGGTCTGGTGATCTGGGAATGGGTTCTCACGGACTTTGGCATGGTGTCATGAAGCCTTGTTCTGGGGTCTCCCATCTGCCCCCATCCTTATCAGGAAGGTTACTTTATCCTCCAAGTGGATCTCCTCATGGAGAGCAAATACCAAAACCCCAAGAGCGGAGTATCATCCTGGGGGAGGAGGGTGGTGAGGCCCTGGCACAGGGTGTCCAGAGAAGCTGTGGCTGCCCCATGATCCCTGGAAGTGTCCAAGGCCGGGCTGGATGGGGCTTGGAGCAACGTGGGATAGTGGAAGTGTCCCTGCCCATGGCAGGGAGTGGGAGGGCATGGGCTTTAGGATCCCTTCCAACCCAAACCATTCTGGGATCCTATGTTCTCCACAACTGTTACACAGTTATACAGGAGCAAATGTGTGGGTTTCAAGGTGCTTTTCAAGGACAAATCTCTGCCAGTCAGGCACATCCATTCCTGTTCTTTTCCCCTTTAGTCTTTATGGGGAGTAGCAGCCGCTGGCAGACTAGAGAAGCAATCTCAAGTGTTCTGACATGACTGACTCAGGCAGCTCAATCCTGAACATTTTGCTGCAGGGGTGTGCTGGTTTAACATGGGAATCAAAGAACAATCTTCTACAGCTCCACCCTGAAACACCATTATTTTCTCAACTTGGTGCTTGTACAGCTGCACTGGAGCATAGGGCTCATCATTTTAGGCCAAAAATGCTAAATCTGTCTGGAGGTGGAGGCAGCAGGGCCTGCCTGCTGCCCACAGGGTTCTGCTTGGCCAGTGATCCACAGCTGGGTTCTGGTTTGCCTTCCTCACAGGATGCCAACACTCCTCCTTTTATTCCCTACAGCCTCAGTCACACAGGAGACTGATTTAAATGAAACAGGCAAATTGTTCACAGAGCCCCTGTATGTCTCTCTCCGTGCTAGTACACGCACAGGTAAACATTCATTAAAAATAAGAACAGACACCTCCTCTGAGATGAGAAGGATGATTAAAAATTGCCACTGTCCTTGGTGGCACAGAGCATGCAGAATATAACCTCTGGGGAACAGTCCTGCAGCTTTTACCCCAAAACTGGGGCACCTAAGCCATCACCAACTCTTTTTGCCATTGAGTGTCTGAGCTTGCTTGTCCCCATCCAGCTTCAGGTGTTTCTTGCTGTATCTCTTGATGAGGGTCCCTGGAATCAGCGCTGCCACAGCCATGGCCAGCAGCTTGAGCAGTGTGTCCCAGGAGAAGATGGCATCCAGAGAGGTGATTTGGGACAGAATGGCCCCTGTCTGCACACAGATGAAATTATATGGTGTAAGGCCTGAAGGAATCAGAGCAGAAAAAGGCAGTTAGTAACCCCTAGGGAAAATGAGCTCAAATAGCCCAACTCCAGACACAGAAATCACAGAATTGTTAGGGTTACATTCAGTCAAACACCCCCTTGGTAAGGCAGGGTTACCCAGAGCAGGCAACACAGGAATGTGTCCAGAGGAATTTGGAACATTTCCAGAGAAGGAGACTCCATGCTCTCCCTGGGCAGCTGTTCCAGTGCTGTGCCACCCTCCATGGAAAATTCTTCCTCATGCTGAGGTGGAACTCAATGTTTTAATTTACAGCCATTACACAGACACAGGGGTCTGTGCTTGTAACAGAAAGAGCCAGGTGTAAAGCAAAATTTGCAGCATTGGGGACACCTGTTTACAGAATGCTCAAGGGCAGCACAGAGGAAAACAGACCAAGGGTCAGAGTCCCAGCTCTGCCCTCCCTGGCTCAGTGATACCAAGAGCAGCAGTGTCACACTGTCCCCTCAGGCTGTGTCCCCAGGCCTTACCAATGAGGACGGAGAGAAAGAATTGGGATATGGGGATGTTTAAAATGGGAGCCGAGAGGTTCAGAAACCAGTTTGGTGTCATGGGGAACAGCCTCAGGAACAACAAGAAGAAAAATAAGCAGCTCCTGTTCTCTTCTACCTGCCAAAAGAAACATTCCACATCATTCCTGCTCCTCACACAGCACTATCATTCAGATAGCCACAATATTGGAGTGAGTTTTTTTTTCCTAGCATGCCTCAGTGACATCAGCTCAGAACTGAGGGACAGCAGAACCACCTCCAGCATACAACACAGCATGGGATGGATGGGGAAAGTTCTGGAGCACAGGGGCTTCCTAAACACTCCTTTATTTCATATCTGCTTTTCCTTAGGATCCAGGATTTTCCTGGCAGCCCCTTTGCCAACAGGTTTGCTCCAAGAGAGCAGCCAGTTCTAGACTGTGCCCTCAGCAGGCCTGATGTACACACTCGTTTTCACTGTCACCCCAAGAGCAGCTTGGCCCAGGGCCACTGCAGGTGTCAGCAGAACTGCCAGTGCTTACCTTCCCTTGCAGCAGAGCCACCTTCTCAGGGAAGAAATGGACAATGAGCTGCTTGCCAAAAGCTGCAGAGAGCAGGTAGCAGAAGGTGGCTCCCACAGATGTGAGCACCGAGCACAGCACCAGCCCCATCCATGGCCCGAAGAGTGCTCCAGCCAGGACATTCTGTGGGGATAACATGGAGTGAGGCCTGGGCAGCACAGTGTGTCACAGAACCACAGCATTATTAGGGCTGGAAAGGATCTCTGGAGATTATCCAGTCCAAATGCCCTGCAAAGGCAGGGTCACCCAGAGCAGGTGACACAGGAACGGGTGGCTTTGGGATGTCTCCAAAGAAGGAGACTCTTGCCCCCCCTTGGGCAGCTGTTCACAGTCCTCTGTCACCTTCCATGGCAGGAAGCTCTTACTCATATTGAGGTGAAACTTCTTGTGTTTTAGTTTATGGCCATTGCTCCTTGTCCTGTTGCTGGGCACCACTGAACAGTCTGGCACCATCCTCTGACACCCCCTGGAGATATTTATATGCATTAATGAGATCCCCTCTCAGTATTCTCCAGACTAAACAGGCCCAGTCTCTCCTCATCAGAGAGATGCTCCAGCTGCACCTCTTTGTGGCCTCCACTGGACTCCCTCCTCCTTGTCTCTCTTTTCCTGAGGAGCCCAGACGTGGGCCTGGCACTCCAGCTGTGCCTCACAGGGCTGAGCCGAGGGGCAGGATCACTCCCTGACCTGCTGGCAACGCTCTTCCCGGTGCACTCCGGGATCCCACTGACCTTCCTGGCTCTCAGGGCAAATTATCAGCCAACACTCCTCGATCCTTCCCAGCAGAGCTGCTCTCCAGCAGGTCANTCCAGAGAAGGAGACTCCATGCTCTCCCTGGGCAGCTGTTCCAGTGCTGTGCCACCCTCCATGGAAAATTCTTCCTCATGCTGAGGTGGAACTCAATGTTTTAATTTACAGCCATTACACAGACACAGGGGTCTGTGCTTGTAACAGAAAGAGCCAGGTGTAAAGCAAAATTTGCAGCATTGGGGACACCTGTTTACAGAATGCTCAAGGGCAGCACAGAGGAAAACAGACCAAGGGTCAGAGTCCCAGCTCTGCCCTCCCTGGCTCAGTGATACCAAGAGCAGCAGTGTCACACTGTCCCCTCAGGCTGTGTCCCCAGGCCTTACCAATGAGGACGGAGAGAAAGAATTGGGATATGGGGATGTTTAAAATGGGAGCCGAGAGGTTCAGAAACCAGTTTGGTGTCATGGGGAACAGCCTCAGGAACAACAAGAAGAAAAATAAGCAGCTCCTGTTCTCTTCTACCTGCCAAAAGAAACATTCCACATCATTCCTGCTCCTCACACAGCAGTAACATTCAGATAGCCACAATATTGGAGTGAGTTTTTTTTTTTCCTAGCATGCCTCAGTGACATCAGCTCAGAACTGAGGGACAGCAGAACCACCTCCAGCATACAACACAGCATGGGATGGATGGGGAAAGTTCTGGAGCACAGGGGCTTCCTAAACACTCCTTTATTTCATATCTGCTTTTCCTTAGGATCCAGGATTTTCCTGGCAGCCCCTTTGCCAACAGGTTTGCTCCAAGAGAGCAGCCAGTTCTAGACTGTGCCCTCAGCAGGCCTGATGTACACACTCGTTTTCACTGTCACCCCAAGAGCAGCTTGGCCCAGGGCCACTGCAGGTGTCAGCAGAACTGCCAGTGCTTACCTTCCCTTGCAGCAGAGCCACCTTCTCAGGGAAGAAATGGACAATGAGCTGCTTGCCAAAAGCTGCAGAGAGCAGGTAGCAGAAGGTGGCTCCCACAGATGTGAGCACCGAGCACAGCACCAGCCCCATCCATGGCCCGAAGAGTGCTCCAGCCAGGACATTCTGTGGGGATAACATGGAGTGAGGCCTGGGCAGCACAGTGTGTCACAGAACCACAGCATTATTAGGGCTGGAAAGGATCTCTGGAGATTATCCAGTCCAAATGCCCTGCAAAGGCAGGGTCACCCAGAGCAGGTGACACAGGAACGGGTGGCTTTGGGATGTCTCCAAAGAAGGAGACTCTTGCCCCCCCTTGGGCAGCTGTTCACAGTCCTCTGTCACCTTCCATGGCAGGAAGCTCTTACTCATATTGAGGTGAAACTTCTTGTGTTTTAGTTTATGGCCATTGCTCCTTGTCCTGTTGCTGGGCACCACTGAACAGTCTGGCACCATCCTCTGACACCCCCTGGAGATATTTATATGCATTAATGAGATCCCCTCTCAGTATTCTCCAGACTAAACAGGCCCAGTCTCTCCTCATCAGAGAGATGCTCCAGCTGCACCTCTTTGTGGCCTCCACTGGACTCCCTCCTCCTTGTCTCTCTTTTCCTGAGGAGCCCAGACGTGGGCCTGGCACTCCAGCTGTGCCTCACAGGGCTGAGCCGAGGGGCAGGATCACTCCCTGACCTGCTGGCAACGCTCTTCCCGGTGCACTCCGGGATCCCACTGACCTTCCTGGCTCTCAGGGCAAATTATCAGCCAACACTCCTCGATCCTTCCCAGCAGAGCTGCTCTCCAGCAGGTCAGCCCTGACCCGTACTGGTACTAAGGGTAACTCCCGCCCAGGTGCGGGCCCTGCCGGGTCCCTCCGGCTCCTCCTGCCCGATCCGTGCCCGATCCCCTCGCCCCGCGCCGCCCTGCCCGTACCAGGAGGCTGGAGCCAGGGATGGCGAAACTCTGCTTGTACAGGTACGCGCCGCAGAACAGGGCCAGCGCCGCGCCCCGGTGCTGCCGCTCGTAGTCCCGCAGCGCCTCGGCCAGATCCCGCAGCTCCTCCAGGTCCGCCGGGAACCGCAGCGCCCTGCGAGGGGAGAGACACACGGGCAGCCCCGGCGGAAGGGAGGGACGCGCGGGCA
>WEIU01002609.1:630307-691155 GCA_013389925.1 Aegithalos caudatus | reverse complement strand
GCTGAGGGGGCTGGCGGGGCTTGCCGGGGTGTGCTGCTCTTCAGGGCTCCCACCCGGCCCAGCCGCGGACACACGCTTTAAACCACTGTCTTAAACGCTCGCTTTAAGCCCCCCTTTTAAAGCCACGCTTTGAAGCCGCCATGGTTTTATTGTCACTCCCCAGCCCGTTTATACACCGTGCGTGCAGAGCGGGTCCCGCTGCTCGGTCCCCACAGGAGGCGCCCGGGGCCCACCAGGTGAGTCCCCACACCGCGGTGAAATGTCCCTGCCCCGTCCGGGCACAGCATCCTCGGGACATCCTGCTTCAGCATGGGATGGGCTTGAAGGTTTTCTGGGTGTTCTCAGTCAGGACTAGGTCGTATCGGCACAGTTGGGGTCTGTGTGAAAACACGACCAAAAGTGAAAAAAACACACTTTTTTTCCTGTCGTCTCCCCACCTGCTGGAACCCTACATAAATCGTCTTCTCAAGAGAACTGACGCCAAGTCCACCTGAAGTGAGGTTTGCTTTAAGCCAGGGATACCTTGAGCGTTTTGCCATTCTGTTATACGTTATCTTTTGCTTGTGGAAAAAGGAATGCAAAAAATCGGCAAACAGGCACTGGCTGCAGTCTGTGGCTCCCTTTAAGCCAGTCCACAGCTTGCCCACCCAACAAGGTCCTTCCAGCTCGCCTGCCTGTTCCTGACCCTTCCCTGCTCCCAGCACGAGAAATTCTGCCACTGCTCTGACCTGGGTGCAAACACAGATTTGGTCTGGAGCTAGTTCAGCCAAAAAACCTGAGGAAATACTTGGCCTTTCACTGGGGAAATATGAGAATTAGCACTGTGTAGTGAGTGGGTTAAGGGTAACTGAAGGGGAGAGGGAAGGGGAAGAGGGCAGGACATCTCTCCCTGGGGCAGTGACTGATTAGTGGATGTGCTGAAAGTCCTGACCTGTGCTTATGGCCTGTGGCAGCCCCTCCTCGGGCAGAGACTGCATCCTCAAGTATTAGGGCATTTGTGTCTGCACTTTAAAAGACTACATGTGTATCTGGCACTGGAAGTGACTGTGGAGGTGTGGAACAGGAGACAGGGAGTGGCAGCAAGGGAGAGCTGCAGGACTTTGTTTAGTAGATTTACACAATCTTTCCCTTGTTTCAAGCTGGGGATAAGGGTAGCAGAGCTAATGAAATACAAAAAAACATGTTCTGCAGCTTTATATGTCTTTTTGCTTCCCCCTCCTGACCCTGTGAACTTCCAGCCTTGTTTTAACCCAGATTTTAAAGCATGGTGTGATGTCCACATAGTGTCCTTGCACACAAGGTCAGCATAAGAGATTCTGTGCTTCCTGAGCTCAGGCAGAACTCCCAACCTCCAGAAGTGGGAAGCTTAAGGGTAGGACAGCAGAGCAGACAGAAATCTCATCAGCAATGTCTTGAGAGGTACCTCCTGATGTTGTGGGTACCAGTCAGGGCTTTGGGGCAAAGCAGCCAGCACCTCCCACTTGCTGGAATTCCAGGAGTAAATTAATCTCCTTGCTTCACCAGCCATACAAATTGACTAGGATATAAAATGTGTATTTGGGGCTGAACATCTGTTCTTCCCAGAGAGGTGCATTTCCCTTCATCCTAGAGTTCAGGCAGGCCTGGGCAGCTTCCCAAAGGTCATTTTCCTGACCAAAGGTTAAGGTGTCAGGCCACGTCAGAGTCACATCACATGTGACATGTTCCCAGTGCAATAAGACAGCCTCTGTGTTCAAGTGAGTATGCAGCTCTGGGATTCCATTAAAGAAGAATTTATTCCCTATATATATATATATGTATGAAAATTACTAAATGTAAAATAAATCTAATTCTTCTGCACAGACTCATCCAGGCCAGGAATCTGGGAGATTCCTTTATTTCTGTCCAGTGTGCACCAACAGAAGTGGTTTGTTTGTAAACATGTGCTCACCTTTCTGGGTTTGTCAGTGAGCGGAACCTCACTTGGAGAATCCTGAGCTTGAATTTTGGGCCAATGACGGATCCTGTGGAAAATGTCAAGGAAATTCTTTCCACATTTTCAAGATCCTGGTCAAACCCAGTGAGCAAAGTGATTTGTTTGTACCGCTGGAAGGTGGCAGCTTCTCTAAAGGTAAAGCAGATGAGAGAGAGTGTCAGAGTCACCAAGGGAAGAGCACTGGGTTTAATGTAGTCACTGTAATATTAGAAACAGGGCTGGGGGAGGAGGCCTGAGCTTGTGATTCATTTCTGATTTATAGGAAATGGGTATGGATTCAGATCTCCAGGTGTCAACCTGCTCAGCCACTTCTGCCCTCAGTTTTTTGGGGTGGAAGTGGGGACACAGAGGTTGGATGCCATTTGGTCCCAAACCAGAATTTTCACTGTGATTCTGCTTTGATCCCAAATGGACTAGACCCAAGTGATATTTGTACCTGGCTATCTGTGCAGGCCTGCACACTGCACCTTGAGATAGGCATGGAATCTGCACTGGCCTTGGTGTGGGAGCATGCTGACTGCTCCTGTGCAAGCAGATACCAGATATGCCTGAGGGAATATGCACTCAGAGAAACTTGGGAAAACTAGTTGTGCAGGTTTGTTTGGCTGAAGTGTAGTTAAGATCAATCAGGAATTTGCATGTCACATAAACACCATTAATTTGTCTGAATGGAATGAATTGATTTTAGATGTGACATATTCAGGCCCTGGTTAATCCCCATCTATCCTGGGGACTGGGAACTAGAACAGAACACTCCCTGAAAGAGGAAGGAAAGAGGGGGAGATGTTTTTCCTTCTGCTTTAGCAGCTGTGCTCCTGGCTGAGATTGTCCACTTCAGTCCTTAAGGTGACGGAGAAGGGCCCAAACCAAAAAGCTGGGCTGTCAGGACTGTGTGCTGGGGAAGGCTGTGGAAATTCCATAGGGCCAGGAAATCCCACAATTGTGTATCATAGCAAGTATCACCAGAGAAACTGGGGAGGATGAGATGCAGTTGTTCCAAGGGATGCACTAACACTTAGAAATGCTCAGACGAGTAAGACTTACGGATTAACTTTTGATTCTGCCTTCCTCCCATCTTCATCAGCTAGCACGATGCTGAGGGTGCCCCTCCTGGTGTCTTTGTTCCATGTGATAATATCCACCAAGTAGTGATAGACTGAGGGGAGAGGGAGTGAGGGGTTAGACCCTGTGGGCTCACTCTGCTGTGCAGGCTGTGCACTGTCTGGGAGCAGAGCTGTGGGGAGAGGATGGACACAACTGCTGCAGTTTATCTCAAAATCCCTCTCTCCTGCCTGCTCTCCATCTCCCTTTGCAGAGATTTCAACCAGAAACACTAGGAGGTGTCAGGAGAGCACTACAGCAAGGGTTATCCATGCAGGATGGCCTCTCTGTATAGTTCCCAGCACACTGCCTTTCACTGCCTGCCTTCCCCCTTCACTTCCAGATTGTCTTTTCTTTCTTCTCTCCCCCTCTGAACCTCTCCATTTCTGTTCTTTCTATGTGTCATTTGTCATTTCTGTCTTGGAGCAGAATTGTCTGTTCTTTGATCTGTGAGTCTGAATTCACTTGCTGGCCAGCACTGGAGCTGAGGCCACGATCCCAGGCCATGCCCTGGTATGTTGGTGAGATGGGATGAGATGAAACCTTTCATCTTGGTGAAACCTTTTTTTCCACAAATTCTCTTCCTCTCCCTGAGCCTTTCACTTTTCTCCAGGGTGGCTTTTTCACCTGTGCAGCCAGTCTTTCTCTTTTGTCATCCTCTCACACCTCTTACTTTCACAGAAGAATGGTATGTCACTTTGAAACGTGATTTGGGAACTTTTATACTTAATTTGAAAGTTCTCAATCAATTTCTTATAACTGTAAGCAAGCTGATTTTCCCACCATGGGACAGGTTGGCAGATAGGGAGGGTCATGGCAAACCACAGATGGACACAGTTCCATCCAGCAGCCACTGGAGTTTCTAAAATGCTGGCTATAACACCAGCAGCAAATAACCTGCTTGGCTGCTGCTGCTGGAGGCAATGTACAAAGAAAAATAATCTCAGAAATCTCAGTCACTTACTGCAAAATGGCTCTTTGTCCGCTGTGTCAAAAAACATACTTGTCACTGGATGGCTCTGTTGTGTTAAATAGCTTTTCCACTCATGGGCATAATAACCTGCAAGTGACAGTTTGAAAATGACATCGAGTTACTGCACAGGTAGATGAGCCACTAAATGGCTGAAAATAAGCAAGTATTTAAGAAATAATGCATTGTGTGCCAGCTGCCAAGTAGCACTGTGACACCCATCCTCCTGTACTCCAAAGGCTTAGGACTGAATATGCCTGGTTAATGTGCAGCACTTTCTTCAAGCTGATCTTTTTCCACATCTGCTGTTCATGGTCAAGAAGGATTTCATTTTGCAATGCAGAATGAAAATCATCCCCTTGGTTTTGCCAGGTTCCTTTCTGGAAGTGTCAGGTGTTTCAGCATCAACATTTTAGAGCTGCCAGCCTGAGGCTGGGCTGTCACACCCAGGCTGGGGCAGACAAGTCCAGAATTCCCTGTGTTAACCCATTTGCCATTCCTTTTAGAGCACAGAGGGGTTTGTGGTGCTGGAAATTTACTTGTAAATCTTATTTTAGCAAGAATGGGCCTATGTCCCTCAAACTCTGTAACTAAGGGACTTTAATTCACTGTTTCTCTGGCTTTATTATAAAGATGCCTAGTCTAGTTTTGGGTTTTCTAGTTCTGGATCCTTTACCTGTGGATTTCTGTTCTAGATCACAACATGATGTGATCTTACAAGGAGCAGGCCTGAGAGACCTCAAAGACCTCAGTGGAAATAACTTGGTTTACTTTGCAAAGCACATGTTGTGTTAGTGCTCCAGCAAAACATCACCCTCCAAGTGCCAGTGACGACAGGCAGCTCAGCATTCAGGGTGGATGGACATTCCCTGGATCCTTACCTAGGATGGGGCATGGCATGGGCCAGAAGGGTTCACAGCTGGTGCATTTGCCATTCCTGTAGTTCCTGTACGAGTTGCACGGGTATGTGGTGATGTTGCAGCTCTGTGTCAGGGAGGACAGGAACAGGAATACAGACCTCTGGTGGTCACATTTAAAATACTGCAATCCTTAATCATGTACAGGGAAGAAATACTTCATTAGCAATCCTCATGCCTCAGGGAAACGGGATTAATGCCCACAGGACACACCAGTGGACAGTCACTGACCGTTCTGAACCCAACAAATTGCACTGGGAAGCACTGAGCTGTGGCAGAACAGTAAATGGGCAGCAGCCTCTCCCTTTGAGTGCACTCAGCTCTGCCTGCGTCTGCTTCGCTTTTCTTATCTTTTTGGTTTTAGAAACATTTGTTTGTGTGATTGCTGCAATTCCAGAGGATTCAGCTATGGATCAGGTTCTGTCTGTGGTGTTTCCCTCTCCTCTCTGAGCTCAGGCCTGACAGCTGCATATTGCTTTTAGCTTTGCACATGACCTTCCATTTTGCTGTAAAAAACTCTTTAGAAAGATGTAACTAATAAAATGGGTTGTTCCATGAGCAGCAAAATGAGCCTCATTTCCTAGAGATTTTTGGCTCAGGCTGCTCTCCTATGTAGTTTCTCTTAGGTCAGATAAGGGTTGAGTTCACAATACTGCATTTCCTTCTGTAAGGTATCTTCTTCACCCAGCTTTCATCAAACCAGTTCTGCTGCCAGGCTGAAAGGAAAAAAAAAAAACTTTCTTTTGTTCAAGACTAGGGCTGTGCCTTCCAGACTGCATGGCTTGTCACTGCTAAGGAAGGTGCTTTTGCTTTGGGATAACTGCCTGCTCCACATTCATCTTGAACCTGTTTTCTGAACAGGCCCTTGCCACTGCTAGTCCTTGGGCTTTTGTGTGTCATAAGTAATTAGAAACAGAAAATCTCACAGATTTTCTGGACATAGTCACAAAATGAAGGCACACATCTACCTGAAGACTTTCTGCACAGAGGATTAGTCCCACTTGCACTGTGATAGAGGCACAGAGAGGTCACCCTGACTCTCATCTCTGCCTGCTGCACATCAGCTAAACCCCTGTCACACCAGTGCTGAGAAGAAGGTGCTGCCATGGCTTTCCCAGAATATGGATTTCAAGTATTTTCTAAGCAGTGATGATGATTCTCTGGCTTTCTTCTCTTTTTCTGATTGGAAACATTTTTGTCAGGGTTTGTGCAATTCAGAGCAGGATTAATTACCAGAAAATATTGTCAGTGGACAGCCTGGTTGGTCGGTCCCACCGTTGGGATAGAAGTCGATATGGCCCAGTGCTTCTCCATAGCCCAGTCCTAACAAAAGGCAATACCAGGGCTCAGGGAGGGAATATTAAACTGTAAAATGCACAAGAAGGAAATATAGCAACCTAACTGGAAAAAAAAAGATAGTTATTTAGCTCTTAGATGCCTGCTTGTACAGGGACACTAATGTCATCCATCTGTTTAGGCAGCAGGCCAAACAACTGTGACCCAGCTGGGTCATTTTAGCAATGGTATCAAGTACCTAAAATAAGTCTGTGCATGCAACAGTACAAAATGTGAGGGTTTGTGTCACTTGTGTGCAGGAGAGGAAAAGGGATATGAAACCTGGCTGTTGCTGTGCTGCTGAAATCTGACTTCCCACAAGGGCTGGGAGAAGAGAGGCAGCAATTAGGTGGGAAAAACAAGTGTCAGGGGTAGGGTGGCCATGGGAACAGCATGGGGAGCTTGGCATCACACTGCTGGTCTTGCTGGTGGATCTGGAAGAGGACAGGGCTGAGGGAGAGTCCAGATTTGCCCTAGAGGAAGGTTTAGCCCTTAGGAGGTGGGATGGAGACTGGAAGCAGCTTGCAGGGAACCATGTGGTGAGGATAAGTGATCTGCTGTGCAAGGCATTGAGCTGTGGGAGCAGCTCTGGAGATGCTGTGTGCTCGGATGCAGCCTGACTCCTTGGTGGGATGTTGGTGTGCCCTGCTCCAGAGGGACTGTGCTGCAGGACCTCCTCCACCGGTTCCTAAGTCCTGGTAAATGATGGCACAGGTTGTAACTGCTTTGAAATGCAAATACACCAGGCTCAGTGAGGGACTCTGCTGTGCTCCTGCAGGACCCCCGGCACTGCTGCCCTCCAGCAGCCCCCCTTTCCCGTGCTCCCGGTCAGCCTCAAGGAAGTAAAGGAAGGAGGTGGAATGTCACCTACCGTCGGTGTCGGAGTGGATGACATCCACAAACTGTGCGTCCGTGGGGTCCAGCCTCTCGCTCGGCGCCGTCCCGCGGTACAAGGGGCCCGCAGGGTCAAGGCCTGCAGCGCAAAGCCATGGGCGGGGCATGGCCTCGCTCCGGGCTGTCCTTCCTTGCGGCAAGGGGACTGCTGGGGGAAGGCTTACCTGTGATTCTTCCCAGCGTGCCGTCAAACATCTGACCCACGAAGCCAGAGATGTGTGCTCCCAGGCTCACTCCTATCATGTGCATGGAGTCAAGGGACGCTCCAGCAATCTGGGATTTAAAAGTACTCGTGGTCATGTGGTTTTGGAAAATTAAAAAAAAAAAATAGGAGGAATTAAATCTCCCAGAGTGTTCCACTCTCTGTAGATATATCCCCTTTGACAGTCCCTCAGAGCAGCCAGCATTCCTGTTTGAGGCCTATACCTCAGAGGGCTGTGATGAGGACAGTTCAGGCAATGGTTGTATTTTCCTGGGGCAATGACAAGTGTGGACAGGAACCACTGATGGGCCCCAGGAGTAAAATTCCAGTTGCTCCACATATGGAGGAGCAGGGTTCCTGCAGGGAATTAGCAAACACTATGATCCTAAGGATCCAGCATCATCATTGCCCGTGCAACACCTTAGAGGAGCTGTGAACTGTAGAGGATCCCCTTAAGCTGCCTTTGGATATACAAAAAGTGGAAGTAGAGTTTCTATGTATGAGAAAACACGTCAGGAGAGTTTTGCACCCAGAAATGTAGAGACTTGGAGTGTAAACTGAATATTGCACCAAAAGCAATCCAAGGGTAGGATTTGGCACTGCAGTACACATGCACTTCCAAAAATTAATGTATTCCTTTTTTTAGGAGTTTCTATTCCCAGACATCCTGCTGGTTTAAGCACTTCCTTTGTGCCCTTTACATACTGTGCCTTAATGACTGTATCGTAGCGTGAGCATCCAACTTACCAACATTTCATCTATAAGTTTCTTCAGGATCTCAGCAACTCTTTTGCACTTCCTGGAAGCGTAGCTGTAGATGAGCGTCGTTGCCCCGTGGTTCCAGTCCACAAGGATGACGTTCATGTCCTCCACGGAAAGCAGGAGATGCACCAGGTCCGGGATCCAGATGGGGGCGGAGCCTGTGAGCCGGTAGCCGTGGATGATGAAGGTCGTTTTCTTGGTCACATCCAGGTACTCCGAGGTTGTTGAGTGGAGCTCCTCGGCACAGGTTGGGTTCTGCCGGGTGTAGAGCAGCAGCTTCACTTTCAGCTGTGTCCCTATCAAAGCATTCCTGAAGCTGAGGGCTGTGAATGCAGGACATGTCTCCTGAGGATCTGAAAGCAGCAGAGTGACAGTTGGAGTTTGGCACCAAGGGGTTTTCTTTAGCCTGTTGTACCTGCCAACTCTGCACAGGGCAGGGAAGTGTGTTATGAGTTGTCTGAGCACAGGGGCTGCTCCTGTCTCCTTTCTCCCTCTCCTCTCTGTCACGCTCATGACTGAAGTTACCTTGGAACTTAGGTTTTCTTGCTGTGTTGGAACAAAGAGAGCAATCACACCTTTTTGGAGCAGCATTCCCTGAAACACCACAGCCTGCTTCCTATGGCAGCCAGGAGTTAGCAGGGACTCTGTCCAAAAATCTCACTGCTGTGAGGAAGGTATTAGAGACCAACAGGTGGGATAATTGCTGTACTGGTTTGTGAGCACACCCAAGTGCTCTGGACAGGCTCTCAGCTAAACAGGTGTCCCCAGGGTTGGTTTGTACCTCCAGCCTGGAGCTGCCAAGCTGCAGAGGGTCTTGCTGTGGTGAGGGGCAGCTCAGTGCTTCATTTGTATGTGCAGATGCAGCCTGGTATTCCAGACTGCAAAATGGGGCACCCTTGAGTCTGTGAGATGGTAATTGTGCTTTATACACAGCTGAAGTGTAAGTGAATTTGATGTAAGTACTGCTCGGTGGGATGGCCTGTGCCATTGGAAAGCCTGTCTTTGTTCCTTGCTTTTCCAGCAGAGCCTTCAGAGCCCAATACAGTCTCCAGCAGGGCACTGGCAGGGAATGGAATAACTGTCTCCAGACAGACACTGCTTCTGAGGGCCCTCCCAGGTTTAGTAGCCTCTTCCTGGCTCACAATCCTTTCCCCCAAATCCTCATAATCTTATTGAGGAACCTTGTGGGGGAGAGTGTGTCTGTCACACATATGTCCTGGGCTGCAGTAGTTGTCCAGGCTACAGTTCCTAGAGGAATCTTCCTGATCCTTTGTTGCTTAAAGGACTGTGCAGTAGGTAGCAGGGTTTAGAAAACCTGCAGCTGTAAGTTAATTATGCTCTAGCAAATCTCCAATGCTCTGTGCATTTTAATTTCTGAATGATGAAACTCTCACAGTTTCTATGAGCAACTTTCCCATTTCTCCTCCTCAGGAAACCAGGAGCATGAGAGTGATATAAATGCTTTGTGCCCAGTACATAAAACAATCTGCTCAGTTGCCACAGTTCTGCTAATTACTTTGTAGAAGCCCCAGGAGCTCCAGAAATAAAAGTTAATAGGCTAAAAGGATGTTGCAGTTAAGTCCAACTGAATATTTTAAATTGCTACCATAAATTCAGAAATAAATTTTAACATCTGAAATCCATGGAGCTGTTCCTATATAAAGCTTATGGCAACATATGAATGGTGTGCCAGGAATGGTGGGAAATGAGCCCTCAGCCAGGCCCAGTGAAATCAGGGGCCTTTGAATGGAGGGTGTCCTGCCTCTGAGCAGTGCTTCACTCAGAGCTCTGTGTGACTCTGGGCCCTGCTCCCAGGAGGAAAGGTGACCTGGGTGGCTGCCTCCTGGCCAGCCTGCTGTCAGTCATTCTTACAGTGCAAAGATACTCCAGGGAAACAGCAGCAAGAGTTCTGTGACACTGCTCTTGTGGAGATCCCAAAGTAACTAGCAGAGAAAAATTAATATTTTTGGCTCATGCACAGCAGCTCACACAGTGAGAGTCAGTGACTGTCCTCTAGGTGCTACTGCAGCATAAAAATATACAACTGTGTTTTACTAATAACTAGGCATTGTTTTAGTTATTGTATAGTAGTATATAGTGTTGTTAATTATCTTTACTGCCACTGAAGCTGTAGCAATACAGGCAGAAATGCCAGGCAAGGATTACTTCTATATGGTGCAACATTGCACTGATTGCTTAATTTGTTTCTGTATCTCCTGCACTGTGCTGAGGCTTGCCCAGAGGAGCACTATGTTTGTCATCAGAACAGCCTATACCTTCTGGTACAGAAGTGCTTTCAAAGAGCTGGTCAGCATTTGCTGGTACCTAACACAGGGACTGTATAAAGAGCCTTGTTTTATCTGCACCAGGTCTGTTAGATTGGTTCTGTTTTGACTAACAAAATGAAATCAGTGCTAATAAGGGGAGGAAACCTGCCAGCTTCTCTTCTGGCAAGCTGGTGCCAATCCCAGCCTCATCCACCATGTGTTCAAAAACTGACACATGAGGATGGCCAGTTATCCTGGCTTTGCTCTTCCTTCTGCTAAGCACAGTGACTCCTCCCCAGATGGCTGAAAGTGTTTTTGAAACTCCAGGATGATTGGGGCAAGTGGCTTACTGAGATTTACTCTGCAAGCAAATAATGAGCTGGAAACTTATCCCCTGTCACTGTACTACTTAACCCATGTCCAACAGATCACTTCCCTCCAGTAAAGGGCAATGAGCATGGCCTTTAACCCAGCATCCCAGCAACTCATTTCCAGCCCTGCCTTAGCTTGCTAGACAGCCTCTGGCAATCCCCATTCTCCTTCTGCTGTTTTCTGATATGTAAAATAGGAGGCAAACACTGGTTTGCTGGGCAAGGTGCTCTAATCTCCCAGAACCTGTAGCAGGGAGCATAAAAATGTGTTAAATCCATGTACCTGCCAGGGAGCTGGACACGTTTGGTCTTGAGCCTGAGATCAGCCTCCAAGGTGCTATTGCAGCAGTGGAGGCATCTTCAGAATAACTTAGTTCTGAAATTTTGTATACAGACACACACACACACATATATATATACACACATATATTCTGAAATTATGTACTCCTAGGTGGGAGTGTTGCAGGGAGTGGAGCAGTCCCAGGCAGACTCCTGGTATTTACTGCAGTCAGTGCTCTTAGGTCTGCCTTGTCCTGGTGTCTCTCCTTTCCTTTCTAGGAGATGGTGTTTGGAGGCTTTTTCTTTGATGTTGATCCTATGGACAGGCATGGTTTGCCATGGTGGCGTTTTGGAGCTGTGGTGCTGAGCTGTCTGCATGAATAAAGCAGCAGCTGAGGTTTTTACCAGCCTGTCCTTTTGCAAAGGAAAGTTCCAACAGATTTTTCACCTCAGTGGGTCAGTGGTCACTTGGCCAGCTGTGTGGCTGTCCCAGCTGTGGTCCTTGGGACACAGAGCTGCCTGCCCAGTGAGCACCACATGGAGCTCAGGTGAGCAAGTGTTGCTGCTTCTCTGTCTGCAGGAGCTCTGCCCCTCCAGCCCCTGCCACCTCACCTGGGCTTTGTACAGTGTGTGTCATCAGACTGGTCTTCACCATCAACAAGAGCTTTCCTCCTTTAAGCACACTTCATTCCACACCACGAATCTTGAGGGCATAAGTGGTGCAGATTTCCATCACTTTTCTACAGAGAGGGTGTGCCCTCCACTCCTAAGCTGGTCCTCAATAGCTCACTACATTTCATCATTTCACACCATTCTCTTTTCCCACTTCTCATGACTGCATTTCCTACAGAGTATTAAACAAACCAAGCAAAAGGCGACCCTGAGATTACTTCAGAGGACCTGATGAAACACAAGTTAGTATTTATAAGAATACAGTTTTTTTTTAGACCTGTTTGTTTTCCCTACAAAGCAGAGAGCTGTAACTTGCCTTGTTCCCACGTGTATGCTAACACAAGGCAGTACATTTGTTTATTGTTACACGGGTTTGTTCTTGTAGGGCTGTGAGGCTATCAAATAGAGCTTACTGTTCATAAATGGTAATTCATCCTTTGCCTCTGTCATACATGACACCCCTGAGAAGAAATCATTATTCTCTGAAGATTTCGAATGACATTTTCAGTGTCGATGGATAGTACTTATATAAGAGAAATGTTTGCAAAGGGAGGAAAAGATAATAAAAAATACTTCTGGTTTTCCATTTGGAACTCTTAGAACTTACTACATTCATGTAACCAATATAATTTGCTTTGCCAAAATAAATAATGGTAGGGTGAGAAACCCTGTACAGTAACTGTAAATGCAGAGGGCAGGTACATTCATGTTGCTGTAAAACACAGAAAATGTTGTTATATATTTGACAAAAACATTCAAGACAAATGGTCGAGTTCTTACCTGTTTTCACCCCATACAAAAGGTAGATGAACACAACACACAGCCTCAGCATATGGACTTCCACATGGAACTTCTACAGGTAAGAGATTTGAAGGATCCCACAATTTCTCTGGCATGTGTCTGCTGGCTCTGGCAGTAGCTTGCTTGCTTTTTTTTTCTGCCGGTAGCAGTAGGTGTGGTGAAAGGAGGAAGTTACCAGCCAAGAAATGAAGAGCAGTCAAATTAAGCTTCTTCTTAAGAAGGTGGGGCACCTTCTATTCTAGCAGGTTTCCTTAATTTAAATATAGTTTGCCTTGGGGGATGACTAATCAAAGATACAAATGGGTTGGTATCACGCTGTAAGCAGCAATTTGACTACAAGTGTTGAAACTAAGGAAATTATTGCCTGTCTATTTGTCTTTTGCAAAGAATGTCAGGAAAATTGTAGATGTCACTGCAAGTCTGATAAGCATCTGGGCGGGGCCGGCGCTTGTTTCACAGAGCTCTGCATTTGGAGAGTTCATGATGATCCCTAATACCTCCCATATCCTTCCTGCTCTCCTGAGTGCCATGGCCCAGAGTCCCTTCTACAAATCCTGTCACCACCCCAGGCAGGAGGCAGGTGCACAGCACTGTGTTGTGACAAAGGGAAAGTACCACTTCAAGGTGTCTGGCTCTCCACTGGGCTCCCAAGCAACTGCTGTCCTGGATAACACTCATACATAACTGGCATTCCCACATTTTCTCACAGACCAGCTGGAACCTCATAAATTCAGCTCTAATTTAAGTAAGGAAGGCTTTTTCTTTCCTTTCTGGATGGGAGGAAGGAGATCGCCAAGGAAAGACAACTGTCAGGGGCAGGAAAGGAAGTTTGAAATTGGAGCTGGAAGGTATAGTGGCAAAATTGGGAAAGCAAGGGTGCTGGGGAGTTTGTAAGGGGATGAGAAGGGTGGGAGCAGGGATGGCTGCTGGATGGAAGTTGGGGGATAGTTTTGCCTGGTGTTTTCTTAGCAAATTCTTCTAGCACAGGCCAGGGAAAGGGAACGTGGGCTGGATTAGAAATACCTCATTAAGCCCAGGCTCTGCTTTCTTTCTCCTGGTGATGAGCCAATGAGGAACTGAACTATTACAGCTCCCAGTGGCATAGCTGGTTCTTTGGTCCATGCTGTACTTATTAAGCTTTTTGACTTTGCTAATTCTCAGGTTAATCCTTAACTCTTCCTGCTGCCTGCAGCTCCTTTTCATTCAGACAAGTGTCTGCTCCTCTGGTGCAGGCATGGATCACACTTGAGGCAGAGCATGTGCCTAGCATGATTCTTTCACAAGCACCTTGAGCTCTTCACCATCAAGCAGCTGAGCAATCTGAGTCTCACTGAACATGTGACATTCTGTGATCCCATTTGATAATCACCCAGGCAAAAGTTGGGGCTTGTTATTTTGAAGATGATAAACACTGAGAAAAGACACCACTGTCTTTTAACATCTGTGGTTCTAGAAGCTCCAGGACAGGGCTTTTTCTGCTGCACTGGTAAAAGAATATAATTGAAACACTGTTTTCCTTCCAGCTCCTTTCTCACCTCTACCAGTAATCCTAAGCTCTGTCAAAATATTTTCTTCCCTTAGCAAGAAGTTCTGCCAATGGTGAGACGGAATTGGTCCAACAGTGAAACATGAAGAACAGAAGGCTTCTACCTGTTGCAAAAGACATCTGAGAATCAGAGATAAAATAAGGTAAATCAAGAGGGCCTTGCCTTTCATC
This sequence comes from Aegithalos caudatus, assembly GCA_013389925.1. Taxonomy (NCBI): domain Eukaryota; kingdom Metazoa; phylum Chordata; class Aves; order Passeriformes; family Aegithalidae; genus Aegithalos; species Aegithalos caudatus. The sequence goes on along the minus strand of WEIU01002609.1, from coordinate 676,892 downwards.
TCAGTACAAAAAGAGGTAACAATTTGTTGCCTGAAGCTAAGCCCTACTCATCTCTTTTCCCCATCAGTTTTTTTGGATTTTCATTTCCCATCTGAGGTTGCTCATCTGAGTGGCTGTCACTTCAAGAGGCCCTACACTGGGACTGGCAGGTTCTTCCTTGGAACTCTCAACCATCCCTCGGAAAACCATGATTTTGAGTAACCACCATTTCAGCATAAATTAGACTGTTCACTGTACACACTGGCAAACATTCCCAGGATGTCAGCACTGGAAATGCTGTCCACCACCACCATCAGATCCTGAGAGCAGGAATTCAAGTGCTTACATGTCAGTCCCTGCTCCTGATTGTGCTGACCCAACCTCTCACACCTGCCCAACACATCCTGCCTCAGCCACACACTTGTGAAAGATGGCAACAACTCACAGCTATTTGGGTTTTTGTACACTGAGCTCTAGACGATGATCCCACTGTGAGCTTTGAAATCAATTTCAATTTGAGACAGGAAAAACTTTTTAATCATATGTAGAAAACATTTAAGATCAGAATTGGCACCAACTTAAGAACAATTTAACAGAAAACATGAAGTAATCTTATAAGCATGAAACATTTTGCACTTGGCTTTGAGATTCAGAGCCTCTGCTATTTCACATTCAAGAAAGAAGCATTTAAAACTCTTCATTGTGAGCAGAACCACTGTTGGAATCTGAAAGCTTCCAAAATGTTTTCTCCTTAGGGCAGCTTATAACAGCAATGGTCAACTGAAAAATATTTTTATGTTGCATTCATGCATGCACTGTATGAAATCCCACTGATTCACTAATTTCCCGTGGGTGGAACATTTTCATGGAGATACTGGAGAGCCAAATCTGTCCACTTCATTTCTTGCTCTTTCACGGACTCAGTGGTGCCACCGTTGTCTTGCTCTGGTTCAGGGAGCTCATTCTGAGAACAAAACACAGATACAATGCATTCCACATGTAATACACTTTCTGCAAGCAGCAGGTTGTGATGATTTGTGTGGATAGATACAAGAACCCACAAACGAGACCAGAGGGTGCATCTGAACAATAAATATACATACTTATCCACTTAAAAATATTGCTGAGCTCCACTATGAATAGTATTATTTTCATTTGAATATGGTGCTTAATCTGAAAGGTAAATTGTTTTTCAGGACCCTGGGGCCCTGCTATACACTCAGACTGCACACGCAGTGAGGAAGAATATACAGCAAATGCAAAGTAAGTAAATAACAGTACAATGCATTTATTCCATTGTTTGTTTGCAATGTGCTGCTTCTGCTGTTGCCAAGAATACAAATACTGCAGACAACTGGTTCTGTAAAATGTTACTTTCCTATGGCAACTGAGAAGTCCTTCCTGTCTGTATGCTGGACTCAGGTGTAGCTGTGCTGGATCAACAGCAGAAGCCAGAACCCCCTGCCAGGTGTGCCACAGAGCTGCTCACGGCACAGGAAGGGGAAGGAAAGTTTAACTGAGATTTCATTTTCCTCCCTTCTGTAATTTTTTCTCTGTCTTGCTGTATTGCTGTAGTCACACTGAGTGTGTACTGTTCTGCCAGATACCATTTGGGCAGGGATTCTGAGTTCTAGACCTCTGGAAATCCCAGCATGAGCTAAATAAAATGTAGCTTTGAAAACAGTGAATGATTCAAACCAATTTGAGTTCCCAGAAATGTCTTCAGTGAGCACTGGAGCAGATTCTCAGGACAGGCTCAAATACCACTTTCACAGCCATTCTGGTTACTCCTTTGCAATGTCCCCGAGTAAGTCCCCTGTGAATTCATGCTGGTTTTTCTGTGTGATCAGAGCCAATCCCATCTATGGGGATCTTCAGTTCCACAGCCAGGCCTTTCTTTCTGTTTTTAGTTGGTGAGGCTTCCCTCTCTGAGGCTGTTAGCTGTATGTGACTGTAAGCCATCATGAGATGGCTCTAAGGGAAGAAACAGTTATGTTTGGACTCAAGGTGAAGGCAATTGCCAACAAGGAACTTGTTTAGGATATTCAGCTTGCCTAATAAAGGTTATCCCAAGCAAAGGAGGGTTTGGGCTCTTTTAGCTGAGAATCATACTTCTGCAAGATACTTCCCTCAGGCCCAGCTCTTGGCAGGAAAATGTGTGCTGTACATATGGATTTTGAGTTGTGTAGCTGCTCCTTGCCCTCTCTGAAAAGCCAGTGGTGGCAGGGCTAAAGTTTGAGCCATGTCACAAATATGGAAATGTCTCCATGCTGAAAGAAAGCAGCACCCCACAATTCCCATGACTGTGTTATCTTTGCTAGCTGGGGTAAAGCTCGTGTACCAGAGAGAAAAAGGGACAGGAAAATCCTCAGCTATCTCTCACTTCCCTGGAAGTTTCAAAATAGCTAAGGATAGGTGTCAGTGTGGGAAATCTGAAGCTTCAGCTCTGGGCTCTGTGGGATCAGCAGTTGCTTTTTCCCTGCTGCCCCTCTCTGGTCTTGTACCCTGGATGAAAGGAGAGGTGCCATTCCTTGGACACAGCACCACAGGCAAGAGCCCTGCTGCACCTGCCAGTCCTTCACTGCTGTCCCGAACTGCCAACAGCAACACTGTATCTGTTTAAAACAACTATGAAACCTTCTCAGCTTCCTTTAATGGCATTGAAGGAGTTGGGAATAAAGTGTAACCAAGACTGGAAGTGTCAGTGTGAGACATCCTCTGCTCTCCAAACCATCCAGGAATGTACCTCAAACACCAGGAACAAGAAAGGGAAGCAGAGAAAAAGGATGATTCTACTTCTCCCTGATGCCAAACCCAGGACAGGGCAATGAGAAGGGCACTCCAGTTCTGAGAATATTCAGGAACCGTTCAGAGGACGAGGGACAGAAACATCCATATCCTCATGCACACAGGAATGTCTGGCATATAGGGCAAGAAAGGAGTCAGATCCAGGAGCCTTTTGTACAAATTAGCCACACCACGAGCCAAACCTCTGTGCCTTTTCTTGGAAGAGGCTGTGATGAACACAGCAGCCTTAACTCAGACTGATAAGTAGCAATGCACCTACCAGAGGGATGGCCACGTCCTCGTAGGGCAATTTATCTTCTCTCCATGCATCATCGATCAGATCCAGGATCCTGCCATCCCTCTGCACCTCGCTGTCCATCGTCGCAGCAGGTGAGAGCAGTTAAATCTGTGACACAAAGCAGATGCTGTTTTAACAACATCCCCAGCCAAGGAGCTGGAGTCTGGACTACAGGCTAATCCAGTTTTGATGCAATCCATATGAAGTTTAAACTTACAAGGAAAACCTTGATTTCCCTAATCCACTCAAAAAGGGGTTATAACCACAGGAGAACAACTTCATCTGAAATGAACTCTATCAAAGTGAATTGCAAATTGATATGCATCAGAGATGAATATATAAAATCGGCTGGTTTTTAATAATAATATTTACATGTGTTTGTATCTACTGACTGGCTTTTAGAAATCTGAGTTTGAGCACTCAGAGCTGTCCACAGCCCTTTGCTGCCTGCTTAGAGCCCCTGACCAGTGTCGTGCCTCACCCACTCCTTCACGTCTGGCAGTCACGACAAAGGACTTCAAGGTACCCAGAATTCTGCCCGAATCTCAAGCCCAGGAAACTGGTGAAACAGAAGCAAAACGAGACCTATCTTTCACCCCTAGCTACTGTAATTATTCCAGAGTGTTTAATGTACCCTCCTTGAAGGGTCACCTCAGGGCCTCGCCCCGGTACGATTCGGGGCAGCAGCAGGCAGCTCGGTCCTGGGGGGAATGAGACAACTGATCCTCATTCAAAACCAAGCCAGGCCTGGCACTCGCCGGCTGCCGGAGCCGCGATGTGGGCAGCGATGGGCACGGGCCTGAGCGCATCCCAGCCGTGGCGCGATGCGATCCCTGCCTGTCCCGGCCAACACGGCTCGGTGACCGCCCCGTGTCCCCGCGGTGTCCCCNAAAGGAGGCAGGAAGGAAGGAAGGAAGCGAGGGAGGAAGGCGGGTCGGTCAGGCAGCCAGAGCTGGGGTGTCGGGCAGCCCGGAGCGGAGCTCGGCCCGGGGGCGCAGGGCTGCTCCCCGGGGCGCGGCGCTGGAAGGGCCTCGGGCCCCGAAACTTTCCCGCGTCCGGTGCGGGGTAAACACTGAGGGCTCGGCCCGCGGGGAGGCTCCGGCTGGGGAGGAGCCGCAGCACAGCGGGAGTAGGGAATGCCTGCCCGAGGGCACCCCGGTGGCTGTAGCGGGGAGCACTGCCCGGCACTGCGGTCCCGGCCACTCTGTAGATTAACCTGCACCAGGGCAGGTTTGGGTTGGGCATTAGGGAGAATTCCTGCACAGAGGGAATCATTAGATATCAGAAAGGGCTGCCCAGGGCGGCGGCGGTGGGGCCCCCGTCCCTGGAGGTGTTTAAGGAAAGGCTGGAAGCGGCACTCAGTGCTCCGGCCTGAGTGACAAAGTGGGAATAGGTCACAGATTGGACTTGATGGTCTCAGAAGACTTTTCCAACCTCAGTGATTTTGGGATTCTTGCACTGACGAGGGGTGGTTCGCTCCGGGCTGCTGCCGCAGGTGCCATTCCTGCCGCTGGCAAGCGGAGCTCGCCTGTGGTATTGCTTTTGGGAGGTTATTGCTCCTTTTGTGTTCATTGTAAGCATGCTTCCTGCAACACGTTAAGATTGCATCTTTCTGTGTTTTTAAATGCGAAGTAATCCCAGTCTTTTCTCATGGGCACTATTCTTAAGTCCTCCTGCATAAAGTTCTCTCCGCTTGACTCTACTACAATTCTGCCTTGAACTGGGATGCTAAGCCTTGTTTATTTTTAAATGTGTTCTCTTGTTTTGGGTTTTTTTTTTGGCAAATACTTCAATTTTCTTCACTTTCAGAAGTGACCAGTTGGTTCTCCTTGTTTCAGCTGTAGTTAATGAGGGAAATTATTTCCTCTTGTGTGTCTTTACTCCGCTGCCTGTGACTTGCACATTGCAACTTGCAAGCAGGAGAGGCCAAAATTTAATACTAAGCAAACCTTATGTAGCATAAAACTGGGTAGAGGTGTCTGATTTTAAGGCTTTTCCCCAAAATCTGGGTATGCCAGCAAAGTAAGCAAAACTGGCAGGCTATGAGGGTGTTAAGGCAGAGGCACAGAGAAGCTGTGGCTGTCCCTTCCATGGAAGTGTCCAGGGCCAGGTTGGACAGGGGTTGGAGCAGCCTGGGATAGTGAAAGGTGCCCCTGTCCGTGGCAGGGGTTTGGCATGAGATGGCTTTAAGATCCCTTCCAACCCAAACTGTTCTGGAATTCTGTGCTGTCTGTCTCCTCATCTCTCTGCCCACTGAAAATTGATTCTGTGTAGGTGTGATTAGAATGAAAGAGGAGAGCTGCTACTGTCTAATGTCTGCTGTTGCCACCTGGAGAACTCTTGGAATGCTGTCAGCAGCTCAGGGGATCTGCTCTCCTCAGCACCCTGCTCTCAGCAGAACCACGAAGTTGTTCTGCATACTGATTGAGCACAAACAGGACCAAAGACAGACAAAACACTCTCAGAATAGGGATACAATACGATTTTTTCTATGCTTGTGGTTTAAAACACAGCTCCCAAGGACAGGTTTTAATTCCTGAATTGTATTTTAAAGTGCTGTAGGAGCATGATAGAAGATTCTTTGGGAAAGAGAGCAAAGCTGAGCCTGCATTTGTGAAAGTCTCCCTTGCTGTGACCTGCTCCCCTTTTTGCTGATTGCTTAATAATGCCATATTAATCTTTGAGGAAAGATGTTGGAAGGGTCCATCTTCAGTACTTGGAAAGTGTGTAGATTTTGGAAGCATCAGTTTGTCTTAACAGCACTGAATGAGTTCAGCCATTTTTGTGTTAGCTGCAGTTTCATGGAGGAGACATGGAAATAAATTTTGACTTCCTGGCTGTGGCTTCATGGCAACTTTTTATTCCCCATTTTTGGCTTTAATGTCAACCCTTCTTGCTTTCACCAAGAAGTAAAAATTCTTTGGGTATGCACATGTTTGTGACTTAAAAGATGTAATTTTTGACTGAAGCAATGTACTACTACTGTAAACCTGTTCAACTTATTTTCATAATTTAAGGCATAATTTAAGAGGAATTTTTAAGGAGTTTGTGTTTTTTTAAATTCCCACAGCCATGTGAACAACCAGGGTGTTCTGAGTGTGGTGGTAAGCTGCATGGTCTTTTTGATGTAGTCTGTAATAGAGACCTGGAAAATATTTAATTTATGGATGAATTCTTACTGCTACTTGCTTGTGTTTTCTCTCCAAAGTAACAAACTTCCCTGTCAGAGGTGGATCTCCGTGGATTCCCTTTGAAGCCCAAATGTTCCTGTTCCTCCAGAGGCTGGTGTTCTCAGATCTACCAGTCCCTCTGTGTTGAGTTCACACAAGTGCAGATTCTCCTTGCTCCTCTCTGAATTTATTATTAGGTCACATGATTATATCACTGCAATTTGGTAGTGCTGGATGATAGCATTGGGTATATTTTTCTGGTAGAAAAATCTGGTTTTTCTCTATTTGGCTTGTAAGTTCATGAAGGTTCCATTGTTTTCCTCACCTATAATTGCATGCTCCTTGTATGTTTTTTAACTTCTTTGCTTTGTGGGCTTTTGCTTGTCCTGCAGTTGGATGGAGAAGCAGCCTGGTTTGTGCATTGCCATAGGTGACCACTGCTTTCCTGTACTTCCCTAGTACTGAAGCCACCAGGATTCAGTGATGGAGGCTTTGCTGGAAGGAATGCAAAGAAGTGGGCAGGGGAGGTATGTATGCAACTGTATGCAGCAGTCATTCCAAATGATTTGAGTGTTAACCTTGCCTCTTACTGAAAATAAATCCTCTGGTGTCATTGTGCAGTGGCCTTCAGCTACTGCAGAAGCAAAGTCACTGCACTAATCCCTACTCAGCTATTACAGTCTTAATTGTCAGAAATTTAGTTCTACATCTTCCTGAAAACCTTGGCCTCTTTCTTTTTCAGTTGTTGTTATTGTAAACTCTTCTTACCGTCCAACATCAGGAGCAGTAGTAAATAGAATTGTGAATAAATATTTATTTTGTAGCAGCCTTGCAAGGTTAATGAGATGTGACTTTGTTATCTGATTTCACTGAAAACATCTGATTATTTCCTGCTTGTGTTGAAACTGCAGAGTCCCACTCAGCTCTAAGGAATCCTTAATGCTCTGTCTGAGGTGAGAGTCTCTAGACTTTTCAATCCCCGAGAGAGACTGTAGTGACAATAACAGCACAAAATGTTTTATGTGTTAAACAACCGTGAAGCAAAAGTCACCGATGCCATTTTCCTAGTCATCCCTGAGAATGTGACACAAATTTATTTGATACTGTATTTTCTTCAGAGAGCTGGTTGCAGAAAGCAAGTTTAGAATTTGCTACATATTAGCAGATGCTGTGAAGGAAATGTTCCTGCTCTGCATAATAGCTGCTAATTTTTGGTTAGCTCACAGGACAGGGTGAACTTCAAATGTGACTGATTTTGGCTCCTTTAAGAAGTATTTCTTTTCCTATAGAAAAAGTGCCAAGTCGTGAAGTGTGCATATGCCCTGGGGGAACAGAGAAATTTCTATCCCTTAACCTATTGATTTCCATTTCTTTTCAGTTCTTCCCTTTGACAGGCAAATTAAAGGGGTAGAGATCATTATGGAGTTCGACACCCTCTAGGGCTGTGTCTGGCAAACCTTAATATTGTCCCTGTCTTGGCAGCTGGGAAGTTTTAGAGGAGTTACTTGAATTGACTTCAATAATTACTGCACCAAATTAGAAATCTGGGCATCGCTAGGGAGCTTGTGCTCCCCGATGGATTGCGAGGGTTTGATTCTTCATTATCATGTTGTCATCCAGCCCCCTCTGCTTCAGGGTTTGTCTGCATTTGTGATCAACTGCTGTTTTTGGGAGCTCAGAGCTTGGCTGTAAGATTCCTCTGGTGACTGAAACCTGCTATAAAATGCCACTGCCTGGAGAGCAATTAAGGCAATACAAAATATGAATTAGACACGCTTTGGTTTACTTACATAAGGTGTAGTACCCAAGGCAAAAGGCTGAATGCCGGTGTGAAGTGATGTGGTTTAGTGGGCATGCATGGTATTGGGTAAAAGGTTGGACTTGATGATCTTGGAGGTCTTTTCTGACCTTAATGGTTCTGTGATTCTATTTCTGTGCAAGCTGATTTGAAGAGAGTTCAAAGCACTGCTTGTGCAGAGTTGGTGCCTTGGTGCCAGTCAGTGTGTTGTGCTGCCTTTGTTGGTTTGGGACACGTTGGGTGGGACCTGCTTTGTGACTCCAGGCTCTCTCCCTGCAGTGGTGGGTTCTTGACCTCCTGTGAGGCTGAGCTGCAGGAGCTGATGAAGCAGATTGACATCATGGTGGCTCACAAGAAATCTGAATGGGAAGGGCAGACACAGGCTTTGGAAGCTTGTCTGAATGCTCGGGAGCAGGAACTTTCCTCTACCAAGGCAGCTCTGCAGGAAAAACAAAAGGAGGTACCTTTGTTTCATACTATTTTTTGGTTGGAGTCAGTCTGTTTTACCTGTTAGAAACAGGAAATCAGGAGTAGAAATTTTTAAGGACCTGTTGAAACAAGGTGTCTGGTTCATAATTCAATCCAAGTCAAGTGATAAGCTGCCCTAGGGTTGGTGGAAGTCCACATATTGAATGGTTAGAGTTATTGGAGAGAACTCAGAGACACTGGCTCTGGCTACAGCAGTAATGGACAGTCCAGCAACCTGCTGTCATTGGTAGAAAAAACCCGTTTCCTACTACATAAATTGCACCAATAAAACCATTTCCTACCATGAACTACACCAAGATATTGCTGGGAAGCTCCCCATGATATGTTTTATAGAGCTCTGGTTTTGTGGTCTTTAAATAAAAGCCTGAGGGAAGTGCAAAAAAAATCTGTATTGGCAGGAAGTTATTAGTAAATGAAGTTTTTGTGCAGGATGTGGACCAGTGGATGCAGTTGAGCCACAGGATTTTCATTTGCAAGAATGGTGATTTTTATCACCAAAATGATGTTTCTTACCACCAAAACCAAACATGGATTTCAAACTGAACTGTAAAGTATGTTTGAAATCACTGCTGGAGTATATTCATGCTTTTGGTTTAGTGATATGAATTTTCTGTGCGTTTTCTTTTAATTTTAATTGGATGGCTTGTGACCCCTCAGGTTGTGGATGGGAAAAAGATGGGAGAAAAAAAAAAGGGGAGAAAATGAGTCACAGGAGCAGTTGAATCAGTGTCAGGGGAGTCTTTTCTGTGAGCTTCAAAACTCCCTTTCTTTTTTCTTGCTATTAGGAAGCTCTCCTTTGAACATAGTAAAATAATGACAAGGCCAACTTTTCTCTTGGTATAGAGCTTGAAATCATAATGCATATTTCTGAAGAATTTGATGAAAATACTGGATAGAAATAGGCTTTTGGCACAAACAACCTTTGTCCCCAGAAGTGAAATCCAGAAACTGGCTCAAAACAAGAGGCCACAACAGAAACAGTTGTTGCCCCAACCTACCAAAGATTCAGGCCCAGTCTCCATCTGTTTTGTAATGAGGGACCTCACTGAAATGTCCATGTATGTACTGGCAATAAAGCCTGTTTCTGTTGTATTTATTTGCTTTTTATCCCTTTGTTCAGGTTGGCATGTTGCGTCGCCAGGTCGAAGATGTGGAAAAATCCAAGCAGGACATGGTTAGAGAGTATGAACAACAGCTGAAGGGATTCCAGGAGGAGGTGAGTTGCAAAAAGAGAAGTTTGGTTTCTAGCTCCCAGTTGATGATGGATGAATTACTTAGTGTCACTGTTTCTCTTTCAGTGCTGTGGTTTTAAAACTCCCCACTCTGTTAGTGCTTGTGTGCATACCAAAAAGAGCATTGAGCATGGATAAAGTGACACTTTAATGGGTCACTTGGCCTGTTTTCTGTGATTTGGAGGAACTTGGTGACAGACAGAAAACTGTTGGAGTAGAAATGTTTTCATATGTTGGACATCTGCAGAAATTTACTGGAAGAATGTCCTGTGTTCACCTATCCCAGACACCAGAGTGCTGGTTCTAGAGCTGCCATGGGTACAGGCAGCAGCAGTTTCTTCTTTCAGCATTTTTGAAATACAAAGAGGGTAGAGATGTAACTGGCCTGGCTTGTGTGAGATCAGGAAATAACAGTGGTATGTGGTCTCATCTTTTTGCCTCTGTTAACACTGATGACTTTAATAGGGGTTTTGTACTCTCAAGGAATATTAGTCTTTAATACTCTTTATAAAAAACAAGCATACATAGAAAATGCTGTTTGACAGTAATATCAGAGCCTTTATCTCAAAGCCTCTCAGTGCAAGGTGATACCTGTCCTGCAGGTGGTATAATAGCATTCCAGGTTTTTGCCTGAACTCTTTGCCTGTCTCCACTTGCCAGCAGCAGGGAGTGAACTGGCTTGAGCAGCTCATAGAGCACTGACCTGTTTTCTCTGGAGGGCTGGGCCTAGTTCCTGCTCACTGTAAGCCATAAGTGAAATAAATTTGGTAGTCTCTGCTCTGATGACAGAAGGCATCTTTTCTCATTTAAAAACACCTCACTATTCCATATGACTAACAGTCTTCATTTGCTGGGTGTTCTCACTGGAATTGTGGATAAGCTGCAAAGCAAAGCTGAGGTACATTGGCAGATCAGCCTAAATTGCTAAGGCTGAAATACAGCCTGTGTGTTGTGGCCTAAATTGCAGTTTGTGGGTATTTTACCTACACAGTATTAATGCTGATGACATTGAGCTCCAATATTCCTCAGTCTTCTGTTCCTAATACTGTTTGGGGAAATTATTTCTGTCCCTGTTTACCACCATTTCCAGTGCAATTACAGCTACAGTGTCTAACTTACTGTTAGAAAGAATAAACTTCTTATCTCCTGATATCTTTGGCAAAAGATGTTGGTATTGACTCTAAGCCTGAACATCTGTCTGTTCCCACTGAACACACCAAAGCACTGAATGCATCAGGTCTTCAATCAGATTTTTTTCTTCTCACGGTCCTTCTGTTCATCCATGGGCTTAGTTTTGTCCATCAGTAAAACGGCAATGACGGCGTCTCAAATTCATGTGGCTCTTCGGAAGCCTTTTATTTAATAGTTGAGTAGGGGGGAGCTCATCATATGAAAAATTCTCTGTAAGTTGTAAGTGATTATTTGCACAGAGGGTCATTTAAATGTCAAGAGTTTTTTCCTCATTCCTGCTTCTGATACAACTTCAGCATCCTAGCAGCAGGCGTAGGAGTGATATTTTCTGTTGGCATTCTCCACTTATTGTGAAATACACAGTGTATCTAAGCAGAAAATGACAGATGAAGTGGTGTTGATATTATGGGTAATGGCAATTCTCAAACCTTCCTTCTCCCACTAAGCAGGAGAGTTCCAGTTGCCACCTGAGCTGCACAAGCGTATTTTGATCACACAAGAATTACCTGTGTGTGGTGTGGTGGGTGTGCTCCTGTGGGTGAGCAGATCAGCCACAGGTGCGGCCAGCTCTTCCTGGGGCTGGGAACCACTTGCAGAGAGGGGGATGCTGTGCTCTTGCTGCATTGACAGCTGCATGTAAACCTCCATCTTATCAATATTTCAGTCATGCTTTAATTATGGTAAGACAGAGCTTTAATTAAAGCTGCTGATGTCATGACTTCAGTGGCATCTTGCTGCTCTCATACAGCTCGTGTGTTCTGCAGTGCTATTGATATAAAAGACTCATTATCCAAATGCAAGCCTTCACTTGGGAGCTGCGTGGCCTTGATGAGGGCATTGTTTGTTTGAACCACTTTGTGTGTCTTCTTTCAAAGGGCTGTGTAGTTCTTGCCTTGGGGCCTTGAGCAAAGCTCTCTCTTTCACTGTATCCTGCAGTTGTCCCGGCTGAGGAGGAGCTATGAGAAGCTGCAGAAGAAAAAAACAAGAAGCAGAGGAGAAGCTAACAAGGTGCAAGAGGAGGACAAGTTTGAATTGAACCGACTGACCAGGAAGCTGGAGGTGTGTGGTGGAAAAGCAAGTGCTGACCAGTTTGTGTGTATTAACTGCCTTACTGGGCTTCAGTGGTGACTGAGCAGCCCACTAGGAAGTGCACTATGAGTGCTGCTTAAGGAGCACTGCCCAGCCACTCCCCAGGTGCAGCTCTTCTCAACTGCATGTGCTATAAAGGCAGCTTGTGTGCTGGGGCCTCTGACTGCACAGCATAAACCTTAATGCTGTTGTTACCCTTAGACTAAACAAAAGGAAGAAGGCGCTGTAAGGGTAACTAATTGTGTGAATGGAATGAATTCCAGTGTGGGGAGGTTGTATTCTCACTTCTTTGAGGAGGAGGGAGCTATATGTCAAACTTCTTCTCAGCCCTGTCTCATCTTCCAATCTTTCTGCTCTGTTGAGCTCAACCCCACTCAGTTTTCTCCTCCTGAGAGGAGTGGTAACAACACACATCTGACTGATGTACTGCCCAGTTTCTGGAGCAGAGACTAGCAGTTAAATTCTGTATTTAATTCTTGTCATCTTGGTGAATTCAATAGCATATGTTTTAGAAGCTAAAGCCAGTCTGAATTGTTAAACTCATGACAGCAAACCTATGAAACCAGCCACGAAAATGTTGGCACTTAACATTTGTGAACAGCTTTACCTCTGGAGGGGAAGGAATGCAGTGAGCACGGTGTGTGAGGGCTCTGCACTGCTGAGCTGCTGCATCAGGTGACTGGCTAATGGTTTCCCTGCTGGGGGAAAGGTGTGAGGATACGGTGGGAAGAGAAGGAAAACGTGGATGTGAACTGGAGGGGGATGTAGTGCTCCAAGCCACCCCTGCTGTCCTTGCAGGAGTTCCGTCAGAAATCACTTGACTGGGAGAAGCAGCGCCTGCAGTACCAGCAGCAGGTGGCATCGCTGGAGGCACAGCGCAAGGCTCTGGCAGAGCACTCCGAGCTGGTGCAGGTACAGTTAACATGTGCTGAGAGGTTCTGTGTTGTTTGTGGGAGGGAGGGAGAGGCTGATGGAATCTCTCAGGCTCCCGTCCGGTTCAGACTGCCATTGAAGTGACTTTGAATGTTCCGGTGGAATAAGGTTTGCTTCTGTATGGAAAAAAGATCTGGATCTGTCATCAGAGATTAGACCAACCTTGTGCAGCTCTCCCTGCCATTGCTCTGGTTAGCAGAGAACACAGTAGGATGCAGATTTCCCTGGGAGGCAGAGACCATAGCATATGACACTTTAAAATATGTTACATCATGTTGTCTAGTTGAAAGCTGTATACCTGCCAGCAGCTAAATACCTACCTTGTGGGTCCAGCTCAGAGGGTACTGTTGGAAAACAGTCTTCCTCTACAACAGAGACTTCCATAAAATACTGAGGCAACAGCCCCCTACCCCTTTTTTTATGTCTCTCAAAGGCAAGAAGTAGTGGGGCTGCTGTTGTGCAAAGCTGATGGCTCAGTGAATTAGTGGTGCTGCATCAGAGCCAGATGAATTGACCTAGAGCACAGCTGTGAAGTCACACAGACACAATCACAGCAGACACTGATAAGAAGCTCTTGCTGGGGACTTTGCACTTAATGGGCTCCTGAGTTGCTCTTGAGTGCAAGCTCCTGCGAGGAGGGAGACTGTGATGACAGGATTGAAGCTGGCTCTGACAGGGGCTTTGTGAGAGGCTGACACCAGGAGATGTACAAATACAGAGAGAGTCCTTGAGCAGAAGGTCTTGCTGCTCTGCTGTCTGTGTGTCATTGATAGCTCAATTGTTTGGGAACAGATGTGTCCTTGGAGCACAGGCTGGGACACTGGGGCACAGAGGAACTTGTCTTACTGTGCAGCAGAAAACCAGGAGGTTGGGGAGGTTTTCCTGAAGTGGCATAGGTGCCTTAGGTGCACAGGCTGCCCGAACCCTCAATTGCTTTGAAAAGTGCTAAATTTTTTGCCTTAGATGTTTCTGCACATTTTATGTGCTTAGTTGTCTTTCTAGCACAAGGTCAGGCTAAATTCTGTGACCACGGAGTACTTCCCCTCTCTCTCTCTCCTTTGATCTGGCTTCCCCTCATCTCTTCCAGAGCAGCTTAAGGAAGCCTGGAATTCTTCCCCAGTACAGACCACCTTCTGGAACACCATCCCAGTACAGGCCACCTAAAGCAGCCTTTAAAGTCAGCCTTTCCTAAAAACCTGGAATTCTCTACTGGCCTGGATGTTGTGTGGCTGGAAATAAGAGATGGCTTAAATGTTTTCTTAATGCAGAAATAAATATTCAGGCAGTCTGATACTCTGGCTTCTTGGGGGAAGAAAGGCTGTGCTTTAAACTCTTGGCCCCCTTCATTACATTTTCTGTCATTACTATTTAAATAATAAAAAAAGGCTGTAATCAAAACTATACCATAGCCTTGCAAATGAGCAGTTCTTAGTTTGTGTAAATCAAGGCATGTGGTGATTCTGAAGCTGGCAGGCATTGCTATTCTTTGAAACAGGGAGTATAGGACACTCAGATATTTTGTTTCAGCCTTTAAAAATGCAATGATTATGTACAAAAAGGGAATATATGAAGTGAATGTTCCTGGAAGTTTATGTGAGAGCTGGCTTGTTAAATTTCACCAGCTAGCTGTATGAAAAGAAATGCATGAAATAAAGTACTGTGCCTATAAATTATAGAGCAGGTATTGTCTGCTACTTGTACGTTCCTTGTAACTTTTTTGTCTGCCATTAAAACACTGAAAAATTCAAAGTGAGCATTCCCCCAAGCTGCTGGAACCAGGTATTTACTGCAGAGAGCAAAGCAAATTGGCTGTTACACATGGTTTGTTTTGGGGCTGTTTGGTGGTTTTGCAGTTGTGCACCCAGAGCTGCTTTCTGTCCTGGTGAGGAATTAATGGTTGGGTAATCTCTGTCCTGTTTGGTTTACAAACTTTCTTACCTGCAGCCATTAGGCCTGGTCTAGCTTTAGGCTCATGAGCAAAAAATAGCAGGAGGCTTTTTTCTTAGACAAATCATACTTGGGCAGCTGGAGTGATTTGAGATTCTCATTTCCCAGATTCTCTTTGAACTGCTTTTAGAATCAAAGGGCCCTCTTTTTTCATTTTGATTTTTACTTATTCCATTTGCCTTTAGAAGTTTTACCCATCGTGTAACCTGGAACAACACTCACCCTAATTCCCTGGAAGGCATTGTTGCTTACTTTAAGAACGTGGCCCATTACACCACGAAATCAGCAGTTGTATTGAATTTAGCTTTGGTAGAACTTCTGTGGTTTTGCAGTTTGGCTTTAATGCAGATGATTGCTGTTGGCAGAGCCAGCTGGCCAGCCGGAAACAGATCCTGGGGTCGGCGGAGCTGGCGAGCCGCTCGGAAATGCAGCACTTCACCAGCAGGCTGGAGAGGGCCAGTGACACCCTCTGTGCCAGTGACCTGAGTGAGGACAATGGCATGGTTCTGGAGGATCAGCAGAGAGTCCAGGAAGAGTTAAGGCAGTCCAAGAAAATGTTAGAGGTCAGTGGAGGAACCTTTAAGAAATGGGGTCTAAAGCAGTGCTGGTGAGAAGCGGTGAGAAGGCTTTTCATCCTGGAGTTTTTGTCTTTTTCTAGAGCCTTTGTGAAATTCCTGATTGGCATCAAAATTGACTTTGTAGCCATGGTGCTGCTCTGCAGTATTTCCAAGGGTCCCAAAATATCTGATCAACCTCTCATCACATTGCAGCTAACTGGTTTGGTCCATCTTGCAGCAGTCATTCCTTCTGCCTCCCGTGCAGGTGCTGCAGGATGAGAAGATGGAACTGAGAGCCACCTTGCAGTCTCAGGAAGATTTCATTGACAGCTCCAAGCTGCACCAGGAACAGTTACAGAAAGAGCTGGCCAGGATGACTGAAACTCTTCACACAAAAGAATGCCTCATCAGGTAGCATCTGTGCCTTGCTGGTACTTTGGCTCTTCAATCCAGATCTATGTTCCAGGTTCTCTCACTGAGGACAGTAGCAGCATTTACAGCATTTTTGTGCATCTGGATCTGTATTGATTGTATTTAACATAGTGCACTGCAGTTTCTCACAAGCGCTGTGCTGCCTTGCAGTATTTTTCAATTTGCATTGCTTTTGAAATTAGCAGATAATCACTAAAGAGCATGGAAGGAATCCACTTTCCTCAGCTGGGTTTCTGGAGGCAGTGCAGGGCTTTTGAGGGTGTTTCTCCCAGGCATTTTCAGCCAAGTGCTGGTGGCCTTCCAGGGTTTGATAACATGCTTATTAACCTACGTGAAAGTTCCACTGATTGGGGCTTGGTGAGGTAATTACATCTGTGACAAAATCATCCTGGCTTTCCCCTTCTGCCCTGACAATGTGCAGAGGTGGTTTGGTTCTGGAGGCTGTGTCAGAAGGTTTGGGTGTTGGTCACCTACCAGACTCTGGCAGGGAGGCCAACATCAACATAAAATGTAATCTTTTTCAATCAGCCTTAACTCGATCAGGGGCTGTCATCCAGCTGCTGTGTTTGCTTACTCACACTGCACACAGCAGTCACCTGCTTTTAGGTGCTGTGTATTTTTCAGAGAATTCAGTAGTTATGCTCCCTGCACAGTGAACTCAGACATGATGTTTCTGTGCTGAGATTAAAGCTGCTGTTTCTGTGCAGGGCCTTGGAGGAGCGCTTGCAAGGGAAGCTGTTGTCCTCTGCAGGGCTGGAGCTGGAGCAGGTGCTGCTGCAGCTGGATGTTGCCCAGAAGAAGGAGCAGCACTTGCAGTCAGAGGTGACTCGTCTTGAGAACAGGTAGCCCACTGCTTGCTCCCTCTGGAAATGCAGGATATTAATCTCCAAGAATAACAATTGTATTATTCTTGGAGAATAATGCAATACCTAATTGTGTTCATCAAGTTAACCAGTGATTTTTGTAGGCTTGTTTTAAATATCAAAGGACTAAAGAAATCAAATGCTATTCATTTTGCAGTGTAATAGTGACTGCTTTGGTAATTGGTTGGCTGCCTTTTGCTAGACATGGTGGGTGTTCTTAGTGTTCCAGCTTGCTTAAGCTGAGCACCTTCACTCATAATAGGCTAAGGAGTCTTTGTTAGGCAGCTGGTAAGAACCAGAGCCAGACCTTCCTGTGAAGTGAGGATTATAAACAAATCTATCCAGAGAGATTGTGGACATCTCTAGAGGTGTTCAAGACCAGGCTGGATGGGGGTTGAGGCAACCTGGTCTATTTGAAGGTGTCCCTGCCCATGGCAGGAGGTGGAATGAGTTGAGCTTTAGGGTCCTTCCCAACCCAGAGCATTTTGTGATTCTATGATTCCTCTCCAAGTTTGTGGTTTTTAGACTTGTGTTTACACAGAAATTTTGTAATCTCAGTTTATAAAGAAACAAGCAAGTAACAGCTGTTAGATGAGTTTCCTGATCTCTTGTGAAATGATTTTGGAAAACAAACCCAAAAGGTTGGTAAGGAACTTGTAGGCTGAGTTCAGATTCTGTTGTAATGGACATAAAGGACTGCCTGGAAGATCAAAGTTTCTCTGACCATTTCCTCCTCCTTGGGTTATTCTAATCTATACTTTTGCATTTGGCACCCAGCCTGGTGTCTTCAAATGCCAGGTGTGTGCAGCTGAGCGAGGAGCTGGGTGAGAATATCAAAGAGCTGCAGTCCCTGGAAGAAGACCAGACTGAGTCAAGGGCAGAGATTAAAAAGGTAACATGGCTTTGTTCCCGGGGAGTGAGCTGATCCCTGTGTGCCAGTGCCTCAGCAGTGGGAGCAGGGCAGGGCTGCTGTGCAGGCAGGGATCTGCTGGAGGGGAGGAGCACACCTGGCAGAAGAGGGGTGGAGAGGACACCTGTTTGCAGGTGTCTGAACATGGCTTTGTGAGCATCTCCTGAGCCTCCCCAGTACTTCTGTACACTGTGGAGATACTTGAATTACTGCTGGAGGGGCAAATACGTGAAGAAATTAAGGTCTGGAGTCCTGAGTTTAAGCCGAATATAGGCTCCCAACAAGATGAAGAGCAGAGGAGTGAGTTTGCTGTAATATGTCCTGTCACACTTGAGGCAGGACTTCAAATGTGTCCTGGTCCCTGTGTGAATAAGGGAGCTGGATGTGAGGGCAAGGGCTGGGAGGAATGGAGCAGCTCACCTGCCACAAAGGGCTCACCCCAGAGCTCTGAGCACCCAAGGGGGGCAGGCCCTCTAGTAGCTTGGCTCTTCATAGTGGTCTGCATCAGCTCGTGTGAGAGCTTTCACTGGAGCCTGGTAGAGTGGAAACCTCATTGAACCCAAGTGAAAAACCTCACTTGTGTGGAAATCTTTCATCCTTTATTCTGAACATACAGAGGTGCAGATCTTGCCAGAGATGTGTGCTTGGTTACACATCTAAACAGCCACACAGTAAATGAATCTCCCACAGGCTGCTGGGGAGGAGGGAGAGATTTATGAAGGCTGTTTCTGTTTTATATACTTGGGAGGCATTGAGGTGACATGGAGATAAATCACCGTATGTACAGTATTTACATGGGTGGGCAGAGATCATCTGGTTCAATTTTCTAAAATGCTTGTAATTCTCAGAAAAATCCTGGGTGTTTGGGTGGTTAATATTTCTGACTAATGGAATGGAGTCCTGGGGAAGGAATTATGCTGCTGTTGTTCTGTCGTGCCACTGAATAAATATACAGTGTGCCTACCAGTACATTGTACGTGGTGCAGGTCTGCAACCTCAAAACCATTGAATAAACCAAGATAAGGTATGGAAAAAAGATGTCCAAAAGGATGGAGTGGTTTTTATGCAGGGAACAGCTGAATGGAATAGGACTTACCAAACTGGAAAAGAGATAAATGAGATTGAATGGACTAAAAATAAAATCATGCCTGTCATGTGGAAAGTAAATAGGGAATGATTATTCTCTCATAATGCAGGGACTAGTGGTCATCACATAGAGTTATGAAAACAAAGAGATGTATTTTTACCCTGTGCATAGCTGGCTGGTGGAAGTTTGCCATGGGAAGCTTTAGTTGCTACAAGCTAACATTGATTCATCTCTAATATCCATTCAAAAGACTTAGGGCAAATTAATTCCTGGAAGAAAAACCCAGCTCAAGCTATTTAAAGTTACCATCTTTAAATGGTATCTTCAAATACCTCAGGAAGGCAGAGTGGCAAATTGCAGCGTTACATTTTCCAAGAGTTACTGTGCTTGCCCAGTCATGGTGAACTTTTGGCTCCCTGGTTTTGGCTCCAGAGGTTGAATGATGAGCTGAAGAGGCTGTTGGTTTGATAAATTGTGGATCTTCTCAAGTACTTCATGGCATGAAACTTCTTTGCAGTTGGCAGTGTGTGGTGTGGGAAAGGATTGGGATGAGGTGGCTTTCCATCAGGAAGGGCAAGCATGTGCAGAGGGCTTGTTACATAGACATTTTTTGTTTTCCAGGACTGAGATTTCACATTACCACATGCAATACTTTTTCTTTCTTTGCTGAAGCATGTTTTAAAAGCTCATGGATGATGTGTGCATGTCTTCCTCCAGCTGAAAGACCAGCTCTGTCAGGCTGAACACACGCACAGCAGTGAGCTAGAAGGGATGAAAAGGGAGATCTCCAGGCTGACCCAGGAGCTGCACCAGCGGGACATCACCATCGCATCGGCAAGTGGCTCCACCTCAGACCTGGAGCAGCAGCTCAGGGCAGAGATTGAAAGGGCAGAGAGGAAAGCAGTGGAGCACAGGGTAAAAAAAGGCACAAGACTCTCATGCTATCTATTCATGGGACCTGAAAGCTTGGAACACCATCCTAGTTTTTAGCTATCTTAGTAGTTTCCTTCTCTCTTTAGCCTCTGTACAAAAACTGAGACCTTCTGAAGGAGTCTTCTAATGATGGTGTTCACTGAATCTGTCTTGATGCTTTTTTTCAAACCAGCAGCCTACAGTCCCGCAGAATTCTTTGGGGTCACTCATGCTAACTAGGCCAGGATGGATAACATCTTTGAAAACTTCATGGTTATTGTTGTAGCCTTCTCTGTAGGGTCCCAGTACAACTACAGCCCAAATCTTGCTTAGTACTTGAGTTTGAGGGTGGAAAATGCTTGGAAAGTGTTGTGAGGATGTGTTGTGTTCTTTTTCTGAGCTTGTTGTTTGCCTCTGTCTCCTCAGGTAATTCTGGTCCAGCTGGAAACCTTGAAGCTGGAAAACCGTCACCTCTCAGAGATTCTGGAAAAAACAGAGTGTGGTAAGCTGAAGGTATGCACTGAGGAGCAGGAGCTGGGAAGGGGCTGGCCTTGTGTTCCTACCTGGGAATAGTCAGAGTCTTTGCCCATGCCCCTCAAAATGAGGGCTAGAGCTCAGTGAACTTAAAACCCAAGCAAAAGAGGCAGTTTGAGAGGAAATAAGGTGCAGAAATATCGAGCATTTGTTCAGTCAGAGAGTGGTGGTGAGAACTGCAGAAGCAGCCATAATTTCCATAGGCTTTGGCCCACGTATTTAGTACATTTCATTAGACTTCCATTTTAAGCCAGTTTACCTCAAACCTTTGATTCTAAACCTGTGATGTCCTTTTGACCTGTCCTGGAGCTGTAACTGCTCTCGCCCTTGAAATACTTGGGGTGAGAATGTTTTCCCCCGGGTGAGGAGCCATTCAGCAGGGCTCTCCTTGGCTCTCAGTGAGCAGGATGCAGACTGGGAATATGGGCTGGATGTGTTGGGGCAGTGTTCTTGGAAAGGGCCCTGTGGTGGGCTCCTGCAGCTGAACAAAACCTCCAAAGCTCTTGAAGCAGAGGGCAGAAGAGGAGCCTGCACAGAAGAGGTACAGCCTTGGCAGAAATAATGAGTTGTCTCATTTTGTGAGGGAAGAAGTGGCTGGTTTGCAAGTTCTGTCTCAACTTAAGCAGAATGGCTGCTTCCCAGGGGACAAGGGCTGGATTCAGACAGCTGAAAACCCCATGAGAGTATGTCAGAGCTTTTATGCTGTTAGATCTGTGGGAAGGAAATATTCAGCTCTTAGTATTAGTTTGGGGTGATTGTCAAATGTGCCATATTGCTGGGAAGGTGCTAAACAGAAGCTTGTGACTGGTGAGATGGATTAAAAACAGAACTTTCTGGAGGGCTGGTTTGAAACTGAAATAACCTAAGGCCCATTACTTTCTGCTTGAAAAGTGCCTGGTGGCTTTTGCCTCTGTGAGTTCCCAAAAATGTGGTAGCAGTGTGCAAAGCAGGAAATCTGCCTTAAAAAACATCCCCACAGCCCCAAGGCACAGGAGCTGGATCTTTGCCTGGCAGTCCTAATGCACATTCAGAAAGACCTTGGATACAGAGATGATGAGAATGAATTAAGCATCTAAGTTTAATAGAATTGGCAAAAAGCAAGTGGGAGTGTACCAGGAGTAGCAGTGGCAGTGGAAATTATATCCATGTGGCCTAGTAAAAAGATGATGATGGGAAGAAGCAAGTTGTTCGGAGTTTGAGAAAGGCCAGAGGTAGAGGTACATCTGAACTAGGTCCATGTTTTCCTATTTTAAAAGGAATCCAATGGTGAGAGAGACTGACCTTCCCAGGCACATCAGCACAATGAGTCTGGATGCAAGCCCAATAAGGCATATATATATAATTAATTTTCTCCTAGGAAAGTCTTGAAGGTTTTGCTGGTCAAAAATGAATTAGGGGATATGCCTTAAGGAATCTCATGCTGGTCTTTGCTCTGGATTGTGATTGTGGTGTCCTGCAAACCAGCACTTCTGACTTCTGCCCTTCTTGGTCTGTTAGGGGGACAGTGGCACCCTGAGGGCACTCAGGGAGGACTACACTGTTGAGCTCCAGAAATTGATATCTGAGAACCAGCAGCTGCGGAAGGACCTCGCAGAGACCAGGGCAAAACTGGGGGTCACTGCACAGGGCCAAGGCAAAGAGCCCAGGGATGTACAGCAGAGGTGAGTGATCCCAGGGATGCTGCTTCCTCACGGTGAAGGAGAGCAGAAGGTGTGGGGATGTGTGGGGTTTCATGGCTTGCCGTGTCTCTCTCCAGTGCATGCTGCGTCTGGGAGAACACAAGGACTGTTTGGGAATCTGCCTCTATGCCGTGGGCAGTGCAGTATCTTTGAATCCCAGCTGGTTTGAGTTCTGCAAAGCCAGCAGTGTTTGTCTTTTGTCTGCCTTTGCCTCTCTCTGGAGCAGCAGTCTGTGCTGTTTTTGGTGACAGGATAAGATGTGGCCCAGGTGGCTGCACTCCTTTCTGTTACTGTGCTAGGATGTGCAGGCTGTGGTTTTTGGTATCTACAGTAGCAGAGGAGAGAGAGGATTCCACAGGGAATTAATTTGTGTCTGGAAGTGCTATGGAAACAAGTCTGGATTGCCAGGGCTGTTAGTAACATCCATGTTAGTTGTTGCCTCTGTGTGAGTTTTTGCTGGAGTTCAGCTGGTAAGAGACAAACTCAGTTCTGTGCTCAAACCTGCCTTCCAGGACAGCTTGGGAAGCACAGCACCAGCAGGATGAACACACAGAGGGGACACATCTCCAGCCTGACAGGACTGCTCAGCATCATCACAGGGACTCCCAGAAGTGTGGAGCTGCTGAAACAGAAACTGTGACCCCCGAGAGGGGTGAGCCACCCTCCCAGAGCAGCAGCAAGAACTGCGAGGAGTCACGTGCCCAGCTGGCAGCAGAGTCTGTGCTCCATGTGGTGGATAAAAACAAAGATTCTGCAGATGAAGCATCTAAGCAGCCTGCCTCAAATCATCACAGAGAATCTGTGTTTTTGGTAAGCAGTTGTGCAGGAGCTAGTTGTTGCTCAACAGCTGAAAATAGAGCTGGGTTCTCATCTGGCAAAAGGAGACAGGATTTTGAATGCATGTCCCAACTGCGTGTTGTATGGGATCCTGTAAGTAAATCAAATGTTATACAGGGAAGTAAAGCCACTGCTGGATGGTTAAGACTTGGCCAGGGGGATCCATATAGCGGCTCTTCAGAACTCCTTGGAGAAGAGCTTTGTGTTTGTGGGCTTGCTAAATTGATCCCAGGAGCTCATGGCTCTCTCCATGCTGGTGCTGTACCTCAGTGTGTACCAGGATCAGCTTGTGTCCCCTCAGACTTCTGCTTCACCTTTGGCTTGGGTCTGTAGCAGAGGCTCAGAGTGGATGTGGCTGCTGAATATGTCAGTATTTCAGTCTCTGGGTGATTGGTTGCTGCACATCTGTAAAGCACTGTGAGTTTTACCCCTTCTCAAAGGGGCTGCAGCAGTCAGCACACTGAACTTAAAGCTGCTTATGCTTGCTGATGACAAAGCCTGAAATCTCTGCTTCACTGCACAAGGGGAGCCTGCTCTTTTCCCCAGTTGCTGATGGTACTTTTTTCATGAGGAGCAGTGTTAGCACTTTCTCTGTCCTACCTCAGCTCAGTTGCTGAAGCGCTTGACCAAGATACAGAAAATTTGCACTGAATCACTTCTTCCTGTCATGTTTAGAGAGGGGAGAATGCTGAGCACTGGTCCTTGCTCCAGACATGTTTCCCCAGCAGTGTTGAGAGCAGCTTCTCCTGTTTGTGTGTTGGTAGCAGTGAAAACTGTTAAACTATTAGCTATCTTTCTGTGGGAGTCCAGAGAAGAGGCTCTAAGGCTAGTGCACAGATAAGTGGAGGCTTGTCAGGTTTGTAGATCTTGATGAAGTTTACTACCAAGAATAGGTCTTGATTTTTCAAGACTAAAGTAGCTTGTGCACATACCCAGAAAACAGTGTTGGGAACTTAGGGAACTGCAACATTGTAAATGGAACCTTCAGGTTGTAAGATTGGACCTAAAGTGTGAACAGTTCCACTTCAGGGTCTGAGAAGCTCCAGGGCTTGATGTTTAATAGAAGAGAATGGGCTGCTTTTTATTCTGAGAGGTAGAAATAAGGTTTTTAAGGAAATGCAGGTATTTTTCCTGGTGTTGACTGGATCTGCCTGTTCATGGTCAGGCTCCAGTGTCTTTAAATCAATTCCTTTAGCCCTAAGAGAGACCTCTCATCAGTAGGCACTAGTGGGGTGGGAGAGATTTGCTTGTTGTCTGTAGCCTTTTCTGTTTCCCTTTATTCCTGGCTGTTAATAAGACCTGAAAACCACGAGACTCCAGGATTTGGAAATAACCAGTTATTTTCTCTTGCCAAGACACTGAGACAATTTGTCTGTAATGGAAAGCAGCCCCTTGGTAACCTTAATATTTCACGTGCCAGCCCCTGTGCACGAGGCTTCTCTTCATCAACTTGTACATTAAGCCTGGTTTACAGTGTTGTTTTTGTAAGTTAATAACTTGTGAGTAAGTGATGTGAGGAGCAGGAATAGTTCTTGACTGTAAAGGAAAGAATCTGGAGTAGTTTGTTGACCATTGCTGGCTGGAACTGAAGTGCTGTTCTGTGAGCTGCAATGGGAGTTTGGCCTGTACTTGCCTGGGGGATTACCAGGAGCCCATAACTTTGGGGAAGAAGAGGAGGTATATGGAAGAGAGGAGATATTCCCTGTCTGGCAGTGCTTTCCTTTCCCTGGACCCAAACTCTGAGGTGCTCCCACTTGCTGGGATTTTTATGGAGACAAGGAGCAGGATGTAGACTTTGAGTTGCACTAACACCCAGGGCAAGCTCCTTGGTATTCTGCAGTACCTTCTCTAGCCCTGATTTTTTAGCAGTGATTTTTTGGCAGTGTTGGCTTGGTGCAGCAATCATTGCTGGCTGGAGGCTGTTGGGAGGGACATGACCTGACATACAACTGTGAGACCTGAGTGCTTGTTCTGCCCCTAAGATGGAAATGAGCCCTCTAGGAGCATGTTCAGTTGTGTAGTTTGCAGATCAGTGGTGTTTCTGGCCAAAACTTGGAATGAAGGAATGCTTGATAATCCCTTTGTTTCCCCTTAGTGCCCCTTGCCTACAGCTTCTGTTGGATCCATTGCTGCACGATACCTGGAGGATGAAGAAGTGAGATCCCAGCACATCCTGGAGTGCCTAAATGCTCACATTGAGGAACTGAAAAAAGAGAGTGCAAAGATAGTGAGACGATTTGAACACCAGGAATAATGTTTCATGTGGAGTTGGAATGCTGGTTTCCTTATGTGGTTCCAAACTGTGACTGTGAAGGTGCCTGTATCCAGTTGGGATTGGAGCTTGAGAGAGTGGCCATGTGTCCCACTTGGAGCTGAATCAGTAGGATGGGAGTTGAGGAAAAGGAACTCCTGACTACATGCTTGCTCTGATGAGGGCTGTTACACCACAAACATTTGAGTCAGCTTGCCATAGGTCAGAGACCTGCATCAGAGCTGTGTGCTCACTCACAAAGATTATGGTGTTTTTTAAAAACAAACAATTAGCTAGTTTTTATGTGAAGTATTTAAAGTATATTTTATATGTGTAAAAGCATCAAAATAAATCAGAATGGCAAACACCTTTTTTCTTGTTCATACAAATACACAAAGGGACTCTTGTGGCTTATCCTTCCCTTCTCATCAGGAACTTGGATCAACACCTTTTCCATCCCAGCATGGCTATGTTCTTCAAGGAACAATGAATAAAATTCATCTTTCCTTTAGACTATCTACATTTTTTCCAGTTAATTTGCCCTTAGTGGAATTTCTTAATATTTCTGGGTTCTTGCAGCTTCTGCCCTTTACAATTTGTGTAGTATCTGGTGTCTTTATCTTGCTGTACAAGGTGCTTGAAGTACTGCAGAATAGCTGAGGAATGAGTGGCTGAATTCTGGATGTGGTCATGGCTCTTGGAAAAGAGAAATGGGAATGAGAAATGACCCTGGATGGGAGGAGAACCCACCAGCAGGTGAGGTTCATCCACACATCATTGCAGCTGCCATGTGAGCTGGTGCCAGCCTACGTTGCATCTGGACAATCCAGTGGAACTGCTGCATCAAAATACATCTGTGACCTTTCTTGGGGAAAATACTCAGTCTTTCCTCAAGGAAAGTAAGTTGTTAATGGGTGAACAGGACTTACGTCCTATGGACTTGTTTTCTTTTGGAGTCTCTGTGGTTCTGTGGCTGAGTCTTCATGGCCTTTGTACAGGCAGACGTTGGGAGGAGGACATTCCATGTCCATAAATTTCCTGTTCCTTTCCATCAGCTTCACCTTGTGTTAGAGCAGCTTAATGCTGTCAAGGAACAGGAATTCAAAAGCACCACATGTACACAGAGCCCAGCCATTGTGTCAGGGGAGTTCAGCCTGGCTGCAGGCTGGGGCTGCACTTGGGTGTGCACCTCTGCATCCCAGAGTTTAGAAACATTCCAACCCAAAAGTCCTTGTATTTTGGCTTTCTTGTGGAGTAGTTTTGCATGAGGATAAAACCTTCAAATCCATTCTGGATTCTCATAGTGCAGCCTTTGTAATGAAGTGCTGAAGTGCCCCCAGCTGGGGCTGGACTGTGGTGGTGTTCTGCACAAAGTCAGCATTGGTCTTGGATCCTCTGCAGAGCTGTCCATGGGTGTTTTTGGAACATCCACCCTGTCTCTTCAGATCTCAAGTAAGGACTTCTTGAGCATGGGGCATTTTGATAAAACCTGAACACAGAATACACCAAACTGTTTCCTCTTTGTAGATGAACCTATAGATGCACTGTATGTAATATGCCAGAACCCCTAGGGATCCCTCACAGCCTTCAGTGAGGCCACCAAGTTAATTTTTGAAATGATACCTTGCAAATAGTATTGTATTTCCTGAAGATTTGTTACATTAGTTACTGAGTGTCGAATCTTGCTGTTGGTGTTTTCAGAATTTCAGGAGACATTCTGCCTTGTTTCTGATGTGCTCTTCCATATCCCTTCAGCGATATTTGGCAGTTCATGCTGGCAAAAGGGAAGAGCAGGACTGAAGATGATCCATTTGTTTAATTAGCAGCTATAATGCCACAGTTTTATCAATTTCTAATACCTGTTATAAGCAGCTACATTCAGGGAGTAGATAAAAAATGTGAACTAATGTAATCTAAAGTAGCATCTGCAGCAGGGGAACTGCTGAGTTACTTCCCTGTGTTGGTGTGTGTGTTCTGTCTTTCCCACCTTCACTCATTGCAGATGCCTTGAGATAACTGAAAAGTCTGTTCCAGAGCTGTTCTGGTGTTGGAACCTTGGCTGCGCTGAAGAATGTGCATTTTTTATGAGGGGGAGGAGAAGGAGCCGTGTTTATCCTGGAGGGAGATGTCACAGCAAGCACAGACTTCTGAGGTGCTTTTATCTGGGGCTGCAGGGTTTCTCAGGCATTCTCTGCCTTTGCAGTGTCAAACCTTCCTTGGAATAACCACCTGGCCCTGGAAGCTTTATAATTAATGAAGCTGGAGAGGGGGTTTGTGTCTTTGAACTTTGATAGCACTAAAGAATTGCTTGCACACTTGTGGGGCAGAGCCAGTGTTTTTGGTTTTTTTTCTGTTTGAGACAAAAGTGGAACTTTATTTGCAGCACTTCCTTTTGTACATCTGTAGAGTGGGAAGCAGTGCAGGCTTCATCTGTCTTTAGTGTGTTAGAGATGTTCTGCTGTGGATGTGACAGTGCTTGGGGTCATTCTTTGTAAAGAATCTGGGACTGTGTAGATGTGTGGAATTGCAGGTGCCTGGGTTTTACAGAGTTAGGTTCAGGAACAGGGAATACTCCCTGAGGTTGTGCTAAGTAGGGGGGAAATAGTACAAAAACTGTCCTCTGTACTCTCTTGGGGTGTTTGTTCCCCCTGCCATCTTGAGGCAGAAGTAGAGCATGTGGACTCAGGGAGAGGGCTTGTGGAAGTGAGTCTGAGACAAGGAGGAGGGACTGTGTTCATAGCGGTGCCACCTGCAGAGAGGCTTCACCAAGGTGTCTGTTGGTGTGCTTGTGCCTATTTGTATGTGTAAGTAAACATCAAATGTGTGGTTCCATGGAGAGTCTCTGTACTTTGGTATCCTTGACCCTGTTTGGTGGAAGAAGTTGTTTTCTTTAGTCACTAAGCTCTCTGGGATGCTTCCTTATCCTGCCATTGTAAGAAGTGACGAATTTGACTGGATCAGCTTGACCTGTGAAATGAAAGCTACTGCAGTGTGTCCTCCTTGATCTGAAAAGTGGGATCTGAGAAAAAAGAACCCTTCTGCCAGGCACCAAAATAAACCAGGGCTGTCTGTGCTGACAGACAATACTTGCTTTAGCCCTTCAAGGTCCTTAGGCAAACAAAAGATCCCTGAGTCTGCCTTGCATCTGGCTGCTCAGTCTGTGTTGATGCCCAGGGAGCGGGTGCCTGCTGGGCTCCATGGCTTGTTAGTGTTCCTGCAGGGAGGAGCTGCTGCCACCAGATTTTGAGGGCAGAGACACTGAGCTGTTTACGGGAGGACTTAAAACCTACTTTTATGTTGCATACGGAGCCTCTTGTCACCAAGTACAAAAAGACCTCGAAGCTTTGCTGTGCTCCAAGCTTACCTGAAGTAAGCCCTGTTGTTAGTACATGTTGTGTTTATGCTTGCAGCTCCTGTCTGGAGCAGCCTGCATCCTCACAGAGAGTGATGATCCTGGAATCCAGCTGCAGGTATTGAACCTGCTTAAATGGGAACTCAGCCCTGGGTGCCAGGGTCAAAGGAGTAATGTAGGAGCGAGCCTGCTGCAGGTGGGCAGCCCTGGGAGTAATTCCTGCCACCCAGTCACTGAGGAGGGAATGTAGGAATAACCCACCTCTTTTGTGTGGAAAATACAGCAGCTTTGGGAAGAGAACTCATATTGTTTGGTCAATGAAACAGAGTGCAAAAACATAACAGGTTTATTTTCCATTCAAGCTCAAACATAATACCTCTTGGGTCATGCTAATGCTCACAGGCACCTGAATCAGTCATGAAAATGTTGCTCCATCTCAGGATGTGCAGTTGTGGTTGGATTCAGTAGAAGGCCCCCTTTGCCTTGTGCATGGAGGCGTTTTCCAAGAGTACAGCACCAAATGGTTTGTTACATGATAATAATGTCACTCAGCCTGCTGTCCCACGTAACCCCGTCAGTTTGTAGCTGCAGTATTGCATAGACAGGTTGGAGGAAGGAGTGATTTCTGAAAAATTTATTCTCATTTTTACTGTAATTTTGGTTATGGAAACATCCATATGCTTCAGGTATGATTACAGCAGAAAAAGTGTCTACAGTACTCTAATATAAAAAGGTAAAAATGATTTTGTTTATTGTATTTAAGAGTCAGTGTAAAAAGTATTTTTCCAGTATTATTGAAATCTGTAAGACAGTGAAGTGCACAAGGAAACTTCATGTTGTATCTTCTTCCCAACTCTTCTTTCTCCTCAGATGTATTTTGCAACTTTACTACAGTTATACAGAAACTTGGTTTAAATATCATGAAATTCCTTATGTCCAATGTTGCTGCTCAAAAACCAGGTTGCTCTTTCTTCATCCTGCCCCATAATTAGGTGAATTCTTGGAGTAGCCCTCATAAAACTTTTCTTATGGTCCATAACTTGGAAACCAGCAATCCCTGCTGGCACAGAATGCCCTGCAGACAGTTAGTTGTTCTCTTCTAAATATTTGTCTGGACAGTGTTACTGAAATGTAGCGAGTCTCATGTCTTCCACTGCTGCTCCTTTTTTCAACAGGATTTTCTTCTTCCTTGACCATCTTTGAGCCTGCAGTCTGGCAAAAACCAGCAAGTGTTGTCCCACATTTGTTGAAAGAACAGATTTGGTTGAGAGAATGAGCGATCTCCTAAAGCTGTGCCGGTTTGGGGCACCGAGGGGAGGTTGGTTCATGCAGGTGAGCGAAAGAACAAGGAGTGGGCGTTACTGGGTCTCCACTTCGTATTTGAGGACGTGCGAGTAGAAGCTGTGGTTGGCATTCTCGTGCACCATCACAAACACCTCCCTGCACCCCGAGGTGTTGCAGGTTCCCTCCCAGTAGCCCTTGTTGTGGGTGAGAGGGTGGGTGGTGTTCTCAGCCTGGACCAGCACCTTGGCAATGCCGTGCATTTTGAGTTTGAACCGGACGTTGCGGTTGGCCGGCAGCAGGCCCGAGAGCGGCTCCAGGATCTCGTAGTCTTGCAGCCACTTGCTGTAGCTCTGGGGGAAGGCTGGCCACTTCACCTCCGTGTTCAGGCACCTGATGAGGTAGTTGAAGATGTAGTCGTAATTGCCAGGGTCCGACTTCTTCTTGGAGTAGATTTTGAGAACGAAGTTCCCGGCGTGCGGGAGGTGGACCTTCAGCTCGATCTGGTTCCTGCGGTGGATCTGCAGCACGTGCCTCCTGCCCATGTCCTCGGCCAGGCTGCCGCCGTCGGTGTGCAGCGAGGTCAGCACGCTGATGTCCTTGCCCAGGGTGAAGGTGAGGGAGCAGCGCCCGTCGTTGGTGTGCAGCACGGGCTGCCGGTGTGACGGCCGCAGGAAGCCGTGGCGCTCCGAGAACCAGCTGGGCCCCACGGGCTGGTGCAGGTCCTTGGGGAAGCGCGCGGCCGCGTCCACCGACTCGCACTCCACCACGTACTCCGCCACGCACTTGTAGACGTCATCCGAAGCCTCGGCCTTGGAGGGCTTGGCGAAGATCTCGAGCTTGTGGCTCCCTGTCTTCTGTGGGTAGATATCCAGCTCCATGCCGTGTTTTTTCAAAGTCATCAAACCGTGTTCATCTGTTCCCTTCAGCTTAAACATAAATAACGTGCCGGGACGGCAGTCCACGGATACAGAGGCTTTTCCATTTACTGGGAAATACAAAAGAAAAGAGGATGCACAGGAGTGTCAGTACAGTTTTTGCATGTACCCTCTGTTCTGGGAAGGCTGATCTGGCCCAGTAAGTTGCTGTTTCTCTAGAAGTAAAACCAAGAGCTGCAACTGGCAGGTCATAGCTTGTCGGCTGTCTGCTTAGAGCAGTGTCCCTCAGAAAGCACGAGAGTGGCCTTTGATTGGGAGATGTGCATTTATCCTGTTCTGATACACCCCGACATGAAGCTGTGGTCTGATTGAATGTGAAAACCTGTGTGAAATACAACTGAAAGTACCAGGTCGGGCCAGATTGGATGGGATTTGGGGCAACCTGGTCTAGCAGAAGGTGTCCCTGCCCATGGTGGGGGCTTGGAATGAGATGGGCTTTAAGGTCCCTTCCAACTCAAACCATTATGGAATTCTGTAATTGTGTGATCATGAAGGGCTGAATTAGAGGTGATTAGACCTGATTGCCAGCCCAGTAGCTGCTCCCAAGAGCTTCAAAGTGCAGGAGCTCTCCGGTATGTAGATACGAGATTAATCTACCTCCCTGTGAGCCTGTTCCCAAACAGCTTGAAGTCTTACATCCTAAAATGTTGATGTCCATATGTTTTAACTCTGTTCTTAGCATTCACATATTAGCCATCCAGTTAAATTCCTGCGGCTCTTGGAAAATCCAAGGGAGGGGGTTTTAAATGTGAGCCTTGTTCAGTTGTGGCACCTGAGTAGTTTTATGTTAGAAGAGCTGCTGGACTCAGGTTGCTCAGTATTGCCTGAAAAGGTGCACAGGGGTGTGTGATGGATGTGGGACACATGAGGGAAGATGCTCCATGGCTTCTCCTTTACCTGTTTGGATGATGGGGGTCTCTGGGTGTGTGGCCAGCAGCCCCAGCATGTAGAAGTTGCTGTTGTGCAGCATGTTGTTCTCAAACTCCTTCAGCGTCAGTGTGGGCTTCAGAAGCTGCCAGTTGCTGTTATCTGGGAAGTGATTGTTAATGAACAGGGCCGGGTGAGTCAGAAAGTAAAACTCATTGTACCTGGGAGAAGGGAGAAATGAGGGAAAATGAGTAATTACGAGCAGTGAATTCTTCCCCCGAACAGTGGTGGTGGTTTCAGCAGGAGGATGTTGGAGTGGTTTGAGCTGCTGATAAACTGAGATCCGTGGGTTAGAAATTCCCCAGGCAGAAAAGAAACCTGAGCTTTGGTCTTCTGTTTCCAGGGCAAATGCTGAGCTTTGGGATAAACCCTGGGCAACAACACTATTCCCTTGCACCCACAGCCTCCTGGAAAAAGAGGGAGGCACTGGGTGTTGACTGCAATCAATTCACAAAAGCTGTGACTGAGTGCCACAGACTATTGCCTAATCTGAAGATGTGACAAGCAAAGCCAATTGGCTTTTAGCAGTTTGTGACTTGCTGCACAGGGCTCCTACCTCTCTACAGGCTGTGCTCCATGCCTTGTACAGGCAGCCTGGGTACCTTGCTCACAGCTTTGGGTTGTCTTGTGGCACCAAATGTGTCTGTTTGGTTTGCCATTCCTATCAGCTTTCCTTCTGCCTTTGTGGAGGGAGGGTTTATGTACTAAGATAGAGGAAGTTCTTTACCTCTGGGTGAACTTGGTGAAGGAATCATCCACAGAGCCGCTCCCCCAGGTGCTGTCCAGTAAATGCCACCTTCCCTCAAGGTATACAGCGTTCCAGGCATGGTCAGAGTCCCCTGTGAAGGTCTGCCCTGTCTTGTACCCGTATCCCTTGGCATGTCCCGAGAGTTTCTTACACTGAATCCCTGCAAGACTGAAAGGAAATGATAAACTGCAGCAGGAGAGTTCTGCTTTTAACCTGTCAGGTACTTCTGGGGAAGGAGAAAAGGTGATGATGCCTGAGATGCTGGATGGGGCTGTTTGTTTTTGTAGTCTTTGCACAGATTCCAGAGAGCATCCTGCTGGAGGAAGGGCCTTTTCTCTCACAGTTTTGCATATTCCCTGTCTTTTTGCCTGATGCACTATCAATTCACTGCTGTTAGAGGATGACAAGATAAAGTGTGCTTAATTGCTCTCTGCCTTGTTACTCAGTGGAATCCCTTTGCTGCTGTCCACAATTAGCCCATGTAATTACAAATTAAAAGCACAGGCTGTTCTCTCCCCGTGACGGTGGGCCTGGTGTTTGACACCAGCTAAGGTATCTCAGGCCTCATGGGATTGTGGATGCTGATTTTGTTTCCTGAAAGAATGAGCTTGTGCTTGCCCAGGGTAGAAATGATTAAATAGTCTCTCTCTAAAAACATGATGAATACCTGCGTGGATGTGTAAATAAGATTTAAATAAGCACTGTGTTAATAAGCTCTCTGCTGATGGATTCTAACATTGGCATCTTATTTCACCATTAATCTAAAATTGCTTCACTTGGAGCGTTGTCTTTTGTGTAGGACAGCATTGACATTTTTCTTCTTCATTGAGAAGTGTGTTAAATGGAACAACTGCCTTAAGTAATAAAGAGTGCAGGCTTCCAGAGCGAGATTGTCTGCATAATGTGGGTTTAGCTCAGGAGAAAAGTGATATTTATGGGGAAGATAATTAGCATGGTTGTTAAGAAGTCGAGGCCTGATAACAGATACTGGCTGGCAATTGGCAGTGCAATGGAGCTTGTAGGGAGGGCTGCTTTTTCCAGGGAGAGGATGCTGGTTTCCAGGGGAGGTGGGCACTTCAGCAAAGGAGAGGATGGAGCAGTGATAGCGGGCATTGCCTGTTCCATGAGTATCCAGAACAAACCAGCCAGGATGGAAGGAATGCCACAGAGAAACCGGGTGCTGCAGGTGCTCTGGAAAGCCCTTGCCAGCCTGCAGCCCCCTGTGAGTCAAATTCTAACATGGAACTGGGAAGTAAATCTGGAACAACTCCACTGACAAGACTGGTCAGTGAGCTTGGATTTGCAAGATGTAACTGAGACTAGGAGCTGGCCTGGGAGCTTTAGTGAAGATTTAATCCTAGGAGTTTCAAGGAGCTAAGTACCAAATTCCCACTAATTTCATGGGGATTGGTATCTAATCCTTCCAGGCTTCTCTAGACATTCTTGTTAGCTGGGACATTCAGAGGGAACATTAAGGGACAAGTTCTGCTCTCACAGTGCTCTCAGTTACAGTGAACATTGGCAAAGCAAAAAGAGTTTGTGCCTGGATGTGTTCAAAGTTCTCAAAATAATAGACCAGAGCATTTGAACTGGTCTCTCTAGTAATGGACAGGCAAAAATCCAAGCTAAAACATCCCGTAAAAGGAGCAATTCTGTATTGGTGAAAAGGGTGCTTGTGTCTCTCGTGTCAATGACTTCATACAGATAAATTAAGCAGGCAGAGAGAAGATTAGGAAGATCTCCAGAACTGGTCGAAATGGCAGTATGAGGTTGAAGATGACCTAGATACAAAATGGACTGGAAGAACTGAATTAAGAACAGTTGGCAACGTTTGCTTGATGCAGCAAAGAGATTAAACACAAAGTTGCTTTTCTGCCTCAAAAACCACAGGAAATAGTCTGGCTCTTACTATAGGTGTCACTGGAATTCAATGGCATCTTCTTGCCTTTGATTTTAGATTGACTTTGATCATTTCATCTAAAAAAGGAGCAAATCTGGCTTCTCCAGAAGGAGACAGAATGGTTTATGCTTGTGGTAGGTAGGTGTACGCCTCTGTGCCTGAAAAGAAGGAAAGCTACTGCCTGCAGGAAACAGGAGAAGCAAGAGGATGTGAAATCTGGAATATTTACAGACTGGTTAGGAAGACAGAGCAGCTAGCTAACTGGTCAGATCCCCTTTAGGCAAATAATTGTTAGAAAATAATTGTTGTGCCTTCATCACTAACCCTGGCAAGTGTCTCCCTAATTCCAGGCTGCAATGTCTGCCCTAACTTGGATTCATGAATTTACACTGCTTCACTCAGCCATGCTACATCCTCGAGTCTGCTTGTCAGCTGAGAAGCCAGCTCTTGATAAGTGCTGCTGAAATATTGGTCAGGAACCTGTGTTTGCATTCATTGCTATCACTCCTGATGTTTGGAAAGTGATGCCTTATGGCCAGCTTCCCACTATCCGTGCCCACCTTTCCTCTGTGACAGGAATGTTAGCTAATGGGAGGAAGTCTGGCTGCCAAAGCTGTGGTTGGAGGTGACAGTGTTGTGTCTGCAGCAGGAATTGTTCCCTCTGGCACTGGGACAAGTAGGACTCAGTCAACGTCAGGCTTCAGCAGGACTTTTGGGGGGACTCCTGATGACTGGCAAATTGGTTTGTTAGTTCAAGTTCCCTCACAGGAGTTAGGAACAAAAGGCATGTTAGAACACCTTTGCCCCCACAAACCTGGCTCTGAAAAGCCTTTCTCTAAGACAAGTGCTCTTTGCCTCCTGCCTTTCTGCTTAGACTCAGTGTAAGAGCAGCACAGAGCACGGGGAGAAGGGATGAGGAGATCTCTGTGCAAGAAAGGGGTGTTGTCTTTACAGTTTTTCAGGACAGGAGCTAAACATTTTGCTAATATTTGACAATATAATAGTCTTGATGACTGGGAGGTTTCCTGAATCACATAGTGACTAATCAGCCTGGAACTGAGGAATTGCGAGTAAATCAACAGTGCCTTTAAATAGTCAGAGATATCCTTGGAAAGATTAATGCTTTTAATGAACTAAGCATATGCTTTTTAATGAACAGATGCAAATTCCCCCCTTCTAACTGCTAATAACTGTTCCACAGGATGCACCCATAAAAGCATGCTTCACCATCCTATTTCTTTATGCTTTAAAACAAGATCCAGTGTCATAGAATGGCTTGGGTTGGAATGGACCAAGTGCATATTGTGGGATGTGTTGTTGGCTGGAAACATTTGCCACCTCAGCATCTGGCACAGTATGCTGGGCTTTTTTTTAATCTCTCCTTTTCCCTGTAGGTTTTGTGTGTTCCATGGTGAAAACCTTATCAAATCCTTTTGGATGGTGTGGAAAGCCAATTGTTACTTACACATGCTGTTAATAACTAGTCTGTGATTTTTCCAAGGGAATGGAAGTCCCTTCCTGGGAGGGCCATCTTGCAAGCCCACCCTTTTAGGATTACTTTAGGAGATTCCTTCCAATCTCCTGTCCCTGAGTTTTCAGGTCCTGTTTTCTCCGTTTGGGCAACCCTTCTGCCTAAGGCTGATCCCCAAACATCCAAACACCTTTGTTACTGTCCTTGATGTGGATTTTGGGGGTTCTCCTTTCCTTAGGGATTGGGGCTGCATCCCTGTGCTCCCTACCAAGGAAGGGGCTGGCACTTAGAAATGGCTTTGTGACTGTAAAACCCTGCTCTGTGGGGAAGTTCAGGTGACTCATCCCCAGTGAAGTCCATGAGATTTTGTTGGCAGAAGAAAGGATTTTAGTCATTAAATGCCAATGGTAGTTACAAAATGGGAGTTGCAGTATTGGCCTCAACAGTGCTGCAGCTTGAGATTGGGCACAGAACAGAGTGGTAAGTGCAAGGCACTGTCCTGGGGTCCCTGTTCCTGGAGGGGACAGGGCATCTCCAGAGGGTTTAGGGAAAGTTCCTCCTGGGACTCTGCCTACCTCTTGCAAGGGAACACGTTGGAGACAGCACTCCTTCTTCAAGTCTTGCCATGCTTTTAACCTTCACATCCAGATACCCCAAGGAAAATCCTACTTCTTCTAATCAAATTATCTCCGTGTTTTCATCTGCCATTATGTTAATGCAATGCGAAGCTCAGCAGATGGCACCAAGTAAATTATGCTGGGGAGGGGGGTGGAGGGAGCGGAGGAGAGAGCAAAATTGACCTTTCTAGGACTTGCTGTTTTTCCACAGCATGGTTGGAAAGCTAAAGTTCCATGCCCTGCTTAAAGTCACATCAGTCAATGCAAAGGCAGACAGGATAGGCACGAGGAATGTTAACTCTGGCTGGCATTGAATGCTTCTGAACTTAATTTACCTGCACATATGTTCAAAGAGCTCGGCATAGCCCTCACAAATGCTCTTGCCCATCTGAAGCACATCTCTGGGCTTGCTTGACAGCTGGCTTTTGTTGTGGTAGCCCACGACGTCGTATTCTGGGGGAAGGAACACAGACAAAAGTTCATGCAGAAGCCTGAGGCAGTGGGACCGATGGGCAGCAGGAGAAACGCTCAGGTTGCTTTTCAGCTTTTCATCTCCGTGAGCAGAGGGGAACGAGCTGTGGCTGGGCTGGGGAGAGTGGCCTGGACACTGCTGGGGCAGAGGGACAGCTGTGTCCCTCATCACCCTTTGCTCTAAGCTTGGGCTGGAGTTCAGCAGTTGAATCCAAGTGGGAGGAAAACTTTGATTTTTGGACAAAATGGGTGTCCTCAGGAATTGCCCTCAGGTGGAGGATCTACAATCTGAAGAGTTCCCAGTGTAAACCAGAGCATGCTGCATTTCAAGGAGTCAGATTGGTGTTACCTTTAAAGAAACCACTGAGACTTTCTGCACTCTTTACAAGCAATTTGTATTAAAAATCCTTGAAAAGCAGCTTGTTGGGAAACACTTGAAGTAGTTTGTTGCAAGTGAGTCACAGAATTGTAAAATACTTTGGGGTTGGAAGGGACATTAAAGCTAATCTCATTCCAGTCCCCTGCCAGGGGCAGGAGCACCTTCCATTAGACCAGGTTGCTCCAAGCCCTGTCCAGTCTGGTCATATCAATACCTGGAAGCTCAGGAAATGTTGATTTGTTGGAATGAGTACACAACAGCAGCACAGCAGGACTCCTTCAGACAGAGCTTGTGGAACTGGCCTGGGAAGGTTAATTCAATACCACCAACCTTGGCCCTGTCCACAACCTCTTTCTTAAAATACAGATGTATTTTTCTGACAAAGCCCTCAGGAATGCTGCATCAGCTGGTTCCCCCTTCCCTTGGTGCTGGGGCAGAGGAAGAAAAGTGGAAGCAGGCTGTGTGTGCTTTGATGAAGTGCTGCCACTGCTTGTCCTTTATCCCAGGGGCTTGGCTCCAGGCACTGGGAAAGGCTGGCTGCTCCACCCTGGCTGTTCACTGACCACCAGCAAAGCTACAGGGCACTTTGAGGGGTGCTGGTGCCATGGTGCTTTCTATTTTTGCCACAAATGACAGCTAAAATAATTATTTCCTTTAGTGCTGATACTGCATGAGCACAGCAGCCCATCACAGGCAGGAATTGAACAGGGTGGGAAGAGATGCCCAGAGAACAGTGTTCTCACTTAAAATCCATCCAAGGAAGGAGTTTGTCATCAGTGCAGTTCCAGGATAGATATATTGCATTTTTGCCAGCAGATTTAAATTCCCAACTCTGTTTCTTTTCCATGTCTGTAAGTAGGGGTCAGTCTTACAGGAAGGAATGATAACCAGGGCCAAGGTGGTGTAAAAGATCTTGTGAGGAGATCCCAGCATAGCTGTCAGGGCCAGAGACATCCCCTGAATGTTGAGGAGTATGGACTGACTCCAAGCAGGCCTGGCCCAGGTAGTGTGGGTAGAAATGGGTTAAGAGTGGTAAGAGAGAATAACCAGTGCTGGGTGAGTCAAAGCCTGGGCTTCAGGACATGCAGTGCCATCAGCACTCCCCACATTCCAGGGCAAGACTAAAGCAGTTTGGGACTGACTTAACCATGCTAATCCTGTAGTTGTTGATCTCAGTGGGTGTGAGATGAGGCCAGTGCTGCCCAAATTGCTCTTTTCCTCTCCAACACTTGGCCTGCACTGCAGCAGTGCCCCATCAGGATGTGTAGGAGGTGAGGGAAAGGAAAGCTTTGCTGCTCTGCACCCAAGACTTAATGGGAAAAAAACATTTTTGCTTATGCCATGCAAAATGCCATTGTGTTGCATATCCAGTTTTCCCCATCAAGGCACTGGGGTGGCAAGAAGCCCCCTTTGATGTGCCAGATGGGAGAGGCTACAAGTGCTGCCTCCTCCTCCTCTTCCCATCTCCTGGTTATTGTTTAACTCTGGCCTTGGGACTGAGTAGGAAAGGGCAGGGGATCCTGGGTGGTTGCAGCTCTCAGAGGGTTGAAAGGGTGCAGGTACAGGCAGGAACAGCAAGCATACAGGTGCCAGTGTGGGACACAGAGCTGGGCAAGGCAGCTGGATGGTTCCTGGTGGCACCTGTGTGACACTGGGACCTTCCCACAGCTAGGGCACCAGCATCAGACTGAGCTGTGTCAGGCTGTGGGGACTTGGCACAGGGATGGAGATCAAACTCAGAATGCTTTGAGTGGGAAGAGACCTTAAAGATCATCTCATTCCAACCTGCCTGCCATGGCCAGGGACACCTTCCACTAGACCAAGTTGCTTCTGAAATCTGGATCATGACCTGCTTGCTGTTCATCCCCTCAGAACTGGGCTCTGGTGGTGTTGGGTGGCTCTGGAGGTGACAAGCAGGCCCCTGGTGTTGGGTAGCCTGGCTTTTGGCTCTTGGATGGTAGGGACTTGTCTGGTCACACCTCAGATGGAGTCACAGGTTAACCATGTACACACAAACCTTGTGGGGCCTGGCAGTGCGAGGAGAGGGACTGGGAAACACAGGTGGTGAGACACCCTCTGAGTGCACTTCTGGATAAAAACCTCCAGAAAGCCTTCATTCTGCTCCCCACATGGAAATAACCCACAAAAACGAGTAAACTGCCATGGCAGTGGGACAGGGGTGACAGTGACAGCTTTATCTTCAGTTGGGGACCCCAGCCTACCTATGTGATGGCATATCCACATCCATATGGCTCGGACCTTCTCCAGGTCAGTGCGGGCTTGTTTCAGCAGGGCTTTGACCAGTTCCTCCACACTGTTCTTGACATTCACCTGTGTGTGGGGAGGAAGCATTGCAAGGTCACGGTGCAGAAATCCCTGTG
Organism: Aegithalos caudatus; assembly: GCA_013389925.1. NCBI lineage: Eukaryota > Metazoa > Chordata > Aves > Passeriformes > Aegithalidae > Aegithalos > Aegithalos caudatus. The sequence continues at coordinate 637,452 of WEIU01002609.1, read as the reverse complement.
GTAGATCTCCTGTCCTGCCCATCTCTTGTTCTTCTGAGGACAGTGAGACCCCACCTGCCAGAGACTGCTCTGCCTCCAGCTTCCTTAAAAATAGAGCTAAAGTGCTGTAGGTCCATGTATTTTTGGTTATACTTCCCAGAGTGGGATTTCTTTGCTAATGTTTAAAGAAAAAGGTTTTTCAGTTGTTTGGGAGGTTCTAATGCCCTTGCCCCATAGCTCAGCCTAAGCTGGTGTTGGTGCTGGGAGCCAGGTTTGTGGAACGTCGCCGCAGGGGAGCTGGGAGGAGGGCAGAGGCAAAAGCAAGACTTACTTTTAATGCGTAGGCATCCAGCTTCTCTAATTGCTGCAGATCTACTGGCATGGATTTCAAAGAGGATTTGTCCCATGGATATGCTGGGAAGAAATGAGTTGTCATTGTTTTGGGAAGGGAGGGAGTGTTTTTCCTGGCAGTATGGTGGAACAAGGGGACAGAGCTCCTGCCTGGCCCATGGAGACATCCATCAGCGGGTGCTTAGGGAGCAGAGGACACGAGGGCACCCGCAGGAGGTCCCTGCCAGCTGCATGGAAAGCAGGAGCCATCCTGTCTAGACTGCTAGGATTTGTGCAGTGCTGGAGTGTGAGCTGCCCCTGCAACTTTGGCTCAGCCTAACAGCATGGAAAATCCTGGGATATTGTATGGAGGGGCAGGAGAACAATGCAGAAGTATCAGGGAAAATCTGTACTGTGCAAGCCTTAGAAAACACATGACTTCTTAAAAACCCCCAGCAATGAAGAAATGGGTTTCTCTAGGAGTTTTGCATGGTAAAGGGCCACAATTCTGCAGGAATTCAAGCACATGAGGAATGTAACACTGGGAGCAGTTGTACTGAACCCGCTGTGCCTAACCTCTGCATCTTTGCAGGTTCTGAGCTCCTGGTTCTACTTGGTGTGAACAAAGGGTTAATAACTTGCCCTAATTAACCAGATAACTGACTTCTTTAACAGTCTTGGAATGAGCTGACACTGCTGTCTCCCGTCAGTGAGCCATGGGGAATGGATGGGCATATCCCTGTGCCAAAATCAGCAGGTAGGTACATGGCACCTATTTCTTAACAGGCTGGTTTGTTTATCTGAATTTTCCCTGAAAAGAGGTGTTACGCTGACCTAAAGAGAGAAAAAGCAGATTTACACATATAAAGTTTCCCACTCTCTGCAGCTCTGAAAATACTTTTTGCCTTTTTGGTAAGGAGATGGTCTTTTTTTGTAAATGTGGTTGTCAGGTTTTGTCTTTGCCAGGTTATATCTGCAGAGGCTCTGCAAGAGTGGGATCCACAGTGCCTCAGAGAGTCCTGTGCTTTTTGCCTGCTTGCCTGCCCTGGGCATGGAGCCTTGGGCACAAGTGACATTCCCAAAGCCACTCCCCTCTGCCATCCCAGTGCACAGGGTTTTGGGAAGCTGAACTCCTGCTAATGGATAGTTACCATGGAGATCCTTTGCTCCCGGTGACCGTGGGGCCTCAATCTTCTGGAAACCTGCAAAGCAGAGAAGAGAGAGGGAGGGAGGAGGTTGTTGCCCATAGGGAAAAAAAAAAAAAAAAAAAAAAAAAAAAAAACAAAAAAAAAAAAAAAAAAAAAAAAAAAAAAAAAAAAAGAGAGAGAGAGAGACAAATAGAAATAAATTATTGTGGGGAGCAGGATTGGGTGGAAAAAATTGGAACTGAGGCTTTTCTTTGCCCATTCCCTTCCATTTGGACATGGATGTCAGCACCCTGTGGAGTGTGCTCTGCATCCCCTCCCTGCCATCCCACAGAGCCCACATTCCCCAGCAGACAGGACAGGCATCTCCTGTTCTAGCCCAGGGCTGGAGACATCAAACCCCAGCCCACCATGGCCAAACCTCCCCAGGTGTGGAAGAAGGCAGTGCTGAGCTCCAGAGCTGTTAGATAACCCAGTGGGAGCTCTGTGGCAGCTGGGGGATTGCTGAGGGACACTGGAGTGTCACCCCTCACCTTATCCAGGGCCAGAGGAGGAGGAGACACCCACACCCCAAGAGCAGAAGGGTTTTGCTCCTCAGGCCCCAGTGATGGGCAGGGTCCAGCAGCATGTGCCCTTTAGCAGCCTCCCCATGGGAGGAATGAGCCTGTCTCCAGGAGGGGAGGGAGAGCTTGGAGACACACCGTGATGGAGCAGAGCCTCACCTTTGTTGTCGTGTCCTCTGAGCCTCTGGGAACCTGCAAAAAGCCAGGCAGGGTTAGTGGGATCCCCTCAGCCCTGCCAGCTCTCCCTGGCTGCAGCATCCCCTGGAGCTCCCTGGCTCTGGGGAAGGGAGGATGGGCTGAGCCTGGGGCTCAGAGCTGGAGCTGTACCTTTTCCCAAGGAGAGTCTCTTGATGAGCTGGGGGCCGGTATCCTTGTGGTGAATCTCCACTGTCACTTGGGTTCCTGCAAGAAACAATGATAAACTCCCTAAAAAGGGAAAACTAACCAGGATATGGAGGAGAGGGCAGGAGTGCCTGCCGAGGCAGCTCTTAACTTTAGATAAAGCAGCAGCTCTGGTGATAGCCAAGGTTTATCACCACATTAAAGAGCTCTTGATGGAGCTACAGCAAGCAGAGAATCAATTTCTTTCATTGATTTTTCTTGGAATCAAACAGAAAGGCTTGAAGTGATGAAAATGGTTGGATTTGTGATACTAAAATGTCTGGCAAAGGCCACTGCCTGTAAGAGGCAATGGTGCCAGCTGTGGTCCAGGGATGCCTTGATGCTCCAGAAAACTTCCCCTGGAAACCTGGGCTCTGGTCTTTAAAGTTTCAGAGAGGGAAGTACAAGAAAAAGAGTGAGGGAAACTCTTATAAAACCTACCTGAACTTTTTGACAGAGACTGCATTTTTTGGCAGGTATTTCAGAAGGGTTTGCAGCTCTCAAGGTTCCCCGGAGGAGCTCCATGAGCTCCTGGGCTTCTGTTTTGGATCAGGCAGGAGTTACTCAGGAGACTGAAGGTCAAGATGTTAATGCACCTCGGGGCTGCCATCCAGTCACACCTCCTACACTTTTACCAGGAGCTTCAGGACATTTGGGGTTTTCCTTTAAAGTCAGCTCTTGGAACTGGCTAATTAGGTGGGAATCTGCATTTTCATCAAAGAATAAGTTTTTCTGAAGCATTTACCCATAGAAAAGTAAAGTTTCTCCTGTGATTATGCAGATTCAATGTCCTTTAAGCCCCAAAACTAGAAAGCAAGAAGAACTGTATAAGCTGTAAAAACCTAAATCTTAGAGCTGACTCCAGTTCTAGGATGGTTGCAGATATCAGAGTGTCAGAACAGAGCTGGCTGGTGTATTTTGTCAGTTAATTCAAAGATTAAATGAAGTTGTTTCTCAAAGAGAAGACTTCATGCAAATGGTTTGATTTCCTTAAAGTTTTTATATTTTATGGGGTCCTTTTATATTGCTCAAGATTATTTTTACTTTGCTTTTTTTGTGGGTTTTCTTCCCAACTTCCACTTTATAAGTTTCCCCCCATAAATTAAAGCGCTTTGTTTTTGGGAAACAAACTTACTGGTGATGAATACCTTCTGCTGATGAGTTTAAAAGGCATTTAACAAATGAAAAATGTAATTCCACAGGAATTTTTCAACCTGCTGTATCACTGCTTTAACAACTGGTGGTATGAAATGGTTGCTGGTGCATTTATGATCTTTTATTTAATTATTCCTGATTGAGATATCCTTCCTAAAGAATCATAGAATGGTTTGGGTTAGAAGAGACCTTAAAGATCCTCTTGCTCCATCTCCCTGCCACTAGACCAGGTTGCTCCAGGCTCAGAGAAGCACTTGATGTTCTCCTTGTGTTTTATGGCCAGGCAAGTCCTTGGCAGGAAGTGCTTTGAGGGGCAGCTGTCCCAGGGTGGGATATTTTCTCTCTTTTGGGACATTCTGAGATTATTTTATTGGAGAAAAAGCTTGTTGGGAGCTCAGTGAAGCCCTGCTGTGTCTCTTGGGTGACCACTTACCTTTGTCAGGGCCCGAAGTGATGGGAGGTGTCTGCTCACAGGGCTCTGTGGGGCGGCGCCGGCCTGGGGGCACAAAGGGAAACATCTCAGTGCCTTGGAGAGAGCGGAACAGTCAGCAAGGATGGGGTTAAATCAGCCCTGCTCAGCAGCCAGGTAAGGAATGACTCAGGAAGCTCAGTCCTGTTTTCAGATTCAAAGCTCAATTGCTCCTGCTCCGGGGTGCCTGCCCCTCTCCTGAGGGATGCTCCAGCCCAGCCTGCTGCTGCTCAGGGTGGGGGTGCTTGGGCCAGGGGCTGTTTGGAGAGGTGGGTGGGAGAGAAGGGCACTGCTGGGGGCTTGGAGGCAAAGTGAGAACTTGGGTGTGGTTGTCAGCAACTCATCCTGATCCTCATCTCTGCCTTCTGGGAGACTCTGGCTGTTTGGGCCTGGAGTCCTGGGGCAGAGGGAGGTGTGGGCAGCACTTGATGTGGTTCACACAGGTCCGTGCCCTGAGAGGGAGCAAATGCCAGGGGACACGGAGCCCTCGCTCCGGGCTCTGGTGGGTGTTGGCTTTTTCAAAGCCCCCTGGAATCCCCATCCCACCAGGCACTGGGGGGAATCTGGATCTCAGCTTGTCTGAGCCCGTTGGTGCCGTGTGGCCATGACAAGGACCAGTGCCCAGGGATCTTGTGGAGTGGGGCCTCTGACTCAGTGGGGCTGGGGATTATGTAAGTTTGAAAATATTGTGGCAGCACCAGGGGTGTCAGAGGCCTCATAGGGACACTAACACAGCTGGTGAAAGGGCAATTCATTAACCCTTGTGGTGCCAGAACAGCCAAAGCTCTGCCTGCTCCTCTGGTGTCTGAATTCCCCCCTCCCAGGGGTTTAAACTGTGCTTAAGGTAGAGCTGCAATGGAAGGATTTCCATGTGTGTGCTAAATACCCCTGCCATTAATTCAAGGTGGGAAATGATCAATACCAGCCTCTTACTCGTAGGCTGACCGCAGCTCTGGTTGAGAACCTCTTGAGCATGACAGAGGGAGAGAATGCAGGATATTTATCTGCCTCCTGGAGAGGAGGCTTTTGTTATCTGCTCTTTAAAAAAGCCCCAAAGTAGTGCCTTGCCATGAAATAATGTTTGCTCCTAGACTTTGTGTAGCTTCCAGCCACCACTGGTTACAGAGGGACTTGGATCAGGGCTCCTGCCAGGCATCCTGCTGGGAGCAGCCATGGCTTTTGCATGCTGCTATTACTTGACTTGTGGAAGCACAGTTCCTCCTTGGTGTAACTAAAATCCCGAGTCTGGTACCATGAGAATTACCAGTGTCTTGCTCTACCTTTGCCCCTGCCTTTCTCTGCTAAGCCATGGTAGGCTTAGACTGACAGGAGAGCAAATGGGATGGTCTGAGTCCCTTCCCTGGGAGCTGCTCCATAGTTCTGGGGTCACCTCCTCAGATGTTCCTCTTCAACTATTTTAGGGCAGAAGGCTGGGAATTGGCAGAGGAACACTGAGAACTAGAATCTACATCATTCCTGGTCAGCAGTCCCACCTACCTTGTGCTCAGTCTCTGAGGTGGAGAGATGATTGAAAAGGTTCTTTGCATCCCCACACTCTGCTTTAAGCTGTGTGAGTGCTGGGGAAGTCTCTGGAAGCTCTAGCTGCAGCCTGAGCAATTGGGGGCACTGAATTTCCCCTGCCATCAGCTGGCTATGAAATGTAAAGCTCCATGCACTTGTAATCTGACCAAGCTCCATGGCAGGAGAATCCCTGCAGAGAGATGTGCAGGGGCTGGGCAGTGCCACCCCTGTCCATCCTGTCCCTGGGGCACAGAGAGCACAGAGGGAGGGGATGCTTCCCAGGGCCCTCCCTGTGCCTCCACTGGGGCCCCTGAAAGCTCTGGCAAGGGATGGGTTGTGTGAAGCACTTTTATGCTCAAGAGGCACAGCTTGGAGCTTTGGGCTGTGTGCTGGGGTTGGTTTCTCACAGAGGGAGGGGGTGACCTACCATTCAGGTCTGTGCCCTGAGGTGGCTGTGCTCTGCTGTTTCCATTGCCATCACCCTCCGAACCTGTAAGACAGAAATGGGAGATTGGCAGGGTCCTCCTGCACTGAAATGTTGGTGCTGCCTGAAGGGCAAACACCCTCAACCCTTTCATGCAATCCATTATCCCAGCTGATGCCAGGTGTCATCAGGATCTTCTGTCTCAGCTGCAGCCTTGGCTTGCAGTTCTTGTTGCTAAAGTATGAAATAGCAGGGGACAGAAAGTGCAGTAGTCCAGGTCTGAGCTGCTTTGGTAGGATTTGCTCTTATTAGAGCAGGTGCTGGATGCTGTGCTTGGGGGAGCACGGACACAACTTTGTGATAGCTCTGCCTGTAGTTGTTAGCCTGGGACTGGCTGCCTGAAAACTCAACTTCTCTCCCAGGTTTTAGTGCAGGAATACTCCTTCTCCTCCCTTTACTTCTGCAGGGAGGCTCCCCTTGCAATTGCAGAGCACAGCCGTAGCTTTTTGGAAGACCCTCTGCAGGGCAGGGAGCTGGGCCAGGCACACTGTCCCGAACTGTAGCTATAAATGGCTCAGGACAGTGAGCCTCGGAGACAAAGCCTGAGTTCTGCTCCTGTACTCCAGGGCAGTGCGTGCTGCTGTGGGCTGGAACTGCCGAGCCCTCTCCCTGCACCGCGGGGCCAGCACAGCACACAGCAAGGTGCAAGCACAACCCTCGGATCCGTGTCCCTGCGTGTCCCTGCTCCTGCCCCCGGGGCTGCGCGCACTGCTGCTGGACAGGGCACAGCTCGGAGCGTGGCTCCAGCAAGGCTCTGCTGCACCGGCAGAGACACGCTGGGCTTCTACAAAAAAGTTGGCATTTTGGAGTTTGACAGCATGAATGCAAAGAGGAGAAAGAGGAGAAGAAGCCCAAATCCTGCTCCAAAGCTGCTGCTTCCTTCTCCGTGTGCAGCTGCAGCCCTGCCCTCCCTTGCCCGGTGCAGGCGCGATGTTACCTGCGCCTCGGCCGCCTTCCGTCTGCCCCTCTCGCTGCCCCTTCTTGCTCGCTGCCTCCTCGGGGCGCACAATAAGCAGCAGATTGATGGTGACTGCGCTGGCATCTGTCTTAAAGTCCATGGTACCCATCAGCGCATGGCCGGGGCGCCGGTGCTGCCGCCGCTGCGCCGAGCAGCCGCG